>CM053593.1:23994318-24018009 GCA_028646575.1 Pseudocheirus occidentalis
GGAGTTGATTTTGAATTCCAGATGCTAGACCATGAGCAGGCCACAAACCCACAGCACAGTAGAGCTGAGGGAGACCTCAGAGGTCATCTTGTCCAGTCTGTTCACGGGATAGATGGGGAAACAGACTCCGAGAGGGATGATGGCCCAGCTAGGACACAACAGGACCAGCCAGCATATTCTGCATCCAGTGTTTCCACCAGTTCCTCACACCTTCCCAAACTGAGCCTCAGTTTCCTTATCTGTCAGATGGAAACAATGCACATGGCACTGCCTCCCTTCCACTGCTAATGTGAAAGAGGTGCTTTGTAAATATTGGCATCACTATAGTGATGAGAGTTGTCATTATTTCATCAAGGCAAGAAAGGCTGGGCTGGGAATCCAGCTGTGCTGGCTGAGTTAACCACTTCCTACGGATGTCCCCCAAGCTGGCAGCCCCTGGGCCCAGACTGGGGCCCAGACTGTCATGAGGCCCGGCCCCTCCGCCTCCCCTGAGCACACACAAGCAGACACAATGTGTTAAGACTTAGGCATGGTCTCCAGGATGGAAGCTGAACCTCCATGCTCCAAGAGCAGCTCCCTAATGTTTCCAATGTGACCAGGAGAGAGGGAGGGAAAGACCACCGTGGCTGACAGTCTGTTTACCACTCCCCCGCCCCTCTGGTGTGGGGTGTAGGGGGGAGGGGATGGAGGCTAAGACGCCTGTCTCCCAGCTCCCCGAGCCTGGTGGTTAGGGAGCCTGCCCTGTGTCATTCAGCAGGCACCGGGGAAGGCCAAAGCAAATTATTTAGTAGCTGGGATCCCTAGCAGGCCTGGGGAGCCATAGCCGTCCCAAAGCAGTTAGCCAGATAGCAACTAACTGTCAGACACAATTAGAGTACATCACAACAGCCCTGCCTGGTCATGGGGAGGTTCTGCAGAGGACTGGGGGTGGGGAGGGGTGGGTGATGTAGGGAACGGGAACTTTGTGTGATCCAGGAACCATCACTACCTCAGGAAGGCTCCCAATGGGCAGCTCACATATCAGTGAGACCGTGTGGTCCCTACAATTGAGGACTGAAGAGATGCTTAAGCTTCTATTCTAGGACTTACTATGGGACATGCTGTGTGACCTCAGGCATGATGCTTAACCTCTCTGAAATGGGAACCAGGGAAATGCTGGTCTCTCAGGAAGAGGTGGGGCTTTGCCCAAGCTGAGCCTCCACACAGACAGAGAAGTGACAACTGGAGACAATTATTTCATTCATTCAAAGACTGTAAGTCTCAGAAAAGGATGGAAGCAAAGGAATGGGGTGGGTCAATTCTCAGGGGCTTTCTTGTTGGAAGGGAGATGGTGAGGGATTGGCTTTGCTTGACTGTGCACCATCAGGGTAGACTCCCAGCAAGTATGTGACTGAACGGAGGTAAGTGTCCCCTGCCCCACTCCTCTCATAGCTAACAGATCTGCTTGCAGTGGGCCTTGGAGACCTCTCATCTCCCCACCACCCAGGATAATCAACACAGGGCTGGAAACAATGGACAGATTCATCCAAGAAGGATTTAGACATTCACAGAGTCTTAGAGAGGAGAAGGGAATCTTAGAACATAGAACACGGAATATCAGAACTAGGGAGAACCTTAGAACATGGAATATCAGATCTGGAGGTGTAGGAATCTTAGAACATAGTGCTTAGAATATCAGGGCTATGGGAAACTAAGAACATAGAATTGTTCTAAGGGAGAACCTTAGAACATAGAACATAAAATATCAAAGCTATGGGAAAGTTAGAACATAGAATGTCAGAGCTAGAGGAGAACCTTAGAGCACAGAACATAGGGTGTCAGAGTGCTAAAGGACTCAGATGCCTGCCTGGTCAATAAATGGACCAGCCAGGATTTAAACTGACATTGAGCCTTAGCTCCAAATCCTACAGGTGTCACTGTATCAGACTGCTTCCCAGAGGAAAGCCATAGCGAGACCAGGAGGGTCAGGGTCTTAAGAGCAGTGACTCACACTCTTCATGAGTCTCTCCTCAATGGTTCTGGAGGGAATCGCCCAGATTTATACATCAATGAATGGGAAGGACAGAGAAGAAGATTTGAACCCACTCCCATCCAATCTCCAATCTAACCCTGAAGGGGGCTACTCCATGGGGTTGAGAACTTCCCATCAATGGAGACTGACATCAATGAAAAGCTGAAATGAACTTCCTCCTTTCAGGAATGGAATTTGAGGAGTATTAATCATTTTGTGTGGGAAGGTTCGAGTTCTGACTCCCCCTTCCAGCCATGAATTCAGCTTCAGTTTCTTTCTCTGTAAAGTGGGCATGATCATACTTGTGCTCCCTTACTCACTGGGGTATTGTGAAGAAAAGTGCTTTTGAAGCCATAGACAATTATCACATTGCTGAAGAAATGCTTTTGATTGACTGGCTGCTATAGACAGGGGAATATACCAGTCCACTGAAGATACTTTTGAGGAGTTTGAAGTTTCCACTCGAGAGTCAGACTGGTGGTCACTGAGGCTAAAAGCAATAGGCCTTTATTCGACAGGTTTTAACTCACACAATGAAAGATTTGTGGTTTAATTTGGGATACTTGATGATTAAAAGGAAAGGAAGAAGCGAGCAGAGACAAGGATACATCCAGATGACAGTCACTGAAGAGACAGGATAAAGTTGGATCTCAAGAAGGTCAAGCGGAGTGATGTCCAAGTTCTGGGCTGGGTGACCTTCAGATCATGGCAGGTACAGAGTACAGGGCTTGTATCACATTGATAGGCTGTTCACTAACTTACTCTACAATTCATTCTACTTATTATGTAATTTGGATTTACTCATTGATTCTATGCTAAGAGTAAAATTCACTTAACCTCACTATCTCTCAACTCCCCTTTTGTCTCTGGACTTCACCACCCTCTCTCACCCTGGCAGATCCCTCCACCCCTGTAGCCTCCTCTCCTGCTATTGGTGAGTTCCTCCTGAACTGATTTTGAGGAAGAGATCAGGACAGTCATCTCTCACTCCTCTCCTGGCACTATTTCTGTCATTCATCAACTAGACCCAATAAGGGTACCTTCTTCTCTCCAAATCTCCGTGTTTTTCTGTTCTTTTTTACCTGCCCAATTAGAATGTAAGCTCCTTGAAGCCAAGGGATTGTCTTTCTCTCTACTTACAGTTGTGTTTCCAGTGTTTAGCACAGGGCTTGGCACATAGTATTTAATTAATCCTTGTTGACTTCACCCGATTTATCGTTTAAGCATTTATGTTTGCTTCCATAAAGAGCCAAGTCCATTATGCCAAAGTCACATCAATAGAGCTCACTGAAATATAACTAGCTCAAAAAGGAGGTAGAGTTTTTGCTACTATAAGTGGGGGCTCAGAGTTAATTGTGATTTGCTAGATACATCCATCTATATCCCCTTCTTCATCATAAACTGGCATTGCCCTGTATAGAGAGTAGTGGGGCAAAGGAAAAGGAAGTCCCTTGTTCTCTGGTGACCCTAGAGGAAATGCTATTTACTCAACTCTTGTGCCCCATTTGGCATGTGCAAACCACTAGGGAGATCAGAGAATCATAGATTCAGAGCTAGAAGGGATCTCCAGTCCAACTCCCTCATTTTACAAAGGAAGAAACTTAGGGTCAGAGAGGTTAAGAAGGATTGCTGGTATCACATGGGCAGTATATGTCAGAAATATCTTTTGACCCAGATTTTCTTGATTCCAAGTGCAGAGTTCCATTTACCCCTTGTGCCCCCAGCCCCCACAGCCCCTCCTCCCTCTGTAGTAAGTGTTCATCACCACCGCCTGGGAGTTAAACCGGCTTTCTCACCCAGTGGTCTGGGCTGTCCCACACAATAAGGCTGCTTAGTGATACCACTGACTCCAGGTGTTTCATAAAAAGGGGAGTTTTGGCTAATTGTTTCTCTTTTCTAATGTCATTGACAAGAGGCACTCATTAGCAAGGGTAAATGAAGTATGGATGTTTCTACCAGAAAAAAATTCCAAAGAAGGAGGATTCCAGAGAAGGTGCAGGATGAGGGTGTTGGGCAGGAGGAGAGGGTACCTACAGTACAGACATCCTATCAAAGGAAAGATTTGGCCCAGAAACCAGAGGGTTTTCCTACTACTGCAAAGATGGATCAGTAATAAATTAGAGAGAGGATTCTGGCTTGGGATGAGGTGGGGGTAGGGCGTAGGTAGCCGCCCTCTGAGGACCTTCCTACTCAGAGCCTGGGATTCTATGGTTAACACAGAGTGAATTAAGCAATTCCACAGGAAGTGTTTACTGGGCATCTATTTTGGCCTGGCACTAGAGACACAGAGACAAAAGTGAAACATTGCCTGCCCTCCAAAAGCTTACAGTCTATCAAAAAAAAAAAGAAAGATGGGGACAAACACAGAGGCACGTATGCACACATGCACAAACATATGCACACCGGGTTTTCTGCGGCCACCATCTTTATTTACTGACCTTATTACATTATCCATGCAAAGGGGCTTGCTCTGGGCCAAAACCAGTGTATGGCTTCCCTGTGATTACACATTACCCCAGAGTCTCTGGCTTCCCAGAATTTTCAAACAAAAACCCCAAATATCTCTACAATAACTTTCAAACACCACAACATTCAGTAACAGGTCTCCTGAGGCCCCTCTTGGTGAACCTCTGGACGTTTGCGCAAGCCCTCTTCCCTCCACACGCCAGCTCCCACAAAATGGGGGCTCTTCCTGATGAAAGGCTTCAAGCTAGATGTGGTCTAATAGTGGAAAGAAGGCCAGACCCTGGGGCAGGGGAGATCTGGGTTCCAATACTGCTTTCAACATGTAGTAGCTATATGACCCTGGGTAAGTCACACAACCTCTATGAGCCTTAGGTTTCTTCCTCATTTGTGAAATGGTAACATCCACAGCACCTACTTTACAGAGCTGTTGAGGGATCAAATAAAACTACATGGAGAAAACACAGTGTAACTTTGAATGTGCTAGATAGATGCCGGTTACCTTTGCTAGTACCTAACTCCCTTCTAGAACTCACTCAGATTCCAAGGTTCTGGTGCATGGGTTACAGGAGGAGAACCAGGAGGGAGATAGGAATCCTGAGTCTGTTCCTGCTTGCTCATTGTGTCACTCTGGGTGGGATCCTTCTCTTTGGGTCTCATTTAATTCACCTGCAGAATGCATGGATGGGACTACTAGGTGGCACCATAGTGTATAGAACACTGAAATTGGATTCAGGAAGACTCATCTTCCTGAGCTCAAATCCAGCCTCAGACACCTACTAGCTGTGTGACACTGGGCAAATCACTTTACGCTGTTTGTCTCCATTTCCTCATCTGTAAAATGGGGTGGAGAAAGAAATAGTAACTCCATTATCTTTGCCAACAAAACCCCCAATGGGGTTACAAAAAGTTCGATGCAACAACAACAGTAACAGATGCAAACAGTGGCTCGGGTCTGCCTTACTCCAAAGCCAGCCCCCACTCCCCTCCCCCAACCATCTGCTAAACCACACTGCTTCTCACAAAGGTCTACAAATCTTCTCCATTTCGCTCTGGAATGGAGTTCTTTACTCATGATCCTTTTCTCCATTTGCATATGATTTATCCCAGCAAAATGTGCTTTCTCTCTCTTGCTTTCTCCAGGGTGAGTGGGGATATGGGGAGGAGTCAGGCCATGGGGATGGGTCCATCAAGGATCCCCCAGGAGCCTTGGTTTCATGTCCCAAATAGCCTGCTCACTCTTTCCATCTGCTTCATGGAGCCTGTCCTGTTGTTCCTGCCATCCAGTGGTGCGCACACATGGTATCCCAACAAAAGCCTGCCTTTCTTTCTTCCGTCAGTATTTGCCCCCCTTCTCTAAAAATAATCCAGTTCTCTTCACTCATCTGCCCCCAATTTTCTCTCATTTGACCTCAAGGACCTTGGTCTGGCAGATGGGGCCCCATGTGTGCCCACTGCTGGACACACATTCAGCATTCTACAAAGAATGTGGTGGGAGCAGAGCAAGGGGCAAGAGTGGTAACTCCAGCTGGCTCCAACCCTGTCCTGCCTCCTGCACCCAAGCTGGGGCAAGGGCCCTACTTCTCCCTCTGACCTGGATTCCATTCCCAGAATCTGGAACTACGGCAGCATCTTTGAAGCGGGGAGTGGAGCAGGAGAGACCTGGAGGACAGAGCTCCTTCCCAGCACTGCTCTGATGAGCCCTTCTTGGTCAATATCCTCAGGGCTCGGGAGAAGTGCAGTGTCCAGAGCAAGAGAGGGGAGAATCCTTCTATCCTCTGCTTCTGTTCACTCACATCTGGAGTCTAAGATTCTAATGCTAAGGGTCAAAGCCTTTGTTAATGGAATCATAATAGTTTACATTGGGACTGCCTTTAAAGTTCTGAAACCTTTTACAAGCCTGATCTCATTTGAGCCTCACAACAACCCTATGGGGTTGGTGCGATTACTATCATCTTCTACAAACAAGGAAACTGAGGCCCAGAGAGTCCAGGGGCACAAAGCTATTAAGTGATCAAGGCAGAATTTGAACACGTATCTTCTTAACCCCAAGCCTAGGACTCTATCCATTGCTTCTAACGTACAGAGATCTTTTGAATGTATAATTGTAGAACGATAAGATTTTTTTTAATTTCATGAAGGCAGAAAAATTTGCATTTCTCCTAAATTCACTATTTCTGTCTTGGTCACCATGTCTTCCAGTCACTCAGATTCCCAAACTTAGAGTGACACCTGACTCTTCCCTCACCATCATCTCCCCATGCAATATACTCCATGAATGCAGGAATGGATTCAGTTGTGTCTTGCTATTTCTAGCACCAAACATATACCCTGTTGCTTAAAAATGTTTTTGGAAATAAGAAGGGGGAGGGGAAGGGGATGGGAGGGGAGGGGAGGGGAGAGGAGAGGAAGGGGAGAGGAGACGAAGGGGAGGGGAGAGGAGAGGAAGGGGAGGGGAGAGGAGAGGAGGGGGAGGTGAGAGGAGAGGAAGGGGAGAGGAGAGGAGAGGAGGGGGAGGGGAGAGGAGAGGAAGGGGAGGGGAAGGGAGGGAAGTCAATAAAATCTGAGGCATCCCTTGATGGTAACTTATATACCTGTGGTATTACTAGTGGAAAGACTCTAGATCAGTTGTGAGGAAAGACCTGGGTGCACATCCTGCCTCTGACACTTGTGAGCTCTATGACCTCATCTGTAAAATTAGAATAATCACACTGTGGCCAACTTAGCCCAAATGCCAGCATGAAGGGAACACTCTGTAAACCTTCTTGGTAGAGAAGCAGATCTTGGCTAACACACTCATTATGCCAGAACAGGGCACCCTTCTCTGTCTGGCCTCTACTCGCCTGTATGTATTTTGTCTCTCCCCTCGTTAGAGCATAGGCTTCTCAAGGACAGACAATGTCCTGTTTTTGTGTTTGGATCTCCAACACTTAACACAATGTACATATTCAGTTAATAAATATTCTTTTCATTCCTACATGCATATTAATATACTTTATCCACAAACATAATGTAGTCCCTCTCCCCAAAAATGTTGCCATAAAAGCTTGATAGGCTGGGGGAGTGAGTAGGCAACCCTGAATTTTGGCCAGTGTTCCCATAGATTCTGGGGCACTGCTGACTGTGGAAGGAATTTCTTTCTGTTAAGAACTCTCATGCAGTTGAAGTGTAGAGAAGTAATACTGAGAAGCCAAGAAGAAGGAATATCGTGAGACCAGAACCCCTCCCTCCATGTTTCTACTGAGCTAACAAGGAATGGGGGAGGAGGGAATTGGACACTTCTCTGTGACAGGAAGAAGGGAAAGAAAGAGGACCTCATGGCTCTTTGGAATGTTCTAGAAGGCAGGAAGAGATGCGATCAGCTAGGCCAGCAGACTGGGGCTGTTGAGATTCCTTGAATTCAGTCTATAGTAGCCCTGCTTCCCCTGTAGTGCTTCCCAAGAAAAACTCCAGTTCCATTTTATACATCCCACCAATTTATTTCTTACTTGGGGAGGCGGAGGAGGCGAAAGTACAGTGAGAAGGAAGAAATTCTGAACTGATTCTCTGCCTTCCCCCCCTCCACCCCCATAGCTATTATGGTTCACAAGAAATAGATGCCCATTCCTTTATATATTTCTATTCCTCTGCTATTTTAAATTGTTAGGGAAATATGTAGTAACTTATAATGATTCTAATCCAGAACAATAAAGTGCAAAGTTTAAGCCTGAGAAAGGGGAAATCAACCCCAAATGGAGACTTTTTCCTCAGCCCAGTGTATACAAACTGCTTAGAGAGATTTTCTGCAATTTTAGGCACCTCCTAGACTTCTTTAAACCTCATAGAAGGACTTAAGGAGGAAATGAGACAATAGCATGGAGAGGGGAGTAAGTTGGTGCACTTGTTTGGGTAACTACTCTGTACATGGAACACAGGCATAGCCCCACTTAACTATGTACACAATCCATGAAAGCATGTCTGGGCGTATGGGTGTGCATGTGTGTGCTCGTGTATCTACATGTATACACATGCCAAAAGAGTCTACCAACAAGCATTTTTGGAGCCTCTTTATTATATGCCAAGGGCTGTGCTAGGTGCTGGTGATGCACAGACAAAAGGAAACTGTCTTCACCCTTCACCTTACATTCCATCAAGGAGCCAACATATGCATAGGCAAATAAAAAAAAAAAGAGGTAATCTGGGGAAGGATCCAGAAAGTCTTGTGATAGAAATAAGGTATCCTAACAGGTGGAGTTGAGGAAGACATACACACTGGTCATGAAGAACACATATATCCATTCATTCACCATGTATACAATTTCCACATAAGTTCATGTATGTATAGCCCCACATGTATATACGTATGTTGAGACTAATCTACATACCCATGCGCATGTGTTTCACACTACCCCCTAGTTCTCACCCTCATTTCCCTTCAGGAAAGCCCCCGCCCAACCCTGGTTAGGTCAGGCTAGCTGCTGAGAGAACTATGAATTCATGGCTCTCTTGGGGTCCTGGAGGTTTTCCTCCTTTGTTCTTAGCCCATTTCAAAGCCCCAACCCCAGGAGAAATGTAAAGATGGGGGAGGGAAAAGCAGGAGACTTGGAACATTCCTCTCATTCTTTAACTCTCTCCAAAGATGCCCCTGGGAGCTATAGAGAGGCAGAAGGGGTCCAGGTCCAGCCTCAGAAAGCCTGGCAGGTACCATGGCCTGCTCCTTCTATCCAGAGCTGCTTGGGTCAATAAGTGCCCACCTTGCCCCAGCACTGGTGATTACCATGACTGGACTCCAGGCCCACAGAGGCCCTGGCCCTTTGGTTCTTAGTTACATCCAGGGTAGGCTGTGGGGTGGGGTGGGAGGTAGGAGGGTCAGTCAATGTGCTGAGACTGCCCAGAAGTCCTTGGGGAGACTGAGGCAGGGAGGACAGAAAGGATTTCAAAGTTTCCCCAACCATAAAGCTTCCATTGATTCAAATGTTTGGTCATAAGAGGGGCTAGGGTCTCCCCAAGAAAGGGTGTTAGCCTGAGACTTACCATCTAAGGAGATGCAGACCTCTCAGGACACATGAGCCTGAAATGACCCCTCCAGGGTCACTCTGCCCAGAACCTCGGGCCCAAGTCAGAAGACAACATAGGTGAAATGTGAGAGCAATTCATCTGGACAATCACGACAGATTTCTTTACTTAGTTTTCTTCAAGACATCCCTAAGTAGCAACAAGCTACTGACTCAAGGAATTTCAGAAGCAAGATCAGTTTAGAGGCAACAGAAAACACTGGTGAAGAGCAGAAGTCAAAGGAAGCAATCAGAGGTTCCAAACACTTCAGCACAGTCCATCTGAAAATGATCTGGGAGTATAAGTGGACCAGCAGCTCAATGCAAGTCAACAGGGTGATGCAAACAATCCCGACAGCTCCCTCATAGGATCTGGGGCTGCATCAAGAGATGCATAATGGCCTGGAATAAGGAGACAAGTGGGAGTCCCACCGTTCTCCATGTTAAGACCACTCTTGCATAAGCATGCCAACAAAGTCGAGAACATCAAGAATGAGAAAGCCAGGCTGGAGAAGGACTTGGAGGTCATAGTGAGTAAGGATGTGCTGAGGGGACAGAGGACATCCCTCCTAGCAGAGACACAAAGGCAGATTGCAGGCAGTCCAGTGGAAAGAGATTAGGCTTGTTCTGCATGGCCTAGGACAGGGCAAAACTAGGAGTCTCAGAAGGGTAGGCCTGATGTCAGGACAACCTCACAAGGAGAGCTGGCCCAGAAGGAGGGGGCTGCCCAGGTGGTGGGGGGTCCTTCCTCCCTGAAGTTTTGCCAACAGGCCGAACTTGGTGAGGATGGAACAAGGATTTTTAGTTTAGTCATGAGCTTCTTCCATTTTTGATATTTGGGGATTCTGGGACTTCCTCCACCCCACTTAAAAACAAACAAACAAACCTTTGAGCAGCTTTTGCCCTGGGGAACTTAGTGTGATATTTGCAACCTTTGTTGGTGACTATGAAGATGGTTGTTGCTCAGTCACTTTTTCAGTCATGTCAGACTCTTTGTGACCTTATTTGGATTTATCTTGCAGAGATACTGAAGTGGTTTTCCATTTCCTTCTCCAGCTCATTTTACCAATGGGGAAACTGACACCATGTCAGGCAAGTGTGAGGAAAGCTCTCCATGTGCTAGGGAGGACATTCCCAAGGACTGGAAAAGTAAGAAGGCATGGGCAAATGAAGTGCCCACAACCATGGAGATCAAGAACCAACAAAGGGATCAATGTCTAAGCTGAGTACTTGTAGAGGCCACTCCAATATCCTCCTTTCTCTTTAAACCTCCAAACAGATCTATCCACACCTCTCAATGCCCCCTTCTCCCTGCCTCATACACCAATGGGATGGACTTGCTTCCCACATTATTGAAGAGATAGAGGCCATCCATTGTAAGTTCCCTCATTCCCTCTGGCTGACACCTTCAAGCCTCCCTCCGTCCTTATCTCACTATGGCTTTCTCTCCACTCCAAAGATATAGCTGCCCTTTTTCTCATTAAGGTTAGTCCCTCCACTCTCACCATCCATCTCTTCCTCTCCAGGGCCCCCAAGAACCTTGTTCTGTCCCTATGGAGCATTCCTTTGCTCCAGTCTCCCTCTTCTATTGGCTCCTTCCCCCTCTGCCTGACATGCCCAAGAAAACTTTCCCTTGACTCTTCCAGAGATGGTCCCTCCCTCTCCTCCCCCTCCTTCCTAATTCCTATCTGCCTTCTCTGCCTTTATTTCCCTACCCTCTTACAAAAGGCTGCTACCTTATTGGTCTGCTGAAATTGCCCCCTTTCAGGCTGCCAGTGGTCTTTTCACAGTCATCTCCAGCATTTGACACTATTGACTGACCCTTCTCTCCATCTTCTCCCTCTTCCCTTGGCTTCTGAGATGCAGCTCTCTTCTATATGGCTCACAGAATCATACATCTAGGGTTGGAAGGGACCCCTTCCAACCAAAAAGTCAACTGATCCAACCCCCTCATTTTATAGATGGAGAAACAGGTTCAGGGAGGTTGTGTCTTCACTAAGGTCACACAACCTTAGAGGCCCGATTCGAATGCAGGTGCTTGGACTCTAGTCACCATACCACACCATAGCAGGCTGCCTGATCCCCCAACTTCTACTCAGGACCTTTGTTCAAGGTGTACAACAGTGGTAACAGGGGTCCTGGAGCTGCCTCTGCAACCTCAGGCGAGTCACAGCTCTTTCTCATCCCTGGGGTGAAGGTGTCGGACAAGATAGCCTCCCAGCTCTAATTCCATAAACTCTAAACTTCCTCTGGCCAGCTCCCTAATGATAGTTTTCTCCAAGACTGAGTTCTCAGTCTTCTTTTCTTCTCTATTCTTTTCGTATAGTAGACACAGTAAATATGTGTCAAATTTAATTCAGTGTAACAAAAAAAAATAATAAACCCCAGCTAAGTGGGGCCATGGATAGGGCATTGGGCTTGAAGCCAGGAAGACTCATCCTCCCTCATTCAAATTTTGTCTCAGACACTGATGAGTTATATGACCCTGGGCAAGTCACTTAACCCTCTTGGCCTCACTTTGCTCACCTAGAGAGGCTAGAGAGCTAGAGAGGGAAATGGCAAAGCACTCTAGTATCATTGCCAAGAAAATCTCAAATGGAGTCAACAAACAACAGAAACATTTATTAAGTGTGACTGGGAACTGAATTGAATTGAATTGGATACACAGTCAAAAGCCCTGAGTTCTAATCCTGGCTGTGTAACCATGTACAAATCATTTTCTTCTTCTGGGCCTCAGTTTCCCCATCAGGACTAAATGATTGCTTTGCATTATGACATTCTCTTTCCAAGGAGGAAGCTAATTGGTTGCAGCTGATAGGTTGGGGATTAGGTTGGGAGAGGGGAGGCAGGAACTGAGTTTCCCAGCATGCTGGACACTGCCCTGTGGTTTATATCAAATTGTCAGCCCCCAGCCAGCCTGCTCCTCCCCACCATGGCTGCTCGCCCGTGGAGAGCCTCAGGAAACACTGCCCATCCCCACAGTGTGTTTACACTGTTCAGACGCGGGTGAGGGAATGTGATCCGCATCACGGAGGGTGGGCTGCCTGCAGGCTTGGCTGTCTTGTCCACATTGATTTTCCCGAGACTATACATGGGCCAGGCCTCCTTGCAGGGCTCACTCCCTGCCCCAGCCCCCTTCAGCCCTGGGCTCCCCCACAGGCACCACCTCCTCAGGAGGACATCCTCTGCCTTGTGTGTTCCGAAATTCTGTATCAGGCAATGTGTTTCTTAGCTAAACTTTACGCCCCCAGCATTGATGGGATTTGGTTCATGCTTAATTCGTGGGTAATTTTGGACTCCAGAGGTCATCTAATTGAAACCTTTCACTTCATGAGCCTCAGAAAGTTTGAAGGATTTGCCTAGGTTCTCCCAGCTATCAAGTCAAGAAACTGAGATGGCTGGCCAGGTCTTCCCACCAAATCTGGCACTCTTGCCCCTCCAGTGTTCTATCTGACTTCATGGAAGGTGATGGCCTCTCCCTCCTTGAGGCCTCCAAGCAGACGCAGGGAGACTACTAGTCAAATAAGTCATAACCAGATCTCCTTTCATGGATGACGGACTCAAGGGCTGCTGAGCTTCTTTCCAGTGCTCAGATTCTGTGGTTCTTAGGACGGAGTCAGGGCAGAGTAGATCTCAGTGGTTAGCAGAAACTAGTAAGGAAGGTAACACCCCTCCCAGGAAGCTAGACCCCAAATCTGAACTGTCATTCTGCACTCCCAGTCTCCAGGGCTGCCTTTTAGGCAATGAGCTCTATGACTGGGACGGAGAGGACTGAGACAACCAGAAGTCAGCCACTGAGGACCAAAGACTCCATGCTGGAGCCAGATAGATCATAGAATAACAGGGTGTCAGATCTGTGTTTTCCAACGTTTCCCCAGACAATCAGTCCTTCATTCTCTATTTGAATGTTTCTAGTGATGTAGAACTCAATACCTTCCAAAACACTTCTTTCCACTTTTAGACAGCTCTCATTCTTAGGGTATGTTTCTATGTATAGAACCTCAGTTCATCTCTCTGCCTTCTACTTCACCATTCCTTGTTCAGCCCCCTAGAGCTATGTCCCATGTCAGTTCCACAAACTTGCCTTCCTTCTTATCCAGTGTCCCTGGGAGTGCTTTGCAGCTGGTGAGGCAACCACTGCAAGAAATCTTCCACTGGATCTGGGTTCACTGGCTCCTTCTAGGTTTTTGACAGCATAGACCTTGGAGCTACTAGATCAAGAAGTACTAATTCTAGCTTCTCCATGAACTATACAGAACCTTGGACAAGAGTCTTCTTCTCTAAGCTTCAGTGTCCTCCTCTGTGAAAGGGGACTAGTCATTGCTGTCTGGCCTCCCTTCCAGGGCAATGGTGAGATTCCAATGAGAAGCTAAGAAAGGAAAGTTTTGGAAACTATGAAACCCCGTGCCTGCCTCCCATTTGAATAAAAGCTCCTTGAGGACAGTAATAGTTTCATTTCTGTCCTTCAACTCTGGGTAGGTAGCATCAATCAATCAAAAAGCATTTAACTGTTTCTTCTGTGCCAGGCACTGTGTTAGGAACTAGGAATACGAAACCAAAAATAAAAGTCTCTACACTCAAGGAGTATTCATCAGTTTTAAAACATATTCTTACTGATGTCTTTTTTCACTGCCTAGATTTTTCCCTGCATCCAAATCTCTTAAAACAAATTTTTAAAAGAGAAAGAAGAGGGGAAAGCAGCAAAATTGGTCAATCCTTTAAAATCTGACAATCTACACAATGGTTCACACCTATTGTCTTTCCTCCAAATGTCTGCAAAGGCATTGGTTGGGGACATCTCTTCTCCTGTCTCTTCTCTGGGAAGATCTTTGTAATTTTGTAACATTGATTTCCTTTTTTTTTGTTTTGTTTTGCAGTAGTTCTTTATGTTACATCGTCATCATTGTGTGTTCATTGTTTTCTTGGTTCTTCTGTCTTTACTCTGTATCACTTCTTATAAATCTTCTCTGTAGTGGTCACATTTATCATTTCTTACAGAGCAGTAACTTCCTATTACATTCATGTACCACCATCTGTTTAGTCATTCCCTGATCTATGGACATCTACTTCATTCCAAGCTCTTTGTTGAGCAAAAAGTGCTGCTATAAATATTTTTGGTGAAGGTGGCGGCTAGGTGGCACAGTGAGTAGAGCACCGGCCCTGGAGTCAGGAGGACCTGAGTTCAAATGTGGCCTCAGACACTTAACACAAAAACTAGCCATGTGACCTTGGGCAAGTCACTTAACCCCAATTGCCCTCCAAAAAGCACACACACACACACACACACACACACACACACACACAAATATTTTGGTGAAGATGAGGACTTTTTCCCTTCTTTTCAGTTACCTCCTTATAATCTGTGTCCAGCAGGTAGAATCTCTGGGTCAAAGGATATAAATATTTCAACTGCTTTATTTTCATAATTTGAAATTGTTTTGCTGAATTGTTTTACTAATTCGTAGTTCCACCAAAAATTCGCCATCATACTGATCTTCCCACAGCCTCTTCAGCATTTACTATCCCCATCTTTTTGTCATCTTTGCCATTTTGCAGGGTTTGAGGTAAGACCTCAGAGTTGTTTTGATTTGCTTTTGTCTTGTTATTAGTGATTTGGAGTATTTTTTTATATGGCTGTTAATGATTTGCAATTCTTTTGTGAAATTATTTATTCATATCCTTTGACTGCTCATAACTTTTTTTAATATGAATTTTTTTATTGGTTTGTTTGTTTACTTTTGGTTTACAAGATTCAGTTCCACAATCCCTTGAGTTTCAGATTTTCTCCCCTCCCTTCCCCTCTCCTCCTCCCATGGAGGCATGCAATCAAGTATAGGATCTGCAAATATTTACACACTGGACATTAGTCTGGTTGTATAGAAGGGTAACTGCTCATGACTTTTGATGGAAACTTTCATTTTAAAGAGCAAAATGGCATTTACATGCATAGCACAGTGCCTGGTACATAGAAAACACTTTATAAATGCTTTTTCATTCATTTAGGTACAGTATATATAAGATATATGCAAAGTAGAAATAAGGTAATCTTAGAACAGATAGTCTGAGCGCTAAGGACCTGGGGTAGAATCCAGCCTCTAATCCAGTTTCTCTGCTCTCCCTCTAGCTAGACTGGGACAAGGCATTTAGTCCCTCTGGTCCTCAGTTTCCTCCTATGAAAAATTAAAGGGTTGAACTAAGACGTCTCCAAATTTCCTTCCAAATCTTTCTATGTGATCTCCTGACATTCAGCCCTGTTCCTGGGCTGCTGGGTCATAGGTCCAGCTAGCTGGGTAAAGGAACCCCAGAGTCTATTCACATATCCTAGATTTTAAAGGATCTTTGAAGCCCTTGAAGAGAAGCATGGACTACTCTGGGTGTGCCTACTGTTTTCTTTCCCCAAAGGACTGGCTTTGGGAAGTTCCTTTCCCCCTCTTTGTCACAAGAGAGATCATAGGACCTCAGAGACCATCTAGTTCAACACTGTCATGTTATAATTGGGGAAACTGAGGCAGACAAAAGTGAAGGGACTTCTCCCAGGCAGTAAGCTCCCCAAGCAGGAACTGAAGAGTCCCTCCTGACTCCAAATAGAGCCCTCTGCCGGGGACATCACACTGCCTCTCATGATCTTGAAAATACTGTGATCCCAAGACTTTCTGGAAAGTTCAGTTCAACAAAAGGCAGCGGCAGCTTCCACCTTAGTTTGACATTTTCCCTGAAATCTTTCAGAGAAACATGAAGCACTTCTGTAGCTGATAGCCCAGAGTCTCCTGCAGGGAAGGAGGCCAGGCTGGCTCAGCCCATGTTTCCTCCCTCTGCCTGACTGTTTGTCTAATATAGCACTAATATGACCTAATGTTTTATCTAATTTGGAAATTACAATCGACCTGGGGGGCTTACTCCGCCAGCCAGTACCAACAGAGAAAGCAATTCCTCCAGCCTGTTTCTTTTGCTTGGGAATGTGGTGGATAATTCATGTTTCCTTTAGGAGCTGACTTTCCTTCTTCTGGAGTCTGCTGCCTGCCCCGGTGTTCTGAGTTAATGGTTATAAAATGGCTGTTTCACAAGCTGCCCTTGAATGAGCTGAAAGCTGTGAATTCTGTTCCACTTGCCATCAGAGCCATGAATGAACTCAGTTCCCGTCAAAGCCAACCAAGCAGAAAAGCCTGAGCAGTAGCCTAGGACAGAAACCTTGAAGCCCAGCTGCCTAGTTTCACAGTACAGAGTGATAGAGCTAAAAATCTCACCCAGGTCCTCAGATTCTAGAAGCAGTCCTCTTTGAGTAACTTTGGGCAATGCTATCAACTCACCTGAAGGTCATGTTCCTTATCTATAAAATGAATGGATTCAACTAGATTCAGGAATTCTTAACCTGGGGTCCATGAACACTACTCCATGTCAAGGGGCTTTTAAAGGACTCAATCACTGAACTCCATTTCCCATCTCCATGCCTTTGCCTTGGTCATTTCCCTTGCCAGGAATGCCTTCCTCTTTATCTCAGTCTCACAGAATTTCTTTTCCTTCATGATTCAGCTCAAGTACCACCTTCTACACAAGTCCTTCCTTATCCCCCCAAATGCTAATCTACAATGACATACAGTATATTTAACATGTTGGATATGTTTTGTTATAAATAATATGGGTCACCTAGGTCATAAACATCAAAGATAGGATTTGAACCCAGGTCCCTTGACTCTAGCACTGTACCATATGGTCCTATTTCTATACTCTGGGCAATGGAATTAATCTACTCAGTCTTCCACCCATCAGCAATTTGAAGGAAATTTCATTCTATGAAACTGCTATGGAGGCATCTAGGTGACTCAGTGGACAGAATGCTAGGCCTGGGGTCAAGGAAGACATGAGGTCAAATATGACCTCAGACCACCACTAAGCTAGCTGTGTGACCCTGGGCAAGTCACTTCACCCTGTTTGCCTCAGTTTCCTCATCTGTAAAATGAGCAGGAGAAGTAAATGGCAAACCAGTCCTGTATCCTTGCCAAAAAAACCCCAGATGGGGTCACAGAGAGTCAGACACAACTGAAACGACTGAGCAGCAGCCACCAGCTTCCGTTGTCCACTCATCCGTCCTTCAGCCACTTAAAGGCACCCACATTTTTCAGGCCAGGGACTCTCTCCTCTATCCCCAGTTCTTCCAAACAATCTTCAAATGCCATGAACCAGAGCACCTCCAGCGTTCTAAGCGCCCTCCTGTCTCTGGGAACTGTCCAGCTCATCACTGTCCTTCCTACAATCTGGCAGAAACCTTTGTCCCAAGTCACAGCTTGGTTCCTTACTAACCGTGTGACCTGGACCTACAAGTCTTCCCCTGCCTAAACCTCAGTTACCTCATCTACGTAATGGGAGAGTTGGACTAAACGAAGGCTACATAAATAAAACTCTGACCCACAGGACCTTAGATTTAGAGCTGGGACACAGAGTTCAGTTCATCATCTTACAGGTGAGGAAACTGAGGCACAGAAAAGTTTAAAGGATTCCCAGGGTCACACAGCTAAGTGTCTGAGGCAGGATTAGGACCTGAATGGAATCTGAAGGTGTTTAGTCCAATCTCCTCAATTTTACAAAGAAGTAAACTGAGGCCCACAGAGGTTAAGTGCAATGCCCAAGGTCATGCAAGTGGTAAGTAGGTGGCATTGCTCCCCCATCCTTCTAATGGAACCTCAGATCTACCTGACTCCGAGTCCAGCACCCTAGCTCCTCTTACACCCTGGCTTTCCCCGAGGTCATATTATTAAATTATTAGCAGCAATAGCAGTTTTTATATAGCACTTAAAGATTTGCAAAGCTCTTCACAAATATTATCTCATTTGAGTCCCACAGCATAGCCTATACCACATGTTAAAAATCCTTATTACTATAATACTGTTATATTATAAATATATTTTATATATTATGTAATACATAATATATAAATATGAATAAATACTGTAATTACAGTAATAACAAAGAACTGACACAGAAAAAATACTGATGTTAAGTGCTATATTCATCTTGATTTTACATAGGAGGAAACTGAGGCAGACAGCGGTTAAGCCATTTGCCCAGGATTTCACAGCTATGTGTGTTGAAGGCTGGATTTGAACTCAGGTCTTCCTTACTCTAGGCCACTCAATCTACAATCTCAAAGAAGCACGTTGACTGGCCAGGCATGTGCTTGGGGGTCTATAGACTGAGGTGACCGGTTGTTTTGACGTGGTTGAACTAGTCAATGCTTAGTATATAAAGCCAGGCCTCAAGAAATCTGCATTGACTTCTCGACTGAGGCCCAACAGTGGGCTGGTTCCTGGGGAGCTGACTGGTTGTTTTTCATGTGTTTTGTCCAACTGACCGGTTGTTTAATGGAATTGATGGGCTGTTTGTGCATTGTTGGCCTGAGCTGATGGTCTGTTTTGACATCTATCAACCTCCCTGTTTAGGCATGTGGGGCTTGAGGTGGGGGGGGGGGGGGGTTGTCCACATTAGGGCGGGGCCTAGACACCAGACCACCTGAGGTTTCATTAGAAGGATGGGGGGGAGGTGCCACCTACTTACCACCTGCATAACCTTGGGCAATGCGCTTAATCTCTGCGGGCCTCAGTTTACTTCTCTGTAAAATTGAGGAGATTAGACTAAACGCCTTCAGATTCTGTCCTGCTCTAGACCTAATTGCTTCTTGTGATTATAAGTGAACATGGCTGCTGTGACCACTGTCACCGAGCACAGGAAACCCTGTCACAAGAAAAGGACGAGATTGGTCCTGCCCGGTCACAGCGGGAGAAATATTTATCTAAGTACTTGGCAAACGTTCGCAGGCTATGCAAAGGCCAGCCCTCACCACCACCACCATTATTACTGGTAATAAGTGCTTTTCTCTCATCTTGCTCAATGGGATTCAGGTGAAACTCAGTCCTGGAAAAGTTGCTGCCCTCCCGGCTGCCATTATTTCACACTGAATGTTCAAGTGAACCAAGTGTAATTTGTTGTGATGATCAGTCAAGGGCATATTGTGCTTCTGGTTTGCTGAGAGAGGCAGCCCTGTCCAGACAGGGAGCTGGCCTCAGAAGCAGGTTCAAAGGTGACCTCGACATAGAATAATCAGGTGACCTGGGGCAACTGCCTTTGTCTCTCAGTGCCCCCAGGACACTCTCCAAACCAGAAAGGGACCGATTGGCCACAGATCTAGATCATCAGAGACAGAGCTCCCTGCACCAAGGTAGCCACCTGGGGAGGCAGGGATATCTGAGCTCAAATCCCATCTCTGACAGTTCCTAGCTGGGTGGCCTTAACAAAGTCGCTGAAATTCTCTTCACCCATTTCCTCATCAGTAATATGAGGATTAAACTAGCACCTTCCCTCCAGGTTTGTTATTAGTGTCTAATGAGATATTGAACATAAGTCACTTTGCAGACCTTAAAACCCTCTATTATTGGAGCAGCTAGGTGGCCCAGTGAATAGAGCACCAGTCCTGGAGTCAGGAGGACCTGAGTTCAAATCCTGCCTCAGACACGTAACACAAAAAACTAGCCATGTGACCTTGGGAAAGTCATTTAACCCCAATTGCCCTCCAAAAAAAAGAAAAAGGCAAAACCCTCTATTATTACTGTTGTGGTTATTCATATACATTCTCTTCATCTGACCCTTGTGGCAACTTTGTGAAGTTGCTACTTCAGAATATATAGATGAGGAACCTGAGGAACAGTAAAGTTAAGAAACTTTCCCAGGGTCACACAGCCAGGAAGCAGCAGAGACAGATTTCAGATCACTTTCCATCGACTCCAAGTGGCTTATACCACTCTGCCTCTGGAGAAGGAATGAATAAATGAGTGAGCATTGATTAATCCCTTATAATGCACTGTGTTACAGCCTGGGAGGAGACAGTGAGACTGGTGACTCGGTATAGCCCTGCCTCACTTAAATCCAATTCACTTGCCTGTCATGACATCTCCTTATTGATGTCACGGTCATCTTTGAGAACGGTGGACAAACTTCCCCACCAGGGACCCAATTGGACAGTTCCAGTTGAGCAATGCTCCTTCCTTCCTTCCTTTTTTTCTTTCTCTCTTTCTTCCCTCCTTTCCTCCCTCCCTCTCTTCCTTCCTTCCTTCTTTTCTTTCCTCCTTTCCTCCTTCCCTCCCTCTTTTCCTTCCTTCTTTTCTTCTTCTTTTCCTCCCTTACTACCTCCTCCATTCCCTCCTTCCTTCCTTCCTTCCTTCCTTCCTTCCTTCCTTCTTCTCCCTCCTCTTCTCCTCTCATCTCCCTCTGTCCACATAGGGAAACATACCCTTACATGCGGGTGCTCTGCCCAAAGAAATATAAATTTTGATGGTTAAAACCTAGTAAGATATCTTGAGGTTTACAAGATAAATTTCTTTTTTATGGGCCATGCCTTAAACCTAAATCACTCTGGCTCTCATTGATTGGATACCAATAGGGCCCAGCCCAAGCCTTGGTTGGTCATTGTTTGGATTCTGATGGCTCAGAGTGAATATAAATAGCAATTCTTTCTGTTTTGGCCAGAAACCCAGAAGGTTTTCCCCTTCCTGACTGATTTTTTTTAACTAGACAAAAGAGGCCATTTTTTGCTTCATTTTTTTTACCTAGCCTTAATCACTAAATGGGCATTGCCTCAGCTGGGAAAGACCTTAGCTCCAAAAGGCCTCCCATTGCATCCTGAGCCATGTCCAGTCATCCTAATCTCTGTTTTGTGGCTGGACCCAGATGGCTCTGTAGGAGAAAGTGAGACTGGTGACTTTGCACAGCCCTCCCTCATTTAAATCCAATTCACTTGCAAGTCATGGCATGACCTTCCTGACACCACAGTCTTCCTCAAGAATGAAGAACAAAAAATAAAAACCACAACAAGTACAGACTGCGGACAGAAATATAAAAGCAGAGACAGCCTCTGGCCTCAAGGACCTTGCATTCTCATGGAGAAAGCAGCACAGCAGCGGACTGATAGCCAGGGAGGGCCATCTTGGTTTGGGAAGTCCCAGGAGCGGTCAGGGGAGCTGGGTAAGGAGATCGGGGACCCCTTTCTACTGGCAAAGGCAGCACTAATTTAATGATGCTTCTAGAAACTACAAAGAAATGTGGAAGGAGCAGGGGAAGGAACGCGGCAAAGTAGGTGGTAAAAAGATGCCTGGAGAACACAGTGAAGTACAGCTGGAACCAACCTAGTTCTAAGGGTCACATGGGGCACTTGCCCTCAGGACAGTTGAGAATTAGTGGGATGTAAAGTAGCATGACCTTATAATTATAGCTGGTCAAAAGCTGTCTAAAAAGATAGCGAGGTCCCTGTCACTGCAGGTCTTGACTTTGAGCAGGAATTAGTAGACCATTTGTCACAAATGTAATAGAAGAGATGACTTGTCTCATACTCCTCTACTTAAAAGCAGATCTGACCACCCCTTCCCTGTTCCATAAACTCCATGGCTCCCTCTTACCCTCCTCGATTAATTATTTTTAAAATGCTATTTGGCTTTCAAAATCCTTCATAACCATACCCCTTCCTACCTGTACAGTCTTTTTATATTTTACGCCCCTCCATGCACTCTACTATCCAGTGACACCGGCCTCTTCACTATTCTTCACAGAAAACTTTCCATCTCCTAACTCCAGGCATTCTCTCTGGCTGTACTCCCTGCCTGGGATGCCCTCTCTCTTTATCTCTGGTTCTGGCTTCCCTGGCTTCCTTCAGGTTCTAGTAAAAATCTCACCTTCTCCAAGAAACCTCTCTTTTTAATGCCAGGGCCTCCCCTCTGTTGCATGTCTCAGATTTTATTCTGTCTCCGTTTGTTTGTGCAGAGTTGTTTATGTGTCCTCTCCCCCATTAGACTGGGGGCTCCTTCAGGGAAGGGCCTCGGTTTTTTTCCTTTCTTTGTATCCCCAGCCCTTAACACCATGCCTGACACATACAAGCGAGGCTAGATACACTGCGGGGTCCCTTCCAACTGGGAGATCCTAGGATTCGATGTAGCAGTATTGTTGTGTGATGTTCAAAACAACAATGGGACATAGGGCTTAGAGCTCGCACACCTGGTCCATGCACACAGCTCTTTTACTTACTGCCTGTATGTATGTACCTGGACAAGTCCCTTAACTTCCTTGATCCTATGATAGGTTTGGACTGGGCAGCTCCTAAGGCCTCTTCCAGGTCCTGTATCCCATGCCTTCCTGACATCAATTGCTCCCATCACCCCCGCTGGCTATTCAGGATTGGATGGTCGGGGTTATCTGGGTATCTTGGTGGTACTGGATGGAGCTGCCTGGTTCTCTAGAGGCTCCAGCCATGAGCTGTACGTTGCTTTTCTTCCTAAGAAGGACCAACAGGAAATATGGCCTCCTAGTTCAGCCATGAAGAAGTGAGTTTGTTGGGACCCAGAATGACTGTCCATTCTTCCCAAGCTCCCACAGGTGTAGACAGAAATGTTGAGTTGGGCTTCGTTGCAGCAGAGAAGGAACAAGCAAGGGAGGGGGATGGATCTGGGGGCTGGAATGTGTTAGTGCTTGGCAGAAAGTTTCAAGAATGCAACCTCTGGGTTAAGTGGATGAAATGAGGCACCGAGGGGCCATTTTGCTGGAAATTCACAGTCACGCGCAGTCCTGCCAAAACCAAGCTTTCTTCAGCCAAAAGGATTCATTGGTGAACTGAGCCCTTCCCCCAGCTCCCACTCAGGCTTGCACCTCCAGGAGGCGAGAGGGAGTGAGCAGCCTAGGGCTCACTCTGTGGGTGGCAGTTTCCCCCAAGTCTATCCAGAGGGAGCTGAGCAGGCTGGCCGCACACAGAGGCAGAAGTGGGTGCCCAGCTGGCGGGTGTGCGGGGAGCCTCACAAGTGCCCCTGCCCCCAGGTATCTCCCTGGGACTCTCTTTCACAAGATAGCAACTGAGGTCTGAATTGTCCTGAAATCTAGAACTGAAAAGGACCTTAGCAGTTATGTACTATAGCTTCCATGTTGGGCAGCTGAAGAAACCAAGGCCCAGAAAGGGAAAACAACAGCCTAATTAGTGAGTACAAGAGCAGAACTCGCCCTCAGGCCTACTGAGCAAGTTCAGTTCTGCAACTTCTCATCAAGTACGTACTGTGTCTGGTCCTGGTGGTACAATGGACTGCCTGCATGGAGTTTACTCTTTACTGGGGGCAAAAGTAAAAGAGAAACAGACAGACTGAAGGGGAGAGAGAGAGAGAG
>CM053593.1:24018509-24057729 GCA_028646575.1 Pseudocheirus occidentalis
AGGAAGGAAGGAAGGAAGGAAGGAAGGAAGGAAGGAAGGGAGGGAGGAAGGGAGGGAGAGAGGGGGAATTGGTCAGCCTCTATCCAGAAGGGAAAAAATGGAGGAAGATTGGGGGAGGGATCACTAGATGCATTCTGGGCCTGTGGGGGGAAATCTAGGCAGGGGAGCAGACCCTTACTTTTCACTAAGCCTGCCAGGTGTCCCCTTAAATGCTCCTCTGTTTAGAGGCCTCACAGAGAGGAGTTTAATAAATGTTTGTTGTTTGATGGGGTAAAGAGAGACAGATGGCCAATGACAGTCCAGTCCTTATAGCATATGGAAGGTACCATCCCTGATATCAGCCCAATGGAGGTTTGGTGAACTGACTTCCAGAAGGGACTGAGGAGCTCTTTCACCTCCTCATTCTGAGCATAATAGGCGTCTTGACTTCTTTCTATTGGCTCATTGCAAGGTGACTAAAAACCTTTTAGTTGTATGATAAGCTGGAAAATGAATACATATGCAAATAGTCTGGATGGACAAAAATACCTTTCTCTTTCTTGGTGGCAAGTTGAGGCAAGAACTGCTGTGGGCGGGGGAAAGGTAGTGGCCAAATGTTTTATCTCCCCGTCTGGTTGCCATGTGGCCATGAGCACATGTTCCCTCTATCTCTGTTTTTATTTCTTTCCTAATATTAATAGAAAGTATCAGAAAAAGAGCAGAGCAGGTTATGCATTTGTGACCTTCAGAAGAGTCACCAAATGTCCAGAACATGTAGTCCTACAGAATCTGTTAAGAATCACATCCAAGTCCAGTGAGGAACCAGACCTGAGCAGCGACCTGCTTGATCAAACCTAGTTGTGAATTGACCCAGTTGCCAAAACACCAGGTCCTACAAGCAAAGGAACAACTCATTCTCCAAGTACGCCACACTCGGAAGTGAATTCTGAGTCCATTGTTCTAAGAACTCAGGGAGTTTTCAAAGAACTCCAAATTTGGGAGACGGTTATATTTTGTTTCTTGCTATGGCTTCTCAGTAAATATCTCTGTGTAAAAGATAATTGATGTTCACTAATGTTGATGAAGCATTAACTTGTCATTGATATGGGAGGAACACACCCCATGGGGCTCAAAATGAATCCTTCAACCCCTCAGAGTTGTTATACCTAGAAACCTAAAGGAAGCAATAGGACCCAATTGGCCAGTGTGAGTATAGCTTGAGAGAGTGAACCCCAGAGCCCACAGGGCTATAATTAATTTAAGCTGAATTCAATGACCTGGCCATGAATCTGGACTTTTCTACCTCTTATTACTGCACCTAGCTCAGACTCAACTTTCTCATCTGCAAAATGAGGCACTTGAACGAGACCATATCTAACATTCTCCCCACCCCGGTTTTAATTTTGTGACCCTGTGACGGAGCCTAGGACAGGATCTTAGCTCTAGAGCTAGAAAGAGGTCATCAAGTCCAACCACTCATTTCACGAATAAAGAAACTGACCCACCGCGAGGGACAGTGACTCAGAGGATGCAGCTGGGTGACAGTGGCTGCAGTGCTGGTGGATTCAGGAAGCCCCTGGTCCAAATCTGGACTCCCACACTTGCTAGTTCTAAGACCCTTGGCAAATAGCATCGCTTCTTCCCAGTCCCAGTCTCTATCTGTCACAATGGACCACCATTAGCATCTTTCTCACGGGATTGTTATAAGAATCAAATGAGAAAATGTCTGCAAAGTCCTTTGCAAACTAAGTGCTAGAAAGAATAACTTAAAACTGCATTAAAGCTCTTGGAACAAGCTATATTATTATCAATATTGTGCAAGGTCATAGAGGCAATAGACAGATCCTATATTTGAACCCAGGTCCCGATTTTCCAGGTTTAGTGCTGCGGAGGGCTGCCTCTGGGATGGGATGGAAGCAAACTGTGTTCCCATCACCCCATTGCAGTCCCGAGTCAATCCAGGATGGTCCTGAGTGGTTATGAGTAAGGATCCAATATGGCCCACCAACAATATAAGTGCTCAGCGGTGGGGTCCCCTGCTAGGCTGGCTGGCCAGTCCCTGCCTGAGAAGAGAAGCCCTTCCTTCCTTCCTTCCATCTGGGGCTGTTTCCCCGCTCCCCCCAAGCCCATAGAATGACCTCTGCACTCTGGGACATTCCAGAGCTGCCCAGCCTTTAGGAGTTGGCCAGCAGGTTTGGTCCAGGATGTTGCACAGGCTTTTGTAAGGAGGAATGCAGGCTAAAAGCCAAATTGAAGGGTGGGGGAAGAAACCAAACAAAGGGAGAGCCCTTCTGGAGACAGAGTGTCCACCCCCAAGAGTTCCACAGACAGGGTTTGGGCAAGAGCAACGTGGACAGAAAATGGGGGGAGGGCACTGGCTAATTGGAGCCCTGGTGGGGTGGGAAGAGACAAAGGGTCATCGCCCTGCAGCCTGGGCCAAGAATCCAGAAAATAAGGGCTTCTTCTGCCCCTTTCTATCTACATTGACAACCCCCCCATCCCAGCAAATCACCTAAGATGGAGTTTCCATATCTGTTGAATGGGAACAACCATCTCTGAGTCCCCCCCTTTCCAGGGCTGTTGGGAGAATCAAATGACCTTAGGTGTACAAAGGGCTATAGGAATTTTAGCCCATTCACTACACTTTGGGGGAAGCTGAATGAAAAGCAATTAAACCACCTTTCATAGGCTCATCAATCATAGATTTCTGTCTGAAAGGGGCCTCAGTGGCCATGAAGTCTCACCTCTTAACTTCACAGATAAATGCCCAATGTCCATAGAATAAAATGACTTGTCCAGGGTCACACAGGTAGGAAGTATCAGAGGCAGGATTCAGGCCAATGTGCTCATCCAGACCAACCCCTTTATTTTACAGAGCACGCAACTGAGTCCCAAAGAGAGAAGGGACCGGCCCAAGGTCACAAGGCAGAGCCAGCGCTCAGAACCAACTCCTGTGGCTGGAAAGCCGCAACTCTTTCCATGGCTGCCCAGGAGGGAAGGAGGAGGGAAAGGCATAAGAAGCACAGATGAAGTCATCCAAACTTCCACCCGGGAAGAAAGGAAAACATCAGAGGCCTGATCTGTGGCCCTGCCAGGGTCCCAGAAGCCGGGCTGGACAAAGGACCATTGTAGGGCCGCAGGGTGGAGAGCAGGCAGGGAGGGCCAGCAGGAGCTGGCTGGGGCCGCAGCTGAGGGTGGCTGGGGGGGTTGGGGAGGGTCGCAATCAATAGCAGCCCCTCTTGGGCTCTCCCACAGGAAGTCGGCTGTTCAAACAGGCAAGGAAGGCCGAGGCCACACAGGCTGGAGAGAGATCACATCAGATCTCACGAATCCAGGAGCAGCGGTCGAGGAGGCCTGGGCTCCTGGTCCTGCTCCTCCCCTGCATGGCTGGCGGCCCTTCAGCCCAGTCCTGGGCCTTTGGGAGCCTCAGTGGCTTCCTCTCTCTGACAGAAGTCATGAGGCTCTACCTGCCCACAGCCTGGGATGGATTCTTGCCTCTCTGTTCTCTGCATTTTGGATGTCTTCCCTTCCTTTGGACTTTTCTGCCCATTCAGGCTAGATCAGATATAACACATCTTCCACGCACTCCCCCCAGACCCTGCACCAAGTGCAAGCAGAAGATTACAGGTTTAGAGTGACAAGGGACCTTAGAGCCCATCAAATCCATTTTACAGATGGAGAAACTGAGGCTGAGTGATGTGATCTGCCCAGGGCACAAAGGGGCTAATCATCTGAAGTGGGATTTGAACCCAGGCCTTCCTGACTTCAGATCCAGGGCCCTGACCATGCTGCCATTTGGTTCAGAGAAGCTAGAAACCCCACCCTCTGACAGGAGAGGAGGCGGAGAGTCCTAGAGTAAGTGCTAAGCAGGACCAAGGACAAGCCCCAGGCCTCCGACTTCTTGTGCTTTGCCCCAAGAGTTCATCTCTTCCCAGACCCCAGCAGCAGCTCCAGCCTGTGGCCAAGTTCTGTGTTCAAGGAGAAGCAGCTGACCCTCGTTTCTACAGGGAGTTTCCTCATTCAGGAGTTCTCTTTATGAATCACAGGCTCTGTTCCTGTTATACTCCAAGACCAAATTGATACTTGGGAAGTACAGGCCTGACCAAGTTACTCCCCGCCTCAAGAAGTTCCAGGCTCCCTATTACTTCTAGGAAAAAATAAACACCCTCTGGTTTGGCATTTCAAACCCTCACCGTCTGGCTTTGGTCTGTCTCTCCAGATTTCTTTCTCACCATTCCTCCTCACTCACTCCATATTTTTCAGTCAAACTGGACTATTTGCTCTTCCCTGAATATTCTATCTCATCTACCACCTCCAAGTCTTTGCACAGGCCTGGAATTTGATGCCTCTTCACTTCTGCTGAATATAATAAATTCAAGGATCCTTTCAAGGGCCGTATCATTCCAGAACCCTGTCTATCTCTAGTGCTCTGTCCCTTAATACACCTAGGTGGTACAGTGGATACAGTGCTGGGCCTGGAGTCTAGAAGATCTGAATTCAAATCTAGCCTCAGACACTCATAGCTGTGTGACCCTGGGAAAGTCACTTAACCTCTCTCTGCCTCCATTTCTTTATTTGTTAAATAAGTACAATCATAACACCTACTTCCCAGGATTGTTGTGAGAACCAAGCGGGATAAGGGTTGGAAAGTACTTTGCACAGGGCCTGGCATATAGTAAGTGCTGTAGAAATATTAGCTGGCCTATATCAGGTTGCATACCTTCTTGGGGAAGGGGGAGGAGGGGGGAGAAAAAATGTGGAACTCAAAATCTTATAAAAGTGAATGCTGAAAACTAAAAAAAAAAATTAATTAAAAATGAAATTTTTAAAATAGTCATAAGTAAATAAAAGTAACATCATTGTGAAAAAAGAAGTGTTAGCTATCCTAATTATTATTATCAAAGCAAAGCAAAAGAAAACTTTCCTCTAAGAAAGTTTCAGGAAAGATTATGTTCATCAGGGAAAAATCAGGGAAGCCTCCCTGGAGAAGGGAGTATGTGACCTGAACACTGAAGGAAAAAAAGTGGTGTAATAGACAGAGGTAAAGGATATAAGAGTCTCAGCTAATTCTGAGCTGGCCAGCTATGGTCCACGTGCCTTAGAAAACAGTGAGCTCCCCACTCCTAGTCAAAGGGTGAGAGATTGAAGACTGGAAAGAATCACTTGCAATTGAGAGAAAGAAAGCTCAGAAAAGGGCATGTTACTTGCCCAAGGTCACCCAGACAAAATTGGCAGAGCTGGCTTCACAGTTGGAAGAGATCGCAGTAAGTCCAATCAGTTCCTGCTCAAGCATCCCCTCTGGGCCATGCCAGCCAATAGGACAGTTGGTGTCCCTCGAAGGAGAACCCACCATCTCCCAAGGTGCCCCCAACCCTGCCAGACTGATGAAGGGACCCCAGTTTATGCCAAATGAGGATCGGGTAGAGAATCTGAGGATGTTTACCCTAGAAAAGAGAAGATTGGGGTAAGGGAGGGGAAAGATATCATAATTATCTTCAAATATGGGAAGGCTGTGATATGAAGGAGAGGACAGACTTCTTCTACAGCCAGGTCTGTCAGGCACAACCAGGAGGGACAGGTGAGCATGGCTCAGAGCCAGACTGAGACTGGACATTGAGAAAAACATCTTCACATGGAGAGCTGTCACAAGATGGAAGCGGCAGGGCCTGGCTTGCCTGGAAACTTGTCAGTCTTTCCACACTAGAGATTTTCAAACACAGGCTGGGTGACCATTTGGCCACTGATGTCTCTTCCAACTCTGAAAATCAGTGAAGGACAGCTCCACCTCAAGACCCTTTAGTCAAGCCACAGAAGAGACTGATTTCTGGCCATGCCATTGACACAAGGAGACTCTCCACTGGGACACTCCAAGGTTTTTTTCCTCCCATCCTAGGACATAATATTCGGGGTAAATAAAAATCCTGCCCCTGGGCCAAGAGTCATGTGGTGTTATTTCAAGGGGCTCCTGTCTCCTCAGACAGAGGTTGAGTAGGGGTCAGTGTTGATCTCTGTAGGGCTGGGGAAATCCTAGCAAGTCAGAGTGGGGTCTAGGGTAGCAAGCTTGTATAGGGCCATACTGACAAGATCTGATTACATACATGCGGTGACAGGGAACTCACTCTCTCCTATCTACCTACCCCATTTCAAGGTAGCTCTGGCTGCTTGGAAGACCTTTAGAATAAATTAAACTCTACATCTCCTCCTGCACCTTTCATTTTACCCCATAGCTTCCCTTCATTGGTCTTTATCAGTAAGCAGGATGGAAGATATTAGGGGGGGCAAAAGTTGGATTGGCAACACTGGCTACTTCCTACCTGTCAGTCACTTAGTAGAACCCCAACTGACCTTGAGCCAGTCTCATTTAACCTCTCTAAGCCTCAGTTTCCTCATTTGTAAGATGAAGGAATTTGACAGAGACCTGGAAGGTCCCTCTCTCCCAGCTCTACCGTCACGTTATCCAAGAGTCAACATTTTACCAATTATCTTTTCTTCTCAAAACACAAGTTCATTCTTCTGCCTGATCCTCCCACAGTCCTGTGAGGCGGGCAGGGCAGAGGCTAACAATCTCCATTTTAACTAGTCATCCTAACTCCCCGGGCCAGGAAAGATTTCCATATCACAGAATATCAGAACTAGAAACAAGTTCCTTACAAGCAAATCTAGTCCAACCCTGATCCCCCCCCCCTTTTTTTGAGGCCCGGAGAGAATAAGCAACTTGTCCAAGGTAACACAGTAAATTCAGAGCAGACTTGAGAATCACACAAAATCAGTACTGAAACCATTCGATGAGCTTATCTTAAGATCCTGCTATGGGTTAGATACTCTGCTGGTGTCCAGGACAAGAGATAAGAGGAAAGCAAGCCCTGCACTTTGGGAGACAATATCTACATATAAAAGCATATGAAAAATACAGCTAGGTCCCAATTAGTGCAGATAATGAATCCATGGAAGTAGTTACATTATTCAAAACTTCATTATTTGAGGTTATAATTATGTATAAAATACAGTAATTAGCTCCAATCCAATGGAAATAGGCAATTAAAAATTTTAGAATATATTTTTATTTGTAGTCTATGTATTGTAATAGCAAAAGAGAAGAAAAATGTGCTTCTGGTTCATTTATTGCAAAATAATAAAATTATTATTTTTAATAGAAATAAAATAACAATTAAAATAAAATTTAATAGAAATAATTTTGCTTTAATAGAAAGCAAAATTTAAAAATTAATGGCTGTTATGGTACTAAACAGAAGCCTACACTGACAAGATGATGAAAACACCGTGGTTGTCGTTTAAAACATTTTTGCATCATAGGCTAAATTGTCTTCTTTCTTTAAATCCTCAGGCGTAATAGAGTAACGCAGGTACCCAGAGTTTTATCCACCTCTCAGTGAATTTACAAGTTCACAATCTCACAGTATGAACCAAGGTAATGAGCTGGGGCATTATCCAAAATCAGTAATACTTCAAACCAGATACTGTTGTCCTTGCAATATTTTTCAACAGCTAGGCTAAAATAACTAACTGGAAAACTGTTCTCCAAATCATCTTTCATCACTCACGCCTCCTTATTTAACCACGAAAGAGCTAGAAGTGATGAATGGTCGTAGACTTTCAAGAGTTGGAGGATTTTGAGACCCATAAACAAGCATTGGTTTTCATTTAAAATCCTCCTCTGCATCACCTCCCTTTAAATCCAGGTTATGGTGAGGGTTTTTTTTTTCTTCTTAGAAACATAAAATCTAGAAATCATCCCTTTCCAGCATAAGGTCATTTTAGACCACATTTGAAATTCTGTTGATCCGTGTTTCCACCTTCTTCAATTATCTTCTTCAAACCACCAAGCTGTAATTAGCCGCCAAGTCTTCATGTGCACTGTTCAGCTCTCCAGAAATTTTAATATCATGCAATGGAATTCAGTTTTTAAAGTGATAGAACCAACCGAGTTTGCAGTAAAGTTTCTCCTCCACCCACCGCATTTTCACTTTCCTTAACTGCCCTAAGTAAACTTGAAGCTGTTGTCTGAGTGACTGCTCTGCAAAGAGGAATTCATTTGTGGTCGCCATCTTTGACCCATCTAGCCAAGGGAGGTTCTGTTTCCTTTCTATTCCTTGTAAGTATCTGCAGAACACAAAAACCGGATGCACCTTTTAAAAAATCTTTTCTCTTTTAATTCTTTTATCTCACCTCCATATTTTTTTTGGTATTCTGTATGTGGAGGCATTCTGACATCTTGTCCTATTTTAGGGTTATCATGACCACATTCATGCTGCTCAATGACATCAGTTTTTGTTCTGATATAATAAGGAGCTTCTTTCAGGGGGCTGGCAATATTTACACCTGCAGCATTCTTCCTTCTTTCCAATTTGCCAAGCAATTAAAGGAAATTAACACAATTGTTGGCAATGTGGTTTGTAGCAGCACATGCCATCCACATTCAAGGACAAACCGATGATATAGGGGCATGGTCAAAATAAATAAACCCTCAGCTAGGTCCTAGACATTGCATGGATTGGGTTTGGCTTGCAGTGAATGCACCTGATTTTTTATAATTTGCACTAAGTTGAATTTTGTATTATTTGAACTTGAATTAATTGGCAGCCAGCTGGAGACCGAAGATAATTGGTGAAGGAAGAAACATTAGCCCATGGGAAAGAGTCAAGAAAAGTCTCCTCTGGGAGGTGGAACTTAAAGTGAGCTTTCAAAGCAGCCCAGAATTCTAAGAGGCAGAGATGCAGAGGCAAGGTATCCCAGGCAGAGAAGGTGGCTGGTGCAAATGTACAGAGATGTGTACAGAGGAACAAGAATAAGGCCAATAGGGCTGGACCTTGGTGTGCATGAAGGGTAATAAAATTTAAGAAGGCTGCAAAGGTACTAAGAGCCATTCTGCAAAGGCCTTGAAAGCCCAAAGAGAGAACTTTATATTTGACACTATAGGTAACAGGGAGCCACTGGAATCCCATAAGGGAATGACTTGAACTTTAGGAAAATATCCAATTCCCTTATTTTATTGTTGTTGTTCAACCGACTCTCTGTGACCCCATTTGGGATTTTCTTGGCAAAAATACTAGAGTGGTTTGACATTTCCTTCTCCAGCTTATTTGACATATGAGGAAAGTGAAGCCAACAGGGTTAAGTGACTTGTCCAGGGTCACATAGCTAGTAAATGTCTGAGGCCAGATTTGAACTCAGGTCTTACTGACTCCAGGCTCTGTGCCATCTGATTTATAAATGGGGAAATTAAATCAGAAGATTTAGGTCCCAAATGCTGGTTCTACTATTTACTAAGTGTGCTACCTGTAGCAAGTCTGTTAACTGCTCCAGTCTTGGTTTCCTCTGCTGTAAAATGAGGTGATTGGACCAGCTTCACTAAATTGCCTCCCAACTCTCAGCACGTGTACTGAAGGAGTACTCAGGCCAGCCACACTTCCATCTCTCTTAGAGTTGCTCTGGACTCTCTGGTCTCCTCCTCCTTTCCCTTCTACACCCTTTTCTGCTCTTCTTTTTATATGTTGTCTTTCCCCCATTAGAATATAAGCATCTTGAGAGGAGGGACTGTCTTTCTTTTGACTTGTACTGTAGTTCTAGAGCTCAGCACGTCTGACACACAATGAGCATTTAATAAATGCTGTCTTCATCTGTCTCCCTAGCCCTGGTTCTCAACCTGTGGGTTATGTTCAATTTGTAACAATGAAAATACATCCTGCATATTAGATATTTACATTATGATTCCTAACAGTATCAAAATTACAGTTATGAAGTAGCAACGAAAATAATGTTATGGTTGGGGGTCACTGCAACATGAGGAACTGTATTAAAGTGTAGCAACATTAGGAAGGTTGAGAACCACTGCTCTAGCCCCATCCCCACATGTTACAGACAAGGAACTAAGGCAGATTGAATGGATGTGATCTGTCCAAGGTAAGTGCCAGGGATAAGTAGAATCCAAACTCAGGTCTTCTCCAGTCTCTTTCCCAAGCCCTCACCTCCTGTTTCCCACCTCTTTGCTGTTCCCCCTCTCCTAGGAGCCCCACCCCCTTCTCCTGTATCCAACAAACTGTGGCTGGGCCATCAGCTGCCCCCTTCCCTCCCAAACTTCAACAGGTTTTATGGCAAGGAACATATTTTTGCCCGATAATGTTTTCATCCTCGGGATCTACAAACACACGGCTCCCTCTGCTTAAGCTGGAAATAGGCTTGGAAGGATGTGAGATCATCCCTAACACCACATTAAATGCAAGCCGAGAACCCGCTATATTTTAGGAAAATTCTGCACACGCTAGACTAATAAACATTTTACAATATTGCTGCACATGTTCATTGGACTTTGTACAAATAATCGCTGCCCTCACATCTAATAAGTCTGCTTGACACGTAAGTGGCCTTGTGAAAACACCTCGGAGAGCCCTGTTTGGGGGACCATTGATCCGCTATTTATCCAAACGCCCTGGACGATGACGAATGATTTTGCCGGCAGAACTGTCTTCAAACAGCGTCTTCGCTGGGCTGTTTGTTATTCCAGAAATGTAAAGTAATTGGAACAGGGCCCCAAGAACGTATTGTTTTGAATGTATGAAAAATGCCTCTCCGTTTTCCGCCTGGTGGGACATCAATCAATTTAAAACAATATTTAGAAAAGCCTTCCCCCCCAAGCACTCCCACTCGAAGTCCTCCAAGGCTTTCTCAGGGCCCCAGGGACAAGGCCCTCAAAAGGCCACTCACCCTGGCTTTCTAAATAAACACTCCCCAGCTGAGAAGCTGTTCTCCACTACCACCCCTAGCCTAGAACAAGGAGAACATGCCTAGAGAATACTAGGCTGGGAGGTGAGTGGGTAAAGGGCAGGAGACCTGGGCTAGAAGCCCAGCTCTGCCAATGACTTGTGTGATCTTAGGCAAGGAGCTTCCCCTCTCTGGCCCTTGCTTGCTTCATCTATAAAATCATCAAAGTCCTTGGTAACATGGAAAGACTTAGAAAAAGTTGGAAGTTTGAATGTCAGACCTGCTGTTTAGTACTCTGTGATCTTGGCTATGTCCTCTCCTATCTCTGGCCCTGTTTCTCAGAATCTCAGAGCTGGAAAGGATGTCACAGGCCCTCACATGAGCAAAAACCTCCTCTACACACCAGCAAGTAGCTATCTGTTGTCTACCCTTCATTCTCAAAGACTACCGTGGCATTGGTAAGGTGATATCGTGACTTGCAAGGGAACTGGATGTGAGTTAGGGCTGTGTAAAGTCACCACCCTCACTTTCTCCTCTCCTGGAACCATTTGGGTCTAGTGGCAAGATATAGACCAGGAGACAGCCCTGGATGCAGTAGGAGACCTTGACCTTTTTAAGCTAAGGTCTTTCCCAGGTCTCAGTTTGACTAATGACATGCCCATTTAGTGATTAAAGCTAGGTAAGAAATGAGGCAAAGAATGGCCTCTTTTACCCACCCCCACCTCAAATTAATCCAGGAAGGGAAGACCCTCAGAGTTTTTGGTCAAATAGAAACAATTACTATTTACACTCCCTCTGAGCCATCTATCTAGCCTTTGTTGGAAGACCCTCCATAAGAGGGCAGCCACCCCCTCCCCAGGCAGCCCACCCCATTTTGGTACAGCTCTAAGATTCCCTTTTTATTTTGGGGGTTTTTATTTTTTATTTTTGGAGGGGGGAAGGCAAGGCAATTGGGGTTAAGTGAGGTCCAAAGTCACACAGCTAGAAAGTGTTAAGTGGCTGAGGTTGGATTTGAACTCAGGTCCTCCTGACTCCAGGGCCAGTGCTCTATTCACTGTGCCACCTAGCTGTCCCTAAGATGCTCTTTTAAAGCCAAAGTCTGCACCTCTGCAACTACCTCATGCTGGTAAAAGTTTCATGGCTTTGCAGGTGGAGTGCTAGACTTGGGACCCAGAAATCCTGGGCCGAAATTCTGTCTCCTCCCATGGACAGATCACTTACTGACTCTGAACCTCAGTCTCTTCCTCTATAAAATGAGGAAGTGGTTGGATACCTCCAAAGGATTTGATGTTAGATGTCTAATTTCCAAAATCCTACAAGCCTGGGTTGGAAATCCCAGCCCTGGGTTCTCATCCTCATTCTGTGCACAGTGCACTGAGCAATGCTGCACAAGGTACAGAACATCTATGACTCTCGCTTCCCCCATGTGCAAAGGGGGCTTTAAACTCAGTCTTCTCTGAGGTCTATTTCTATCCCCAGACCCTGTGACAAGAAAGAGGACTGGGAGCCAAGAGACCTGAGTTCAGTTCCATTCTACCACTGACTAACCTGTGCTCTTGGGTAAGTCCCCTTCCATTAAAGAATTTCTTCATCTGTAAATCGGGGGGTTGTCTATCTGTCCTGGCTTTTTATCACCTATTAGAGGTGATTCTATAAAAAACTCATTCCTCCCCACACCCAGCCCCAAATGCCACAATCCATGGAATTAGTTTTGGTTTTGTAAGGGGACTCTCTTGAAGAATTAGTGTATGAAGTCACTCTAAATCTACCCATGCCCAGACACCTTCTCTGAGGCTTTAATGAGACTCTGGGGTGGATGCCAGCCCAAGAGGAGAGCTTTCTTTCCTCTATGAAATGACCTCAGATGAATGTGAATCCCAGCCCCCTATAGAAGGTGAAGTAAAAAGAAGGGATGGCCTGTCCTGACAATCAAGTGTTCTAGAGATGGGGTTGTTCTTCTAAAAGAGAAGAGGGCCTATCTCCCTCTGCCTTGTCCCTACTTTCAAGCTGTATGACTATGGACAAGTCCCCTCCCTATCTGGACCTTCTCTGTAAAATGAAAGCATTGGACCAAATGACCTCCCCCGTCCGTTCCAGCTCAGAATCAATGAGCTCTGTGATTCACAGAGGAAGCCAAAGCACCAGAGTATGTTTGGGGGAAATGCTTATTACCTGGGCACAGGGCATAGGTCAGTGCCCAAGAAAGGGTGCTACCTGCCCTAGGAAGGGGCCGCCTCAGTCTGGGACAGGCTGTCTGAAGCTCTGCTGATGGGCAGCCCTTCAGTCAGAGCTGCCGGCCATTCCCCTGATCGCTGGGGCCGTGAGGGCAAGATGGACAAACGAAATCAGGAGGCTTGGACTCTGCTCCCATCTGGCCCCAAGCTCACAGGCTGATGTTGGACAAAGCCCTTGTCCCCAAGCTTCACTTTCCTCATCCATAAAACAAGAGACTGGACACACTGATCCCTGAGATCCATCCCAGCGCTGACACTCTATAAATCAGTGATTTAATGACATCCAACTGGGAAAGGAAAACATTTCTTTCCCATGTCATTTTTCCGACTGTCAGGCAGCCTGGAGTGTAAATCAGTTGTTTGGTAAGCATTTATCAAGCACCTACTATATTTCAGGTCCTGTGCTAAGAGCTGGAGACACAAAAACAGGCAAAAGACAGCTCCTGCCCTCAAGGAGTTCCAAGTCTAATGGGGGAGGCCACCTGCAAATTGCTCTGTACAAACAAGACAGACACAGGGTAAATTGGAGCTAATCAGCAGAAGGAAAGCATTAGAATTAAGGATTGGGAAAGCTTTCTTTTCTCCTGATACCAAAAAATTAGTGCTCCTTCCACGGACTTCCCCTTCTCCCCCCTTTCCTGGAGAAGGTGGGAGTTTAGCTGAGACCTGAAGGAAGCCAAGACGCAGAGACAAGAGGAGAGAGAAGCAGGGGAGAACAGTACGAGTTAAGAGAGAAAGTGCCATTCTTTGATGCCCGTCCCCATACTCCCCATCCCCATCAATAACCTGCTTCCGCAGAATCAGAAGCAATAATATATAGTGCTCTAAGGTTGGCAAAGTGTTCTACACCTGCTGTCTGGGCTTGGTCCCACACCTGTGAGGTAAGTGCTGTTATTATCCTACTTTATAGATGGGGAAACTGAGGCTCAGAGAGGTTCACACATTTGCCCAGAGTCACACAGATATTAGGTGTCAGAGAAGGGACATATATACAGGTCCTCCAGCTTTCTCTTCTATCCAGTGACAGGGCTGGAAGGGTCCTCAGAGGCACTGAGTCCAACCCCTGCCTTGACAGGACCCACTTCTCCCCCCTTCTTGACCAGTGGTGATTCAGCCTTTGAATTCAGATCTCCACTGAAGGGGACACCCCCCCAGAGGTATCCCATTCCCCTTTTGAGACAACTCTGATTGGTAGCAAGGGTTTCTTGACATCCAAGTGAAAGCTGTTTCTTTTGGGGGGGATTTTGTATCCCCAGTGCTTAGGGTTGTGTCTGGCACATGGTGGGTGAGCAGAGTGCTGGGCCTAGAATCAAGTAGGTTCATTTTCCTGAGTTCAAATGTGATCTCAGACACTTACTAGCTGGGTAACCCTAGGCAAATCACTTAACCCTATTTGCCTCAGTTTCCTCATCTGTAAAATGAGCTGGAGAAGGAATTGCAAATCACTCCAGTGTCTTTGCCAAGGAAACTCCACGAAGAGTATGGACACAACTGAACCACAACCAGCGCATAAACCCCATGGTCTTTAGGAGGTGGCAGTAAAGGAGAGGTCCACGTATCTTTATTAGGGTCATTCCCAGTAATGAAGCCACAGCTGCTTATGACATTATGGCACTTGACAGTGCCAAGGACTTTCCAGATCTTCACTAGCTATGGCCGCTGAAGAGGTAGGGGTTCAGCCCCTTCAAGGAGTGGTTGCCAGGCAGCATGTCCATAGGGGTTACCCTCTCCCACTGCCATGATGGCTGGGTTAGAGGGACACAGGCCTCTTGAGCTGCCAGTCAATAATTGGTGGCGGTAGGGCTCCTTCTCCACAGTGATTGCTTCCCTGTCTCTGCCAAGATCAGGGGTAGCAGAAAGGTTTGACTCACTTGGATGAGATGCCATCTCCTGCCACCTCAGGATAGGATGACCCCAAGATTTTGAGTGTGAATGACAGAGAGGATGACGGAGGCTTCTGCAGTCACAGGGAAGCTGGGAGTGGGGGGAGGGTTTAGAGAGGAAGATGATGAGCCTGCTTTGGACATGACACCTGATATGAGGTCAAAGCTCTTCCCTCCACCCACCCCAGGCTGCTTCACAGTCTCAACCACCAGAAGTATGTCCAAGGGAGAGTGACCAAGACAATGAAATTATCTGGAAAGCTATCGAAATCCCTCTGATGAAACGAGGAATTGAGAGATGAGAATTCTCTTACTTGGCCCCTCAGGATCAAGGGATATTATAAAGCAGCAGAGTTAGTCTTGTTATAAAGGAAAGCTTCATAATAATGAGAAGGGAAGGAACTGGCCTTGGGCAGTAGAGAGGCCCCATTATTGGATCTTCAATCAAATAATCTTTAAGGGGAGATGTCTGTACTAGGAAAGAAGTTAGAATAGTACCCCCACAGGTCTCCCCAACACAGGGATTACAGGGAGACTGGAATACAAGAGAAAAGGTACGCAATCTGGAGTCAGCAGGGCTGATTCTGCCACCACCTTGTTCAGTTCAAAGGTGACCAGCGTGATGGATACGGTGCTGATCTTGCAGCAGGAGGATTTGGGTTCCAATCCCACCTCAGTCACTAGATGTGTGACCCTAGGAAATTCCCCTAAGTTCTCAGAACCTGTTTCTTCATCCATAAAATGGGTTTACATCGGTATATATATATGAATATCCACAGCGCCTTCCTCACTGTGCTGTCTTGAGGTTCTAGGGAGACCATAAAGTGTTCTCTAAAGTGGCTACAGCTATCGCTGGTACCTGTGTGATACTGGGCAGCCCTCCCCCTCCTCTGGGCCTCAGTTCCCTCTTCCGTAAGAGGAGGGCATTGGACCAGATGCTCCCTGAGATCCCTCCCTGCTCTCAGCCAGGCCCATCACATCCGTCGCATGGAGTCACCAAGGAGAGGCCAGTGCCGTTAGACCTGAGATGAAGGAGTCCTGAGAGGTTAGCCTCCCATCCTGTTCTCCATTTCAGACTGCACTCTGCCTTCAGAATAACTATTAATTATAATATTTGCCCATCTGGGAGCGGCGCCTTTCATCTTGAGGGAGAGCGACAATTCCTGGTTATTAATGTCTCGTCTCACCAGCAGCAGATGATTGAGCGCTGTGAAGGAAGCAGGCCTTTCTTTCACCCCACAGACACCAAAGGCGAATAATTGAAAGAGGTGCTCACTCTCCTCCTTCCCAGTCTGTGGGTGCTCTCTGGCTCAAAAGGCTCTGAATCTGGCCTTGGACGAGAGTCTTCCCGTCTTCTGGGCCTCAGCTTTCCCATCTGTAAAATGAGAATGGTCCGTGGGATTCCCTCAAGGTCTCTTCCAGCTCTGAGCTTCTGGAGTGCTATGGCTCTAAGTCCCAGGAAGGCAGATTTCAGCTCCATATCAGGCTGAACTTTCTAATAATCAGAGCTGGTCAGTGATGGAGTGGATTGTCTCAATAGGGAGTGGGATCCTATCCATGGGAGGTATTTAAGTGAAGGAGAAATGACCCTGTAAGGCAAATCATCCGTTTTTCATTCAAAATATCTGCAGGAGAGAAAGGTAGAGACAGGGTGGTGAAGGGCCTAAAAAACTTACTTTCGCATTAGGAAGGTGTGGGTTCGGATCCTGCCTCTGTAAAATTAGATGGATGAGTTTGAAGCTCTCTCTCAGATTCCTTCCAGTTCTCAATCTTACTCTTATACATCAATAATTCAGTAACTTCATGATATTGTCCAATTGGAATTTTCCCTCCAACCCTGCTGATTGCGACCCAACCGTGCCTTCTCAACCCATGTGACTCCCATCTCCATCCTCTAAGAGATCTTCCTTCTTGAAAGGGGGTAATATGGAATAGGCCTAAAAAGATGGACCAGAGCCAGAATGTGAAGGAATGTCCATGCCAAGATATACTGTTTATGCTGTCTTAGAAGCTATGATGAGCCACAGAAGTTTCCTGATCGGGGAGTGATTTGGTCAGCCTTTTCTTGAGGATGATTATTCTGATGGCTTTGTGGAGGGTAGAGGGGCCAAGAGGTAAGAAGGGGCCGTTACACTTGAATTGAATTGACGGTAGTGATGGTCTAGTCTAAGATATGAGTAACCATGAGTACATATTAAGTCTAAGAGTTCTCAGAAATGTGGGTTATTAATCCCTTCTCTCTCTCTCCCTCTCCCTCTCTCTCTCTCTCTCCCTCTCTCTCTCCCTCTCCCTCTCTCTCCCTCTCTCTCTCTCCCTCTCCCTCTCTCTCCCTCTCTCTCTCTCTCTCTCCCTCTCTCTCCCTCTCCCTCTCTCTCCCTCTCTCTCTCTCTCTCTCTCTCCCTCTCTCTCCCTTTCCCTCTCTCTCTCTTTCTCTCTCTCTCTTCTCAGGTAATGATCCCCTGTTGTACTTCCTTGTTTCTCCATCTAGTTTATAGGGGGAAAGGAAGAGAAGGAAAACCTTTGCCTCTGGGTCCTCAGAGAGTTCCCAGTCTAACTGGGGAGACAAGACTCACCCACAAGGAAAGATTAGAGACAAAATCAGCCTTGAGAGAATCCCAACTCCATGCTGGAGGGTTATCCCATGCTGATGAGAAAAACCAGACCTCACTGCCTACTCATGCCCCTTAGGATACTCCAGTAATTCAGGGAAGGGAGAGTCAGATTGAGTTAGTGTGCTCAAAGAAATTGCCTCTTGCCAGTCAAGAGCAGTATAGGGGACATGATGAAGGCAAATTGTCACAAGGTCATGAGTTTTTCAGTCAACTGACATTTATTAAGCATGTCAGGCACTGCGATAAGTACCAAGGATAAAAAAAAAGGCAAAAACAGGAAACCCCTTCTCAAGAGGCTCCCAGCCTAGTCCAGGAGACAACATGGAACCAACCATCTGAACAGAGGGAAGGTAATGTCAGAAGGAAGGAACCAGAAGTAGGGGAGGGGACTGAGAAAGTCCTCTTGTTAACAGGGGCATTTGGGATGAGTCTGGTAGGAAAAAAAGGAAGCTGGTGAGGCAGGGGTATCTTCGAGACACAGGGTACGACCAATACAAAGGCACAGAGTAGGGAGATGGAGTACCCACATGCCCAAGGAACATCAAGTAAGTAGGGTGGTGTTACCAGACTGAGATTTCCTTTCATTCCAGAAGAAGAGAGGAGCCACAGAAAGTTCTGGAGGAGCACTGGACCCTTTCTACTGTAGCAGGCAGAGAATGGGGCTTCCCAGAGGAAGCAAAATTCACTCAAATTGGGCCTCCCAAGGATCTGAAGGACAGGTAGAGATTGCCCAAGGTCATTGATTTAAAATTGGGAGGGGTAGTCAATATCTTTGGGTTAAATCTCCACCTGATTTTCTACATGAGGAATGCATGGACCAGAGACTTGTCCAAGGTCACACAGACAAGGTAGAGTCATGGCAAGATATAGACCCTAGCTCTTCTGATCTCAAATTCAGGTGTCTTTTCACCAAATTATAGATTTAGAATGGGACCTTATTAATCACCTGGTCCCTCACCTCGTCCACCTCTCTCATAGGCTATGAGGTGAGGGAGTGGATGGAGCACTGAACCTGGAATCAGGAAGGATTAGCTTCCAGTCTGGCCTTAGACACTAACTAGGTACAGGACCATGGATAGTCACTTAACCTGTCTGCCTCAATTTCCTCATCTGTAAAATGGGGGATAATAATAGCACCCACCTCTCAGGGTTGCTGTGAAGATTACATGTTGTACAAACCCAAAGTGTTGTATAAATGCTATTATTCTTTCCAGATAAGGAAGCTGTTCAAAGTTGTGCTCAAAGTTATTTGCATAGTATCTGAGGTAGGACCTGAACACCACCTTTCCTGACTCCAGGTCCTCTGCTCTCTCCTCCATAAGCATGGAGGAGAAATGGTAGAATTATACAATCTTGTAGTCCAAAGGGCTTTTAGACCATCTGCACAAATGCCCTTGTTAGACCCAGAGAGAGCGTGGGACTGGGCCATCCCCTTGCAAAGTCTCACCACTTGGAAATAGCAAAGCCAAAATTTTTACCCAAGGCTCCTGACTTCAAATCCAACCCAAGTTTCCCAGGTTAAAGAAGGTTATGTGCTCCTAAACACCCTTATTGGCTCTAGTCCTGAGCTGGGTCCCCCACAGGCTGAGAACTGGGCCAGGACAAGCAATTCAGGAGCCCATTACCCGTTACCACTGGCTCCCACTTATAACGTTACTTCTTCCAGTCATAATGTCTGTGAGAAGGAAGGGTTTGATCATGATTCCTTGGCCTCCTTCTTGGCCTAGGATCTGCCAGCGGCTCTAAAGGGGCTGTGTGCCCAGCTCAGTACTTTGGAACCATGCCCACTTGTCACCTGGCCAGGGCAGGGAGGCAAGGCCAGGGTTGTCCTGGGTACTGCCCTTCAAGTCCAGGGGCTCATCAAAATACCAAGCGTCTGTTTGCTTGGGGGGGGGGGGGGGAGGGGGCTCAGGGTGGGGATCTGGCCAGCCTGTCCCTTCAGGGAAAAGTAACTTTACAATAAATGCTTCAAGACTTTACAAACATTTCAGGACGCTTGGAGGCCTGGTGTTCTGGGTCAAAGAGGGGAGCAAATACTTGTCAATCACAGTGAGATGGGCCTGATAAGGAACTGGAGTCATTTTTCAGGCCTTGACTACCCACTCCCAGGTCTGGCCCCTCCCCATCCCTAGTCCTCTCAGAAAATCATTAGCATATTAATCAACATAACAGCCCCTTTATTTGCCTGACTGGATATATTTTCCCTTGAATAAGGGAAACAGAGTCAGCTCCCTCTGCCTGGCTCAGTCTCAGTTCCAAAGACCTAGGCTTGATCTCTGAGAGAGCCACGTCACTGTGTGACCTTGAACTAGTCATCTCCCTTCTCCGAGACTCTGTGCCCCCCTCTTTTGAGAAGGTTGAACTAGAACTAAATGATCTGAAAGGTCCCTTCCAACTCTGAATCAATGTGCTGATTCTCTCATCCATTTCCAAACTAGGAAACTAGTTTGCCCCCTACCCTGGCCCACCTCTCTCTATCTCCCTCTCACCCCCCTCTCCCACCTATCTCAATCTACCCACCTATTTATCCATCTAATGACACATTATCTGTTTATCTACCTATCTGCCTATCCATCCATCCATCTACCTACCTATCTATCTCAATCCACCCACCTATTTATCCATCTGATGACACATTATCTGTCTATCCATCTATCTGCCTATCCATCCATCCATCCATCCATCCATCCATCCATCCACTCACCTATTGGTCCATCCATCTATCTACCTACCTACTTATCTCAATCTACCCACCTATGTATCCATCTGATGACACGTTATCTGTCTATCCACCTATCTGCCTATCTCTCTCTCTGCCCATCTATCTATCCATCTACCCCCTCACCTACCCATTCATCTATCTATCTTTCTATCTACCTACCTATCCATCTCCAACATGAAGAATAGAAAGTTAAGCCATGTACGATGTACATCAGGCTCTTTTTGTTGCTGTTCATTCATTTCAGTCATGTCTGACTCTTTGTGACCCCATTTGATGTTTTCTTGGCAAAGATACTGGAGTGGTTTGACATTTCCTCCTCCAGCTCATTTTACAGACGAGGAAACTGAGGCAAACAGGGTTAAGTGACTTGCCTGGGGTCCCAGGGTTAGCCACTATCTGAGGCTACATTTGAATTCAGGAAGATAAGTCTTCTTGACATTAAGCCTGGCACCCTCTCTGCTGCCTTTTACTTACTAGTTCGGCAACCCCTCCTCTCTGATGCAGCATGCCCCCCAACACTGATGTCATGAGGGCCTAGAGATGCCCACATCATCTCAAAGGGCTCCGTTGCCCATCATTCATCCAGCACCCAAGGCCTACCAGAAAATGCCATGGCAAAAGTCTCACCAGAAGGGGCTCTGCTCCAAGGATAGAACACAGGGAACTGGAAGGGGCCCAGCTACAGGCAGGTCCCTTAGGTTTCCCTGAATACACACATAACATTTGTACCCTCCATGCTGAAGACAGGGCCTTGCTGATAGCACTCAAGGCTTATAAAGTACTTTTCTCACACCAACCCAAAGAGGTAAGAAATAAAAAAAATTATTAAAATTATTTTACAAAGGATCAAGTTGAAGCTCAGAGAGGAAAGGTAACTTGACCAAGGTCATGAGACACTTTTGTGGGAAGGACTTTCAGAGGCAGAAGTGTGACTAACCCAGTTAAGTTAGATCAAGAAGGTTACAGCAGTCTTAGGCTTCATTGAAAGAAACATGACATGCAGGCCTAGAAAGATGATAGACCCTCTGTCCTCTGCCCAGGTAAGATGACACCTTTAATGGGAAGTTTAGTTCAGAGCTCCACCATTTAGGAAGGATATTGATAAACAAGAGACTGTCCATCACAGGATTACGGGTAGCCTTAGGAATGAAGCTGCTCATCTCTCTCTGTGCCTGGCAAGAAATCAAGTCTCTTAGGCTTGAAAAAACATTAATGTTAGTGTCTCTCTAATTTATTAAGAACTCTCTAGGTGTTGCAGGGGATAGAGTGCTTGGCTTGGAGTCAGGAAGACCTGAGTTCTCTCTGATGCAGAATAGGGAAGGTCCTTGCATCGATGGCATATGAAGATCCATTGATGATGCTCAGAATATTTAGCCTAGAGAAGATTCAGGGGTGATATGAGCACTGTCTTTAAGAAGTAAAAGGGATCCAGCCTAGACAAGGGAATTGTATTTGTTCCTCTTAGGCCTAGAGACAGAACCAGGACAGTGGGTAGAAGTTGAAAAGAAAAAAAAGGCTCAACATAATGAAAAATTTCCTAATAATTAAAGCTGACCAAAAGATGAATGGACCCACTCAAGAGGTGGCGGGTTCCCCCACTATAAAAACCTTGAAAGAGGGGTTAGATATGCAAGAGACATTCAGAGAGAGGGCCACTCTGGGCCACAATCTTCTCCTTTTCAGGAGACTGACCTTGGCTAAGAATGCCATCTATGCTTTTATCCAAACCATAACAACAATGTATGGATAGACATTGAAGGAAGAAGAGAAATGCAGTTTAGGGGCCAAACACAGATCCCTTGGGCACCTCATGAGGGCCCCTCCTTTCAAATGGACATAGAATATTAAGGGTTGTTTTGATCACTCAGCCACTTATAGCTCCCAGTTTCTAGAAGGAATCTGAATCTGGGGAAATCAATGGGATAGACTTATTTCCATCACAATAGCCTCCATAGCCTTCCCCAAAGAGACTATAGGAATCATCATCTGAAGGAGACTGGGGGCCAGTCTCTGAGCTCTGGTTTCCTCAGCTCTGCAGCTAGCATTACCTCTTCAAGAGGTTTTTTAATTCAGAGGCAAGAAGTGTCATTGTAATTCTGGGGGTGCTTTCAAGGGTGATGGCTTGAGAAAACTGTGAGAAGACAAAGGCAAAGAAGATGAACAAAACCTTTTTCTTAAGAGAACCATTATAACTCTTGTGAAGAAATAGAATTCTTCAAGGGGTCTATGAAGGATACTGGAGAGTTCTCATTGTCTTTCTGGAGAGTTACCTGCAAAGGCTCAAGAGAGATTGTAAGATGGCAGAGAGAACTTATTCCTTGAAAAAACAGTTTAACCCAGACATTATTAATACGTAAGAAGAAACTTTGACTGTGCTGTTGAGAGCTGAATGGTGGACTCCATTCCATAAGTGAGAAGTCAGTAACAGTGATGGTTAAAGGTGAGTCTTTCCATAATTTTCTCATGGCTAAAACACTGTAAATAATTACATCTTTCAATTTGTTAGATTTTTAATAAAGAAGAAAACAAGCATTTATTAAGTACCTACTGTATGTGCCAGACACTGTCCTCAGAACCTTACAAAAATTATCTCATTTGATCATCACAGCAACCCTGAAAGGTAGATGCTATTATTATCCCCATTTTATAGTTGAGAAAACTAAGGCAGATAGAGGTTAAGTGACTTGCCCAGGGTCACATAGTAAGTGTCTGAGACTGGATTTGAACTCAGGTCTTCCTGACTGCATGCCTAGCTCTCTACCCCCTGCAACACCTAGAGAGCTCTAATAAGTTAGAGAGCCACTAACATTAATGTTTTTTCAAACCAAGGAGACTTGATTTCTTGCCAGACATAAAGAGATGAGCAGCTTCATTCCTAAGGCTACCTTTCCCTGCTACAGGATCAAAGAGATGAGGTCCCGGTTTTACCCTCTGCTTCAGGCTTAGGTGTCCAAAGGGGACAGTGGGGAGGGGGCTTCTCCCTTTAGGCTGAATAAAGAAGCAGGTCCATGGGCATTCCCCAACTGATTCTCCAGGCTCAAGGAAGCAACACAATGTCTCACTTCTCTTGCCCAGTCTCCTTTTCTCTCTGTTTCTCTTCTTCCTTCATCTATCCATTTCAATTGCCTTCAACAAACATGTATTGAGGGTTCACCGGATACAAGACATTGGGTTTTTCCAGGCAGACAATGACAAAAAAAAAAAGAAACAGTCCCTGCCCACAAGGAGTTTACATTCTACCAGTGGGGAAGGGGCGAGGGGAGGGGACACCATGTACTTAGAAGTATTTTCAACCCCTTCACCGGGAGGAGGGGAGTTTTGGTTGGACTTTAAGGTGACTTGTAATTAACTTGTATTTCTAGCATAGGGAGCAGCTGGGGCTAGGTGTAGACCTAGGAGAGGCCTGGACAAGTCTAAGGAGATACCTAGGGATGGACTATGATGTAGATCATACAGAGAACTTCCAGATGAGGAAACAACCCACCATCTTAGAGAACTGCCTAGGGCACTGAGAAGCGCCTGGAGTCATAGAGCCAGTACAGGTCAGGGGCAGAACTGGAACCCGAGTCTTCCTGCTTTTAAAGTGGCTCTCTAGCCACTATGATGCTTTGTCTTCATCCGATGACAGGACCAATCTAAAATGACTCTTGTAGAAAAGAGGTGTCCACAATACAACAGAAAAGGACCTTGAATGGCAAAGAAAAGATCCCAAACTTGACCCAGTGGGCAACAGGGGGCCATGGAAGGGTTTGGAGAAGTTAACCAGCTCCAGGCCCTGAGCTAACTGCTAGGGATGTCAAGAAAGATAATGTTCCATTGTTCCAATGGTCCATTCCAATACTCTGGGTTCCAAACCACAGCATCCATCTTCTAGGCTTGGTCATAAGGGGAAAGGGGGAGATGCATTAGGAGGAATGAGAGTAAGTTTTCAAGGAATGAAGGATGGGACTTTGAGATCCTTTGAAACTTGACCAGGACGTAAATTGGTGGGTAGGACCACTTCATCCTGGGCTATCACCAGTCCTCTCAACTCTTGTCTTGCCATGATTTGTGGGCTGTTGAAGTCGTTTCAGTCACGTTCGACTCTTCATGACCCCATTTGGGGTTCTCTTGGCAAAGATACTGGGGTGGTTTGCCATTTCCTTCTCCAGTTCATTTTACAAATGAGGGAAAAAAATGACTTGTCCAGGGTCACCCAGCTAGGAAGTATCTGAGTGAGGCCCGATTTCAACTCAGGTCTTCCTGACTCCAAACCTAGTGCTCTGTGTACTGTGGTACCACCTACTTGCTTAAATTGTAGGTTGGCTCTCCTGAAAGATTAAGACCAAATTCACCCATTCCACTGGTTCTACAAGACCAGACTCACTGGCCTTAGAGGCAGCTGGTGGTTAAGTGAATAGAGGGTCCTAGGCCTAGAATTGGGAAGCCTGAGTTCAAATTTGGCCTCAAACCTTGACTAGCTGGGTGACTTGGGGCAAGTCACTTAACCTCTGTTTGCCTCAGTTTCCTCACCTGCAAAATGGAAAAAATAATAGCACCTCCCCTACCCCTCCTTCCCTGCCAGGGTTGTCATGAGGATCAAATGAGGTAATATTTGTGAAAAGCGGTTGTCACAGCACCTGGCTCATAGTAGGTGCTTAGTAAATATTTATTCCCTTATTTCCTTCACTGCCAGTCAATTCCTAATTGAGGGGCCTCCTGGGAACTGGCAGCGGCAACTTTCTGCCCATACCTGTCTCTTAGCTCCAAAGCTAAGGAAGTTTGTCTCCTCATTTCCAGAAAAGTTACAAGAATCACTCCTGATTCCGGCCCTGAAGTCAGATGCAGAGGAATGAATCCAAACTGTGTGACCCTTGATAAGTGGTCCCTGCTTTGGGCCTGTGGCAGGGGCAGAAAGTGCCCTGTAGCTGGTAGGGCTTTTCGCATCTGGGAGAGTGTGATTCATGCCAAGGGAAAGCACAGAATGTAGCCTCAAGCTGGCACAAGAGCAGAGAGCAAGAACACCTCAAAGCCACTTCTGAGAAGGCCACTGCCAGGAAGAAGGGAGGAAGAAGGAAGAGGGGACCAGAACCGGGCTAAGAAGGAGCTCACCTGGGGTAGAGCTGCCAGGGAGGAAAGCAGACAGCCTATGATATTCTCCTGTTAAAGAACTTCAAGCGACTTTAGCACCCTTCAAGTTCAGCATCCTGGACCTAACCCCCTGTGGCTCCACCCTAGTTATGGCTCATGGGGGATCTCTAGGGTGTCTTCCAGCTCAGAATCCAATTAGCCTATTAGTAAGTCTCATAAATAACTGTGTGTCGTGGAACACAAGGATAATTACCCACATTCAGCAAAGCAAGGAGGCAGCAGCATGAGTCTCAGGGTCCAGTCCTGCCGTGTGACCCCGGCAGACCATGCTTCCTCTAAATTTCTCCTGCCCCATGCAATGCTCCAAACCTTGAAATCACAGAGAAAGCAACAGTCTACTCAGGCAAAGGGAGCTTCCCCAGCAACTCTTCCTTACACCAATAAAACCATTTGTTGGGTCTTTCTTCAGTCATGTTTGCCTCTTTGTGACCCCATTTGGGGTACTTTTGGCAGAGATATTGGAGTGGTTTTCCATTTCCTTCTCCAGATCTATTTATAAATGAGAAGACTGAGGGAAACAGAGTCAAGTGACTTGCGCAGGGTCACGTAATTAGTTAAGCATCTGAGGCCAGATCTGAACTCAGGAAGATGAGCGTTCCTGACTCCAGGTTGGGGGCTCTATCCATCGGGCCACCTGGCTGCTCTAATAAAAACCATAGGACTGGACCGAAAAACAAAAGCAGTGAAAATAGAGGTGGGGGGGTCTGCGGCAGATCACCCCACCAGTGAGTGCCAGAACACGGCCTGGAAGCGAGGTCTCCTGGCTCCTTCCCCAACGCCCTTGACAGTTAACGTTTTTGTTTGTCTACCCTTGTAGTATACCTGTCATCTCCCTGAGGTCAGGGGGCATTCCATGTTAGTCTTTGAATGCTCATTGGTGCTTTTGTCATGGACCACTAAAAGGAGCGTTTCCCATGCCCTGAAAGGATTCGGTCCTCAGAGCAGAGCACAGGGAGCCTGGGTGGGAGAAGGAGAGGCTGAGGGAGCCTCCAGGGAGTCCCTGCATTCCTGGAGAGGCAACAGAGCAGAGGACTGGTCCTGAAAAGTCTCTGCTCCTTCCTTCTTCTCCACCTTTTTCCTCCTGACCTTCCTCATCCTCTCCTACCTGCTCTTTCCTATTTTTGTCCTCATCTTGCAGGATTAGAAAGGACCTCAGAGGCTGTCAGATCTAAGATCCCCTCCAATTTGCAATTAGGGAAACTGAGGCCCCGTTCTCTAAAACAAATCCAAGGCTAGCCTACGTAGTCGACCTTGGTTTTGAAGCCAGGCCACATCTCCTGGGTCTACCCCACCCATCTTCCTCTCCCTCTTCCCTTCCCCGAGTCCAGTCCAGCCCCCTGTAATCCCCAAATAAGTCACACCTGGAGCAACAGCAGCCTGGCCCCATAGCTGGCCCCAATTACCCGCCTGCTATCGCGGTGTGCATCTCATTATCTCGTTTCAAAGAATTCTCGGAGAAATCCAGCCTGGGCCCGAAACCAGGCAGGGCAAACACAGCTGCACCTTGTTACCGCCTGCCCACATGCAGAGGGTTCTGTAATGAAATATGGAAGCGGTAAGATATGTAATGCTTTATTAAGCTATCTCAGATACAAGGCGGCATGCATGCCAAACTCTGCCTCCTGCCTGCAGGCTCTCGAGGGCTCCTCAGCTGAGCCTAGACCACCCACCAAGCCAAGGAGCTGGCCAAGAACAGGCAGTGGGCTCAGGTTGCTGCCCTCCACCCACCACAGCTCCCAGAGCACAGGCCAAGACAGGGACCCCCAAAGGCAGAGTCCCCACGCCTGTAGACCACTCCCTGGCACTGCTTCTCACTCACTGTTTGACTTTGGGCAAGTCACTTGTTCAGGTCTGGGCACCATGTTTTAGGCAGACCACAGACAAGCCTATGATGAAATGGCCGGTCACCATGTCCTATGAGCGTCCACTGAAGTCACCCGAGAAGAAAAGGTGTGAGAAAAAGGGGATATGAAACATAGCTTCTAGGACCAGGAGAAATAACCCAGAGAAGGAACAGGCTTGTTCTGCTCAGAGATAGATGGGTTTCAGCTCAGCACGTATGATAGGAAGAAGGCTACCTGCCCCAGCATGCCTGGGCCATGGATATAATCAGTCACTGTGCCAATGCTAGGCAACAGACAATTGTCCCCAGAAGAGGGGAAGGATGAGAAATGATAAATCATGGCAGCCACCACCAGGATCCATACCTAAGCTGCCCCTTGTGCCACAGCACGATTTGTGGTTGAGATTATTTCCCAAATACTATGGGATAGAGGGGAAAGATCCACAGAAGACTGTGCAAGAAGGGATATGTTTCCCTGTTGCTTTACTATGAATGTAGCTGTGTGACTTTAGACAAGTCTCCTAGATTCTCTAGGACTCCGTTTTCACTCTGTATAATGAAGTGTTTTGGACTGGATGCTGACTAAAATCCTCCCATTTCAAAAGTCTTATGAACCCTTTTGAAGAATATTTGAATTTTTAAGCAAGAATATTCTTGACACAAATAAATTTTTTTCAATGAAATATTTTACTGTATTTGTATTTATTTTGCCTAATTTTTCCAATTATATATAAAAATAATATTAATTTTTTTATTTTGAGTTTCAAATTCTGTCCAGTCCTCATGTCCCTCTCTTCCCCCTCAAGAAGGCAAATAATATATCTTTTTTAATTTTTAAATTTTTATATTGCATTTTTTCTAATTACATTTTAAAACAATTTTAGCATTTTAAAATAAATTTTGAGTTCCAAATTATCTCCTTCCCCTTCCATACTTGAGAAGATAAGCAATTTGATAGAGGCTATACATGTGCAGTCATGCAAAACGTATTTCCATGTTGCAAAAGAAAACAACACCCCCCCCCACAAAAACAACACAAGAAAATAAAGTTTAATAAAGTATGCTTCAGTCTTCATTCAGTCTCCAACGACTCTTTGTCTGGAGGTGGACAGCATTTTTCATTGTAAGTCCTTTGGGACTGTCTTAGATCATTGTATTGTTGAGAATAGATAAGTCATTCACAGTTGATCATGGCACAACAATACTATTACTGTGTACGGTGTTCTCCTGGTTCTGCTCATTTCACTTTACATTAGTTCATGTAAGTTTTTCCAAGTTTTTCTGAAAGCATCCTGTTCATCATTTCTTTAGCACAATAGTGTTCCTTCATACTCACATGCCACAACTTGTTCAGCCATTCCCCAATGGATGGGCATCCCCTTAAACTCCAATTCTTTGCCACCACAAAAAGAGCTGCTATAAATATTTTTGTTCTTATAGGTCCTTTCTCACCCCCACCCTCCTTTTTTTTATATTTGGGATACAGACCTAGTAATGATATTACTGGGTCAAAGGGCATGCACTGTTTTATAGCCCTTTGGACATAGTTCCAAATTGCTCTCCAAAATGCTTGATTCAGTTTGTATCAGGGTCTCAATTTTTCCACATCCCCTCCAACATTTATTAATTTTCTTTTCTGTCCTATTAGCCAATCTGACCGATGTGAGGTGATGCCTTAGACTTGTTTTAATTTGTTTTTCTCCAATCAATCACTATTTAGAGCATTTTTTCATATGCTTGTAGAGAACTTTGATTTCTTCTTTAGAAAACTGCCTGTTCATGTCCTTTAACTATTTATCAATTGGGGAGTGACTCCTATTCTTATAAATTTGATTCAGTTCTCCATGTATTTAAGAAATAAAGCTTTTATCAGAGAAGCTTGCTGTAAACTCTGCCCAGTTTGCTGCTTTTCTTCTCATCTTGGCTGCATTAGTTTTGTTTGTGAAAAAACTTTTAAATTTAATGTAATCAAAAGTATCCATTTTACTTCCCATAATGCTCTCTATCTCTTGTTTTGTCATGAATTCTTCCCTTTTTCGTAGATCTGTCAGGTAAACTACTCCATGCTTCCCTAATTTGCTAATTGCATCACCCTTTATGTCTAAATTGTGTACCCATTTTGACCTTATCTTGGTAAACCATGTGAGATGTCGGTCTATACCCAGTTTCTGCCAAACTGCTTTCAAGTTTTCCCAGTAATTTTTGTCAAATAGTGAGCTCTTGTCCCAAAAGCTTGGATCTTTACCCAAATAAACTAACTTTTAGTGGTATCATCTCAGGTAAATTTAGAGGCAGTGGAGATATCCCAGATATCCCAGCTATCAGATAGCTAAGGAGGTGCCCACTGCTTGGGTCCCCTAGGCCCTGTTTTGATCTCTGGACTTCACAGATCCAAATGCTAGAATCAGTGTCCCTTCCACCCACACCCCATATGTGCCTGGGATGGATACTGTGTATAACCTCAATCCTGGCCCAAGATTTAGCTCTGATCAAGCTCAGAGGAGATGGGAATACAGTAATACTCAGCATAACTTTTCATTTCAATTGTGCTTTAGAGTTTCCAAAGTACTTTGCTCACATCAGCCCTGGGAGAAGTTCTGAGGCCAAACCCCGCCAGGCAGACCCAGACATGAACCCAGAAGGTCAAAGTCACTTAATCTCCATAAAAACTGCAAAGGCCCGATTCTAGAATTACAGGACCATAGAATGGTAGGATTTGGAGATGGGAACAGCCTTAGACCTCTTTTAGCCGCCTCATTTTACAGAGGTCCAGAGAAAGGAAGGGACTCGCCCAAGGTCACAAGTAGGAGATGACCAAGGCTAGGAAAAGTAAGTGGTAGGTTTTAAACCCAGGGCTCTTAACTTCAGAGCTGATGCTGTCCTGCTACCCCAGAGCTTACTCTACTGGACCAAATCGCCTCTATTTAATCCCCATAAAAGTCAAGAAGGCAACTTCACAGCCCCCAGAGCTGTTATTAATATACCTGCAACCATCATGCATGAGCCCAGCCTTATCCCCTCTTTCCTCTCCTACCCCTATTTTTGAGTCATGTCTATGCTTAAGAATTCAGGAACAAGTGTGTTTTATTTGACAGAGGAGTACATTTGGCATTCAGAACTGTGCCAACCACATATCAAAGACAGGTAGGAAAGAAGGCCAATTTGATGCAGGCTTTGGTGGCCTTCTCCTTGAGCGAAGTTCATAGGATCATAAGATTTAGACTGAAAACAAGCTTTGGGGCTCATTCCTTCCAATTCCTTCATTTCACAGTGCCACAGTATCGCAGAGGATGGAACGTGCCCAAGGTCAGACAACAAACAAGTGGCAGAGACAGGATTCAAATCCAAGTCCCAGGCCCAAACCTAAAGCTGCAGGGCCTGCTCTGCCACAGTTTGTGTGGCTGGATTTCAGAGTTCCCAGGAGCAAATCTAAGTCACTAAATGATTCCTCACCTGTCTTCCTATGCCTTAAAGGGCTACAAGGTCAACCAGAAGGTCTCACGTTCCTCATTGAGACATCAGACTTTGAATGCAGTTAACTCCCAAAGAACAAACTCTAGAAAGTTAGAGCCCAGCAGGAACCTGGAAATTACCGTGGGAGAAAAATTCCTGTGCACGTCCATCAAGCTAGGCTTCCTCACCACTGCCAGCATTACCCATTGGCACCGTTACAGGACCATCCTCACTGTTGTCATTGCCACCATCACCACTGCCAGCATCACCATTGGCACCACAATCACAATCATCATCAGTACCATTGCCATCATCACTGCAGCTTCTACACCATCATCATGAACATGTAATCCCCGTTTTAGCAGCCCTCCCATTACCTTCATTGTCCTACCAACTGGCATTTCTATTGCATTTAAGGCTCTCAAAACCCTTGATTAAAGCATAAAAGGAGCACTAGCATACAAGGCATGTAGAAATTAACAGACAAAACCCAAGAATGGAGCTGGTGACAAAACATTTCACTTCAGAAGCCAAGGCACAAATGCACAAAATACGCTTAATAAGCAAAGTGAAACAGAAAAAGACTCTGGACCTGAGTTCAAATCTGGTCTCAGATACTTAATAGCCATGTTACTGTGGGAAAGTCGCTTAATTTCTGGTCGCATCTGTAAAATGGGGACAATAATAGTACCTACCTCCCCGGGGTTATTACAAGGAACAAACGAGATGACGCATGTTCGGCCCTTTGCAAATTCTGGCTATTATTGCTGTTATTAAGGATTTACCATGTGCCAGGGACTGTTTATAAACCTGGCATTGTAGTGATGGGGCATATCAGTTATCCAGACACTACCCAGTGGAGCTCTCTCACAAGAGCAACTAACTACTTTCTAACTTGTTTTAATAAGAATGTCTTACTTCAAAGGTTGGAGAAACCCACAAGGTGACTTTTCATTCTCAATTTGATTCTCTTAAGTACAAATGATGAAAGCCTTGGAGAGGAAGTAACTGTTCCTGCATTAGAATTTGTGATAGTGGAAGACAGGAAAGCCAGGCGTTGTCTGGCATCCCTCTTCCTCTTCCCCACCCCCCCCCCAGATCTGGGGAGAACAGATTATGAAGCAAGGTGAGCAGGATCCATGGACTAAAATTCCTCAAGGGAAATCAGTCAATGAAGGATAGATGGGAAATTCAGGAAAATGATAAACTGGAATGGAAAGAAACTTGAGGCAGGCATACCTAGTCTGGTTGTGAGGAGATAAGGACTTGCCCCAGGGTGGTGACAGGATCAGAGGAGAGAAAGAAGCATAAATGAGAGATGTTCTGAGAGTAAAAAGGACAGGATTTGACCACTAAATGGTAAGGGAGATGAGAGAGTGAAGAATCAATCATGACACTCAAGCTGGGAGTCTAGAGCATGGAGAAGATGGCGGTGCCTCAGCAACATAGAGAAGTTGGGAAGAGAGACGGGAACCGGGGAAAGATGATGAGGTCAGTCTGGGACATACTGAGTTTAAGATGTCTGTGGGACATCCAGTTTGAGATGTCTGAAAGGCAGGTAGAGAATTAGAGATTAAGGGAAGGTTGGGACTAGACGAGTAGATCTGAGAATCATCTGTAGAGAGACGAGCATTGAAACCATGGAAGTAATGAAATCACAGGGGAAAATAGCATAGAGAAGGTGCCCATCCACTGGGGATGACTGAAAAAGTTATGGCCAAGAAAAGTGATGGAGTACTATTGTACTGAAAGAAATGGGGGAAAAAAACCTTGTTTCAAACATATACAATCAAGTAAAACAAATTCCTGCATTGACCATGTGTGTGCATGCATGTGTGTATGTGTGAGTGTGTGAGTGTGCTTGTGAATGTGTGTGTGAGTGTGAGTGTGTGAGTGTGATTCTGCACCCTGAGGTCATCACTTCTCTAGCAGGAGGTTGGAAGCCTGTCCCATCATGAGCCCTTGGGCATCATGGTTGATCATCACATTGATCAGAGTTCCTAAATCTTTCAAAGTTGTTTGTCTTTCTGATATTCTTATCATTAAATAAATCGCCCTCCTGGATCTGCTCACTTCCCCTTGCTCGGTTCATGAACATCTTCCCAGGGTTCCCTAAAACCATCATCTTCATCATTTCTTACTATCCATAGTTATTGACATGTTGTCTCCTACATGAGATGAAGAGTTCCTTGAGGGTGGGGACTATCATTGACTTTCTTTTAATCCACAGAGCTTGGGACAGCAGCTGGCCCACAGAAAGCACTTAGTGAATGCTGGTTCACTGACTGCCAGGTTCACCTTTCAGAACAATGTCTCAGGCAATTATATTCACCAGAAAAGAAGGCGAGTAGAACATTGATGAGACTTGATGTCAGGAGAAATCTGAGTTCAAATTCTATGTCCAACCCCTACTGCCGATGTGACCCTGGGCAAATAGCGTTACCACTATCTGCCTCGGTTTCCTCACCTGTAAAATAGAGGTAGCCTCTCCCTCCCAAGGTGGTTATGAAGATCAGATGAATAGTATCTGTAAAACTCTTCACACACTTTATTAATGCAAGTAACTATCAACTGTTGTCACGATTAAAAGTGTGAGAAAAGATTTTTAAAAAAATAGATAAAATCATTCCATTCCACACCTGGGATGAGGGTGAATACTGTGTTTCATTTTCAAATATCTCCTTTTTTTGGCATTTTGGCTAAAAAAAGCCTCAAAGACTGATAACGACCTGGCCTGTCGTCCTCAGAGACCATGAAGGCTCCATTATCAGAGCCGTCTTTCAGAGGCCATTAAATGTAACCCTCTGCAGACCCGGTTCAGCCTCCAGCTCCCAGACTCCTTCTAGACCCAATAAGCCTTCTTTGGGCTGGCATCACCTCTCCCTACCTCCTAGGACTCCCAGCTTCCTTTTGCATGTTGTCATCCCCCATTAGAATGTAAGTTCTTTGAAGACAGACTCTGCCTTGCTTTTTGCTTATATTTCAATCCCTCACACTTAGTACAGTGCCTGGCATGCTGGAATGGTTCAGTAAACACTTTATCAATTTCTCTGTCACCCTCAGGGAATCCTCTCAAAAACAGAGCCACCACCCCCAGTTGCTGTCCTCCTCAAAGTATGGCCCAGAGAATCACAATGCATCTTATTACTTTAAGTCTGACGTTCAGGAGGTTTTCTGGACCCTGATATCCAGAACATTAGCTTTGTATCAGCTGCAAATGTGGTAAGCAGGACTGCTCCACCTTTATCCAAATCATCAGTGAAAATGTTGGCCACTCTTCATTTCTAAAATATACACGGAATCAAGTAAAATCTATAAGAATAGAAGTCATTCCCCAATTGATAAATGGTCAAAGGATATGAACAGACAATTTGCAGAGGTAGAAATTAAAGATATCTTTAAACATATGGAAAAATGCTCTAAATCACTATTGATTCAAGAAATGCAAATCAAAACAACTTTGAGATACCATATCTCACCAGTCAGATTGGCTAAGATGACAAAACAGGAAAATGACAAGTGCTGGAGAGGATGTAGAAAAATTGGAATACTGATGCTTTGTTGGTGGAGCTGTGAACTGATATAACCATTCTGGAAGGCAATCTGGAACTATGTCCAAAGGGCTATAAATAATTGCATACCCTTTGACCCAGTAATACTACTTCTGGAGCTGTATCCCAAAGAGATCATAAAAGTGGGAAAAGGACACATATGTACAAAAATATTTATTTATTGCAGCTCTCTTTGTGGTGGTAAAAAACTGGAAATTTAGTGTTATCATTCTTTTCCATGTTTGGGTTTGTTTCCTTTTTCCCATCGTTCACTCCATTGGTTGTAACCCCTCTATACAACCAGACTATTGTACAACATGAAAATATTTGCACCTGATTGCCTGCCAACATGGCGGGGAGGGGGAGGGAAGGGAGAGGAGAAAATTTGAAAGTCAAGGGATTGTGGAACTGAATCTTGTAAACTAAAAGTAAATAAACAAGTCAATTTAAAAAAGAAAAAAGACAATGTTGGCCACTACAGACCCTAGGACTCTCCACTGAAGGTTTTCTTGCCAGTTACATTAGATCGCTAAGTATTACTATTTGGATCCACCAAGTATAACAGTTCTGAACTGTGTGCTCATCATGGGGAAGACAGGAGCTTCACCCTGCTGGCAGCCAGAGCTGATGCGTGGGGTCATCACGCCCATAGCTTCATGGCTATGGTGATGTCAGCCTTTGTGGCCACCACCTCTAACAATCCATCCCCAGGCAGGCCACACTCCTCAGACCGACCTCCCGAAGCCTTTGAACCCAGGCTGCAAGTTAATGGTAAAAGTAGGTCTGGAGAAAGAACTAATAAATAGAAGTATGCACAGAATGATTTTAAGTATATTATCCCGATAGGAGGAAATAAGCGTAGTGCGACCTTACATATATGTGTATTAGGATGCATATGTAGACATGTGTGCGTTTATGGATAACTATGTATATATAATCCATGATTAATTATAGCCTTCCTTAAGGTGGGGGGAAGGAGGGGGAAAAATTAAGTAAAAAGTACAGGGCAGAGAACACAAGAAAACCACCAAGGAGGAGGCCACGTAAAGCTGGGCAGCTTTGGAAACAACATGTAGTATTTATTAAACAGATTTCCTTGAAATGGAAGTGTATTGTTTCCTATTGAATCCTCTCTTATGGCCTGCTGTGTACATGGAAGTGCTTTTTTTCCTTTCTTGTTTTGTATTTAAGCTTTAAAATATGTTAAGATGTACTCTCTCTCTCTCTGTCCCTCCTCTCTCTCTCTCTCTCTCCATATATATATATTCTGTTTATATTATTTATTTATATTATTATATTTATTTCTATTTAATATATTTATCATTAAATATTATATAATTATATATTATGTGATTATATTAAATGCTGTGTTATTAAATATTGATTAATTTATTAATGTATTTATATATAAAGTTGTTATATATTACATGTATGTAATATATGTGTATTGTGTATGTAAATATTTGCATCATGGCAGCCATCTCTAGAGCAGGGGTGGGGGAAGGAGAAGAAAAAAGGAAAAAAAGAAATCTATATGATAATTGTGTTATATATTTGAAAGCAAGTTGTGCATAGCAGATTTACAGTGTCATGTGCAATCATCTTTTTTATTGTAGTATATTATAAAAATGCTTGCTGTGTACCATAAATCAATATTGAAAAAAAGAAAAATGAGGGAAAGGGCTTTATTTAAGTATTTAATCCCCAAATATTCATCAAAGGAGACCTGACCAAACTGAGAAGTTGGCCAACTTTTTCCCCAGACTCCCAACCAGGACAGAAGTCTCCTCTGCAATATTCCTGAGAGGTGGTCATCCCTCCATCTGTGTTGGAGAATCCACCCCACATTCCATTGTTGGACAGCACTGGCCACTAAAACAAGTCCAAGCCCTCCTCCCTGCACCTTCTAGTCACTAGTGTGAAGGCCCCTGTTCCTTCCTTCATCAAAAAGCGTGTGTTAAGCATCTAATCTGTTTCTTTCCTTCACCCACCATCTTTGGGTGAGCTGCCAAAATGACCAACATAAAAGGCAAGAAAGAAGGATTCCATTCATGTTCACTAGGCCCTTTAACAAACATGGTGGCCTCCCTTTGACTATATATACGTGGATATACAAGAATAATATTGTAAATACTAAGGGTACCTTGGTTCAGCAAGGAATGTCCCATACATGTTACCATGGCAAGACTGGATGGGTCTATGATGTTAGTCAGCATGCTGTGGGCATTGTTGGAAAAAAATGGGTTAAAAGTAAGATTTTAGCCAAGAGAACTCCTGCGTCTATTGGGCATATGAAGCATTCTAAGATCAAGAGAAGAAATATCTTCCTGAAAGGTGTGAAGGTAAATGAACAGAAGCAGAAGGAAGCCAAAGAAAAGAGTCAGGGCTGAACTGAAGCGTCAGCCTGCTCTACCCAGAGAAGTCCACCTGGCAAGAACCAATGGCAGGCGGCATGAGCTCTTGGATCCAACCCCCTATGAATTCATGGCTTAAATGACTGTAAAATCATTGAGATTTTTGGATTATTGGAGAAAAAAACAACTATTTAATGCAGACACAGAAATTAGTGACAAGTCAAGATTTAAAGACAGGAGAAAATAATGCATGTTTAGGTCGAGGGTTTAAAAGTAGAAGAGAACTTGGAATGGGACCTAATCACTAAGAGTCTCTGAAATTGTTCTGTGGTGTTTTGATCACTGCGTTTTAACAGAACTGGGTTCCTTTATAATCCCACATATTTTATTGTATGCATTTGGAGACATAATTCTTAGCAGGGATGCTGAGGGTTCACCAGGCTGCCAAAGGGATCTGTGACAAAATCTTTCCTCATCACCTTGCTGCCCAATGAGACTGAAATGTAGAATTCGCAGAGATTTCAGGAAACCTGGATCCAGATCCTACCTCCTATTAGCTGTAGGATCACTGAGATATCCATCAGGGCATAGTGGACTTGGGAGTCAGGATCACAGTCAGCCAAGTGGGACATTGTAGTGCCTACTTCACAAGGTTGTGGTGAGGAACATTTGAGAACATGCCTGGAAAGAGCTCTCTGGGGTAAATGTGAGCTTTTGTAAGCTTCAGGATTGTTGTTTTCATCTGTAAGTGGGCCACCCAATAGTAGCCCCCTCTCCTTCTACAATTTCCTTGTATTTATTTTTTATGCATTTTGTATTTATTGCTATAAGCACATAATGTTTCCTGGTAGAACATAAGTCTCTGAGGCCAGGGACTGTTCCTTTTTTATCTTTATATCTCCAATGCCTAGTGTAGTGCCTGGCACAGAGGAGGAACGTTTGGGGTTTTTTTTATTGCATTTTCCCCAGTTACATATAAAGGCAATTTTAAACACTTTTTTTTTATTTTTGAGTTCCAAATTTTCTTGGTAGGACCTTTTAGTGTTGATTGATTGATGACAGAAGATAATATAAGACTGGAGAAGTAAGAAGAGGACAGGTTGTAGAAAGCCTTGAATGCCAGGCAAAAGAGTTTGAACTAGAGGTGGGAGGTAATAGCCATGAAATGTTCTAGAGCAGAGGATGATGATATCAGAGCTAAGTGCCAGTCTGGAAATGTGAAGTTCTGTCCTTGGGAAGAGATGGGGAAGTCATTCCTGAAAAGACCCCCTTTCCACTGTGTCCTTTAATTCCTGCCTTCCCCTCTGCCCCTAAATCCGACCCCCCCCCCCAGCCTGGTCATTGACAATGTGACCTCTGGTGACCTCCAGGGCAGGGCCCTGAGGCTCTTTCACACAGGGCCATGACAGGTCAGGAGTCCACTGCAGGAAATCATTATCTCTGCCTCTGTTTGCCATTGGGGGTGACCAGACCAGGCATGGAGCAGCAGGGAGAAGGAAGACTGCTGGTGGAAGAGCCAGAGAGGTCAGAGGTCAGGAGAGGGGCCAGAAGGAGGAAAGAGAGCATCCTGGATCCTCCTAAGAAAGTCTCTCTCCTCTCATGTTCCCCCCTCTTCCCATTCTCCTATTGGATTTGATGGGCAATCCCAGGACATTCCTCCCAATTTCACTGTAGTGGTTCCCACCATTTCATGTCTACAGCCCCACCTAAGCCAGAACCACCTCACCTCCTACAGACCCTCCAAAGCCCACAATGCCCAAACTGACCCCACCTTATAACCCAGGACAGAGATTGTTGGGTTGGGGATGTGGTAGGGGTAGGGGAACAGGGACATGGGCCCGTTAGCACACTCATTTACTGAAGAGGGAGCCTGAGGTCTCTGACAGTCTGTTGGTCTGTCACCCAAAGACCAGTTGGTGCTCCCTAGTCCTGCATCTCTCCTTCTGTGGTAACTGGCCATCAAGATCTGGGCGATGCCACCTTCTATGGCAAGGAATAATAAAAAGAAGAAATTTGAAGGTCACAGAAGAAGAGGTGGGTTTCAGCCTCAGCCATCAGTCCCCCTGTCTGCCCCTCTTTAGGGAGAGATTATTCTCCCTTAGAGGTTTCTGCTCTTGGTTCTGATCATAAGGAGGGACTGGGTAGTGAAGAAGAAATAACAGAAACCTTGTTAGGCAAATACCACACCCTGAGCAGACCATATTTGGAATAAGAGCTCCAACTCATTTTACAAAGAGAGGGTATTAGCATCCACTTAGGCAGAATATCTAACAAAGGGCCTTGTGTTAGAGTGGGAGAAGGTTCAGACATGTGGGTTAGCCATGAGTACAGTTAGGTAGAGTCACGAGGCATTAAGGAACAGGAACCCAATGTTGAGACAGGTAGATTTCAAAGGGTCCAGAGAACAGCTAGTGAGGGATCCTATGAATTACAGTTCTACAGGTAGAATCCTTCCAGGGGAGGTAGAACGTGCTCAGTCAGTTAATAAACATCATTTAAGTACCTCCTATTTGCCAAACACCGTTCCGAGCTCTCGAAATGTAAAGAAAGGCAAGAGACAATCTCTGCTCTCAAAGAATTTATGGGAATGGAAGGAAAGGGGGAAAAGGGAAGGGGAAGGGGAAGTGAAAGGGAAGAGGAAGTGGAAAGGGAAGGGAAAGGGGAAGGGAAAGGGGTAGGGGAAGGGTAAAGGAAAGGGGAATGGAAAGGGAAAGGGAAGGGGAAGGGAAAGTGGAAGGGA
>CM053593.1:24058229-24070314 GCA_028646575.1 Pseudocheirus occidentalis
AGATACATCATATGCGTGATAACCAACTTTGATAAACTGGACTCCTCTCAGCAACACACAGTTAAAAGACAACTCTACAAGTCTCAGGACGGAAGGAGATGTCCAGATTCAGAGAAAGATCCAGAAAGAACAGAATTTAAATGGAGACTGAAACAATGCATGCTATCATTCTTTTCTATGTTTGGTTTTTGTTTCTCTTTTCTCATTATTCACTCCATTGGCTATAACACCTATACAACCAGACTATTGTACAATGTGATAGAGTTTGCAGATCCTATACATGATTGTATGCCACCATGGCGGGGGTGAGGGGTGGGGAGGAAGGGGAGAAAAACCTGAAACTCAAGTGATTCTGGAACTGAATCTTGTAAACTAAAAGTACAGAAACAAGTCAATTTTAAAAGTTTTAAAAAGTTTTAAAAAAATGAAGGACACACACAAAAAAGAAACAATAAAATAAAGTCAAAAGATTGAAAAAATAGACCAAAATATGAAAATTTCATTGGAAAAATAGCTGGAAAACAGATCAAGGAGAGGTCATTTAAGAATTTTATTAGACTACCTGAAAGCCATGATCAAAGAAAGAGCCTAGATATAATATTTCAAGAAATTATAAAGGAAATATTCGATCCAGAGGGTAAAATAAACGTTGAAAGAATCCACTGATCACCTCTTGAAAGAGATCCTAAAATGAAAATTTTCAAGAATATTATAGCCAAATTAAAGAGCTCCTAGGTCAAGGAGAAAATATTGCTAGCAACCAGAAAGAAATAATTCAAATATTGTGGTGCCACAGTAAGGATAATAATAACCAACCCAGCAAAACTTAGTATAATTCTTCAAGGGAAAAATGAATATTTGATGAAATAACATTTAAGCATTCCTGAGGAAAAGATCAGAGCTGAATAGAAAATCTGACATTCAAACATAAGACTCAAAAGATACATAAAAAGAGTAATGAGTAATGAAAGTAATGAAAGAGTAATCAAGAGAGACTCAATAAAGTTAAACTGTTTACATTCCTATTTGGGAAGATGATATGTGAAACTTCTAAGAACTTTATGATTATTAGGGTAGTTGGAAGGAATCTATATAGACAGAGGGCATTAATGTGAGTTGGTTATGTTAGGATAATCTCTAAATAAAAAATGAAGGACTGAAAAAGAGGGATGCACTGGGAGAAAGGAGAGAGAAGTAGAATGAGGAAATTTTCCCACATAGAAAAGGCTTGCAAGGAAAATGTTTTATAGTGAATGGGGAAATGTGGGTGGTGGTGATGAGCAATGTTTGAACCTCGCTCTCATTGGAATTAATTCAAAGAGGGAGGAATATATCTTCATACTCAGTTAGGTATAGAAATCTATCTTACCCAATAAGGAAATATAAAGATAAGGAAGTAAGAGATACAGGGAAGGCAAAAATGATAAAGGAGGGGGCAGAAGAAAATTTTTTGAGGAGGGATAGGAGAGAGAAGGAGGGGAGAGGGAAAGGGAGAAGGAAAGGGAGAGAAGAGAGAGAAAGAGAAGAAAATAGAAGAAAATACACAGTTAGATGTCATAACTGAAAATAAATGGGTTGAGTTCACCCATAAAACAAAAGCAGATGACTGAATAGATTAGAAACCAGTATCCAACAATATGTTGTGTACCACAGACACACTTGAAACAGAATATGTACACAAAGTCAAAATAAAGGGCAAGAGCAGAATTTATTATGCTTCAGCTGAAGTTTTTTTTTAAAAAGGCAAGATAGCAATCCATGATTTCTGACAAAGTTAAAGCAAAAACAGATCTAATTAAAAGAGATAATCAGGAAAACTATATTTTACTGAAAGGTACCATAGATAATGGAGTAACATCCCCCAAAAATGTATAGCAAGTTTTTTTATAAAACCTCCATTTCTTAAATATGTAGGCAACTGAGTTAAATTGATTTTTTAAAATAATATTAATAATAATAAATAAAAGACATTCCCTAATTGACAAATGACAAAAGAATGTAAACAGGCAATCAAAGCTACTTGTAGTCACATGAAAAAATGCTCCAAATCACTATTATTAAAAAATGCAAGTTAAAATAACTCTGAGGTACCACTTCACACTATCAAAAATGACAAATGTTGGAGGGAATGAGGGAAAATAGATAAATTAATGCACTATTGGTGGAGTTGTGAAATGGTCCAATCATTCTGTAAAATAATTTGAAATTATACTCAAAGGGTTAACACCTGTGCATACCTTTTGATCCAACAATACTAGTACTAGGTCTGTATGCCTAAAGAAATTTTTCAAAAGATCTATATATGTTTTGCATGATTTCACATATACAATTAATATCATAATGTTTGCCTTCTCAGTGGGTGGTGGAGGGATGGGAGGGAAGGAGAGAATTTGGAATGCATAATTTAAAAAGAAAATAGAGTTTAAAAATAAATAATAAAATTCTAAAACCAGGAAGATACCAAGAGAATACTAGCTTACCCGTGGTAAGTTCAAGAGAACTGGCAGGTGTGTTTGCAGAACTACGGTGATAAGTCTGTTGAAGACTATGGAGAATAGAAAAGGTGCTGTACCAAAAGAAGAGGTTTGGGAACAGAGATGCCTTGGGAAAGGGAAGGGAGATAAGAGGGAGAGGAGAGGCGTGTCATTTATTGAGTGCTTCCTTGGTGCCAAGTGAGGAATTTGGATAGTTAGACAAGTTATAGCATATGAATATAATGGATACTCTTGTGCTGTAAAAGATTGTAAAAGTAATCTAGAAAAAAATGTGTATGAATTGATACAGAGTAAAGGGAACAAAAGCAGGAAAACAATTTATAAAATAGCAACATTTAAAACAATTTTGAAAAACTTAAGAGCTCTAATCAGTTCAATGACCAACCTTGATTCCCAAGGAGGTAAGGAAATTTGCCACCTATCTCCTGACAGAGGAGTGATGAACTCACGAGGCAAAATAAGACATACATTTTTGGATACAGTCATTGTGACAATTTGTTTTGCTTGACTATGCATATCCGCTACTAAGATTTTGGGTTTCATGTTTTTCAAAGTGAGGTATGAGGGTGAAGGTGGGATTAGGAATATATTAGCCAAAAGAAGAAGAAAGAGGAAGAGGAGGAGAAGGAAGGAGAGGAGTAAAAGGAGGAAGAGGAGGAGAAGCAGGAGGAGGAGGAGGAAGAGGAGAAGGAAAGAAGAAAGAAACAAAGAAAGGAAGAAAAGATATTGACACATTTTTAAATTCACAGATGGCAACATAAGATCAAATAAAATCACAGACAAGTAGGACATTTCTAAAACTTATATGTTGTATATTCTTATATATTTAAAAAGAAAAGCAGGTTACACATAATAGAGATTCACAGTTTCATGTACAATCCTCTTACTCCATTCTACTGCGCATATGGAAATGTTCATATTATAAGTTTTAAATTTAGAATAAAAAATAAAATTATTTTTAAAAGAAATATTAGAACAAAATAAAAACCTGAAAAATTTTTAAAATGTGAAATATGTATAATCAAAAACAACTGACCTAGAAAACAGAAAACAAAAAAGAAACAATTTAAAAATTATTGTATGCCTTGAAAAATAAGGTGAAACAAAAGACTAGGATTTGCTTTTAGTGTTTCAAGAAATGATGAAAGAAAACTCACCAGAATTATTAGAATCAGAGAGCAAAGCGAAAATAGGAAAAAATCCACCTGAGACCTCCTGAAGAAAATTTCAAATTGGAAACACCCAGAGACACCAAAAAAAAAAAAAACAAAAACAAAACCAAAGTCTTTCAGGTAGGAGAAAACACACTGAAAACTGTCAGAAAGAAAGAGTTCAAGTATTAAGGAATCACATACAGAATCACACAAGACATGTTGCAATTGTGGTTTAAAAAAAAAGAGAAATCTTGGAATGCACTATATATAAAGACTATCAACTATTCAGTTAACCAACAAGCATTTACTAAGTGCCTCTTATGTTCCAGGAACTGTGCTGAGTGTAGGTGTTACGAAGAAGACAAAAGTGAAACAGTCCCTGTACTCAAGGAGCTTACATTCAAATGAGAGAGACAACTTGTACATTTATAAATATATAAGAATTAAATAAAGCAGATATTAGTTAACCTTGGAAAGAATGACAATGCTTATAAATAAGAACAATTTATCCTTCAAACTGATATAACTAGAAAGGTGAAGGGTGAGGGATACACCTTTAATAAAACAGAGGATCATTAAAGCATTCTGGATGAAAAGATTAGAGTTAAGTAGAATTAATTTAACACACATGCAGGGGGCAAGAGAAAGGTAAATACAGTTGAACAATTTGAAGGGAATAAATGATGATCAATTACTTGAATCACTCCTTCAAAAATCTCACTATAATCAAGAATCACAGAGGAAATTAGAAGTTTGCCACCATTAAAGGAGCTTTCCAACCTCTTGAGCATAAAATAGCCTACATTTCTGGTCAACTTTGGCAAAACTTTGGTAAACCCGGTCAATTTTTCCTTCTATTGAATTCTAGATCCAGTCCTTTGTCTATTTCTTCTTTCTCAGATACACACACCCACACACCCACCCACACCCACACCCACACCCGCACCACACACACACACACTAATGGATAAGCATTCTCTATAGAATGTCCATCCGAATACATATCATCTAAATCAGTGGTTCTCAACCTTCCTAATGCCATGACCCTTTAATAATTGTATGTGGGCATGTCTGCATGTAGATGGACCCACCTGCAGACGGATAGAGGAGGCTCCTAAGACCATGGGAAATATGTGTTTTCCAATGACCTTAGGCGACACCTGTGACCCCTGTGAAAGAGTCGTTCGACCCCAAAGGGGTCATAACCCACAGGTTGATAACCGCTGATCTAAGCAATAGACATTCATTATCCACTTGGTCTTTCTTGTGTAGATGTGCAAACCAAACTCTTAGAGTGGTTTCAGATCTAAGCTCCACCAATATTCTGGACTTTATCCAGGATGGCAGCATCTGGAGGACCTCACCTTTCCTAGAGAGGTCCTCTTCAGTTTTGACTATTACATTTCTTCCATCACAATGCCAAACATCTTTAGGAAACTTAGTGTCTCTTTTTTATGCACCAGCTAACACATCTGATCAGTTGGTCATCAAACAAGGTTATCTATGATCATTATATATATACATAGGGAATTTTGAATAATTTTGACTATGGATGGATGACACATCACTTAAAGACTTTCAACAAGCCTTTTACCCTATGGAATTAAGTGCTTTTCCATAATAAAAAAAATGAGCAAAATAGATCTTTTATTCATCTTTCATTCAGTTCTTCGATAGTGAAGATATGGCTTTCTGCAGAATATCACTTGAGAAAGTCACCCTATGTTTTACTAATACTCTTGTCAAGAATGTCCTTAATGTGGGGCTAAATTATTCTTTTCTCTCTTTTTTTTTTCTTGGAGGGGGTGGGACGCAGGGAAATCAGGGTTAAATGACTTGCCCAAGGTCACACAGCTAGTAAGTGTTAAGTGTCTGAGGCTAGATTTGAACTCAGGTCCTCCTGACTCCAGGGCCAGTACTCTGTTCACTGCACCACCTAGCCACCCCAGGGTAAATTATTATTATTATAAAAATTTTATGTAGAATGAAAATTTAGGCATATAACTATGTAGTTGATATTTTCTCACCTTTTCTTTTCATCTTTTTTCTGTATTGATAAGGTCTGAGGTTTTGTCCACATCTTTGGTAGCTTCTCCTACTTTAGGGAAATGAATTAATTATCCATCACATTCACAATTATGTTGCTTCTTCTGTGGATATCCTTCATGTACACTGTCCAATCCACCTATTTCCCCATCTTTATTTTTTATTACTTCTATAAATACGTCTGAGACTATAATGTTAGAGTCCAAACGTAATGATTCTATTGTCCTTGATGGCTAAAAAAGGGGGGGAGGGTTATGATCTGTGCAGATCTTTTCCATATTTCTTCTCTTTTCTGCCTTTCTAGTTTCATTCTTAAATGCCCTCAGCTCACTTTTCTCTGTTGGCATTTTGCCAGCCTTTCTTTAAATTGCTTTTGCTTTCCACCACTTCCATTTTATGGGACAATATTGCTCATAACTTCCCATCACCCTCTACATAACATTTTATAAGTACATTTATATCCTAAAATGATGTTTCCTTTGGTAACCATCTCTCTCTGACAAGTAAATCAGGTGTTTGCTGATGGCAGAGATTTTTAAGACCCTTTTTGTCTCCTAGTTATGGCACTTGATTTACAAACGAGCTCCAGTAAACTGCATATAATTGTACAAAATTATTATGGTTTGTATTTATGTCCTTTCTTCAATCCATTATTCATTTTTCATTTTCTAACACTTATCTGAATGGGTTACAATTGAGTTGTTTCAATTTCAAATCATATCTTTTTCTCCTTTTATGTTTTCTACTGACTTCGTAATAATTTCCATCGTTATTCTTAAAAGTCAGTGGTCTGGTTATCCATAGAGAGATGTTACCCTCACTACAACTGCTGTTATAGCCACAGAGGTCTTGGGCTCCTGTGTTGGGAGTAAAGAAGTCAACTCAATTCAAATATAGTCAACAGAGGTCAGAGGTCAGAAAGGAAATAGATGCTGGAGAAGAAAGTGTAAAACATAGACGATTTTGTCTGGCACTGAACTTGACAGGATTCACTGAAGTCATCAGCACCTTCATCCACCTTGGCATATGGGACAGCTGATGCCCCTTTGTGGCCAGTATCCAATCAATGGAGAACTTTTTCCCTCTCCGAGGCAAAATGCATATAGTGTCTCCTTTTCTCTTCTCTTCTCCCTTTTTGTCTGAGACGACAAATGTCTAATCCAGAGTTTCATTCATTAAAGACTTTTTACTTGCTGCTTTATTAGTACCACAGCTAGATAGATCAAAGAGCAATCCTAACTGCTCTTGGTTGTGTGATTTCATTCTTTCTGGAAGGAGAAGGTAGAAAGAAAGAGAGGAGTAATTGGTCTGTGTTGCAGAGAGATAAGGGGACAGAGATTCAGGGCTCCCATCTGAGTCACAAGGTCTCTTTCCTGACTGGGGGTCTGAACCAAATGGGAGAGAATTTTATTGATATTAGTGATTGTTAGATCTTTGGAACATTACAAATGGGTTGTAACAAACCACACCAACTGTGGAGAATGCTTGAGTCATTAATAAGCAGATTTAAGTGGTAGAGGGAGGTTGAATAAAACCTTTTCTCAAAAGTAGAGGCCTCTGGCAAATTTACCCTCCCCCTTTGTTCCTTCCTTTGACTAAGGGGAAGTCACACCTTAGACCCTGCTGAAGGGAGAAGTTAGGAAAGCACGACTGATCACACAAAGGTCAAGGCCATCATAGATTCTAACCTAAATACCTCCCACACCACACCCAGCTACATTTATCAGGTCAAGAGTGATTATTCTAGCTGATTCTGGAACTAGGCCTTCTCAGTCAGAGTACCCACAGCTAAGTGAAACTATAAAAGTTACATGAAAACTATGATTTTAGCCCCCCTGCCCCCTCTTTTTCTTCTGCCATCAGTGCATACACAGAAGGGCACAGCACTTAGGGCTGCTTTGTGGCTTTCTCTGTTTCATGGGGGTCTGTGGCCAAAGAATTCATGACCCCAGTAGCCAGCCTGCTCATGACAAGCCTCTCTGTACTTAGGTAGGCTGGCCCTCAGGAAGCAGGCTTGATCTGCTGCTGAGACTGTACTCAAATGTAGAACCTGCATTCCGTTGGCAAAGCCTTTGAGAATAGTCACATCTTCACCACAATGAGGTGTCAAAGTAAGACTCTGTGGAGGTCTCTGCAAAATGTCAGCCAATTGTGTTTACTCCCCTCAGCTCCCAGCGTCATGAGGAGGAAAACACTTGATATTAAAAGCTCCTATTTCACTGGGTCCTTGTTTTTTCTCATTACAGCTCTGTGAGCAGAGAAGCATATTCCCATTTTCCAGGCAATGTAACTGAGCCTTTTCTGAAGTCATGGACTTGCCCAAGATAACCATGATAGTGAGTGTCAGAACTATGATTCTCCCTCAAACTCCTGCCAGAAGTCTAACATTCTTTCCATTTATGACATACTTCCTTGCCCACCATCCCTCTCAGTGTTCTTGTGGGGGAAAGTGCTTTGTAAGATTTGTAACACTATATAAGTGGGAACTATTGGGATTTATAGATCAAATTGGAGGCAGTTTGCAGGGGTCCACATTGTCCCAAGGACTTCTCTACCACTATTTCTCAGATGCAGAGCTAGCATCTGGTATTCCTATCTCTTCATGGGCTGGCAGCCCCCACCAACCACGCTGGCCATTGGTCTCTCTAATTCACACCTTCCTTGCCTTGCTGAGTTTTACAATTAACCCTATAACCTCTCTTGGTGGTTTTGGGAGGATCTGGAAAGACAGAGATCAGACTCACATCCTCAGCACCTTCTCATCCAATTACTCCAACTTCTGAGAACACTGGGGGAGGAGGATTGCCATGGGTTGGGGCTCAGCAGGAGAAGGAACTGAGAATGTTTGGTCTGGAGAAGAAAAGGCTTACAGTGGGTATGGTATGCTGCCTGCCTTCAAGTACAGTGAAGGATTGTCAGATGGAGAAGGGAGTCAACTTGAACCCAAACTGGTCTCCCCGACTCCGGGATCTTTGCCCTCCACACAGTTGTCATATTTATATTCCTAAAATGCAGAACTGGCCACAGCAAGGCCCTGCTCAAAAGATTTCATGGATCATCATTGATTCAAGGATAAAATACAAAACTCCTTGTACTGGACACTTAAGGCTTAGGAAAATGTGGCTCCTGCCAACCTTCCCAGACTCACTTCAATTCACTGCCCTTCGCTCACTCTGCACCCCACTCCAAAGACTTGTTATCTGGTTCCTATTTATGACCTTCTATCTCTTAATTCCAAATCTTCCCAGGTATCTGCCAGCATATTCATCCTTCACCTCCCTCCAGTTTCCTTCAAATCACAACCCACTGCTGCCTCTGACAGGGACCCCTTCCTGATCTCTCTAATTAGTTCTCTCTCTCTCTCTCTCTCTCTCTCTCTTTCTCTCTCTCTCTCTCTCTCTCTCTCTCTCTCTCTCTCTCTCCCTCTCTCTCCTCTCTGTCTCTCTCCCCACCTGTCTCCCTTCCCCCATCTCTGTCTGTGTCTCTTTCCCTCTCTCATTCTCTCCCCTCCTTCTTCTCTTCCTCCTCCTCCTCTTCTAACTTCTGATCACTGTTCATTATTATTGAGGGGAAGGAGGACTCCAAGTTCCATATCCAATGCTTGACCCCCTTTCTTCCCAAATACCCGTTCCACAATGAACACATATAGTAAATGGCAAAGAAATCCATTTCAAAATCATAGCAAAACAAAAACCAGAGAAAGTCTACATAGGAGAATATGACCAGACAATACAGGGTGAAGGAGCTCTCCCACTGGGAGTGAGATAGCCTAAATCAACTGAAAGAGTATTTATCCTTAATCTTACCTAAAGGGAAACTCTGTGAAGTCTCTGGCGCGGCAAGCTGAGAATAGTGGCAGAATGGAGTCATCCAGGTCCTCTCGGGTCTTCCCAAAGCTTTTTCCTTCAGCAAACTGAAGCAGGGTTGGTTTCTTTCATCTTCTCTCTTGAAGCTGGAATCCAGATGTGCCAGAAGATGCTGGAAGCTTTAGCAATTCAGAAGAGGCTAAAAAAGGTTAGGGACCCAACAAACCAGTGCCAGGACAAGTTAGAGGAATGAGGGTCAAGCAGGTGCTCCTTAACATGAGGAAATTAAAACCCAGAGATATTGTTTACTGGTTTTAGGTCAAGATTTGAACCCAAGGTTTCTGACTCTAAATTCAGTGTTCTATCCACTGTACCACAATTCTCTGTACCCAGATCAGATTAAATCTTTTTTGGGGCAGAGAAAGCATTAGGTACCTAATTGAATTATTTCTTTTTTCTGGACTATCTCACACACCTGTGGTAGCTTATTTTCTCTCTCCCGCCTTGGGATAAGTACTTACTTACTTGGTGATTAATGAATGGAATGTAGCTGGAGGACCAGAACTCCACTAGCATTCAGGTTTTCTGTTGGGTGGAAATGAAATGAAGATTATAAATGTACCAATGAGCAGAGCAGGTTAAAACGGGGGCAGGGGGAGGGCTAGGGATGGGCCAAGGGACCATTGAACAATTCCAACCTGACATGGGAGTTTGGGCTCCAGAGATGCTGTCATTGGAGGGGTGGGGACAGATGAAAGCAGTCACTCAGAGTGTGAGCCCCCATCCTCCAGCCCCCCAGAGCTTTAGCTAGAGCACAGGTTAATCACTTCTGGCCCCATTCCACCCACTCCCAGCTCATTTCTAGGATGCACATTCTCGTGTCAACGAAGGGCTGTTGTTTTTACTTCTTCTTCTGCTGTTTCCACATTAGTTATTTCTCAGCACTGACAGCTGCTGTCTGTGTGACTCCTTTCAGGCCATAGACCTTCCTGAGCTCCATTTCTGAGCTGGTCAGATGAGGATGGTAAGACTGGCACTGCCCACCTCACCTGCGCTCCTGAGCAAAGGGCTTGGCAAGATTCAAAGCTCTCTCCGTAGGAATGTTTGTTGTTCTCTAGCTTCGGGTTAGAGCATTCCAGGAATTCTCGTTCTCATTCTGACCTTAGTTTCCAAGCCCTCTCTTAGCATGAAATAAATTTGAGCCAGAATAAATGTGAACTAAGGAGACAAAACCACCACTTTCCATCCATTTCATCTGTTTTTCCTCCTTCATTATGAATCAAAGTCCCTTCCTTTGGCACTGCCAAAGGGCCACTGAAAAAAAATCACATAGCCTCTCTACAGTCTAAGGGGCACCAATCAATCCATGAAGTGATCAGACAATGTTTACTAAGCACCTGTTCTAGGTGCTGGGGATACAAGTACAAAGTGAGGGTGTGTGGTATATACCAAATAAATGCCCCATGCTGGATGGTGGAAAAGCACTTACCCCTGGAGGAGGAAGAAAAGCCCCTTGAAGGAGGTGACTCTAGAGCTGAACCCTAAAGGGAGCTTAATGGTTCCAAGAGGTGGAGGTAAGGAGGGAAAATATCATCATCATTGTCCTCCTCCTCCTCATCATCATCATAACTGACATTTTATAGTACCTACTATGTGCCAGGCACTAGGCTAGGAGCTTTACAATTATTACCTCACTTGATCCTCACAACCTTGGAATGGGAGGTGCTATTATTACTACCACTTAACAGATGGGGAAACTGAGGCAAGGAACAGTTAAGTGACTTGCCCAGGGTCACAAAACTAGTAAGCTTCTGAGACTAGATTCAAACTCGTCTTCCTGACTCCAGGCCCAGCTTGAACTACTGCACATCCCAGCTTCCCCAGATGGAGTGCCTGGGATGCCGATGTCTTCTAGAGGAAACCTCCAGTGAGCCATTTTGGCCAGGCTCAGAACGCAACAAGCATGAACTTTAAAGGCCACTCCGTGCTATTTGTGTCCAAAGGGCAATGGGGAGTCACCAGAGACATGTGAGTGAGGAGGTGACAGGCTCAGACCTAGCTATGCATTGGGAATCTCCGTTTGGAGGCTGAATGGAGCGTATTGTGGAAAGGAGAAAGAAGGAAGACCCAGAGAGCAATAACAGAACTGTTGTTTTGTTGTTTCTGGAGTCACTGAATTTGGGAGCCGGAAGGCCCTTCACAGAGCCCAGCCTGGACACCGAAGGATTCTGTGACCCTCCTGATGAGTGCCCATCTGCCCTCTCTCTAAAGACCCCCTGTGACGGGGAAGCTCTGCAACTCCCAGGGCTGCCCAGCACACTTGGAGACGGCTTGAATGATGAGCAAGTTTTGCCATGGGCATCCAGCCTAAACCTGGCTCTTTGCAGCTTCTTCCCATTGATTCTGCCCCCTGGGACCAAACAGAGTCAATCTAGCCCCTCCCCCACACGTCAGCCCTTCAAATATCCTCCCAGAGTCTTCTCCAGACTAAACATCCCAGGTTCTTCAATCAATCCTCATATGCTATAGACTCAATTATATTCTCTTCACCTGCCAGTTTAATTAGGAAGGAAGGAAGGAAGGA
>CM053593.1:24070414-24084412 GCA_028646575.1 Pseudocheirus occidentalis
GATGTTCCTAAGGGGGCCTTTATACCACAGAGTGGACCATAATGTTTGGGAGACAGAGAAATGGAATCTAATGGATCCTTTTTGTCCAAAAAGTCCAGCTCTGGGAAGTTCATGTACCTGAACCACCTTTCCTGTGTGTCTAATTCTTAGATGCCCTGTCATATGCTCCTCTGAAGAGAAATTTTCTCCATTAGCCTGTGCTAGGAGTTGTTCAAACTCTTAAAACTTCCCTAAAGATCTGGAATGACATGAAAGCAGATAGCTCTGTGTCACAAGGTCAACAGTCACCGCATTCTTGAAGATGTTTTCTGAGCTCTTAGCTATTCTTTCAGGTGGTGGTAAAACAGAGGTCATGGGATCCTGACAGAGCTGATAGTACAGGGGAGCTGAGATGGTCAGCTGAGAGGCCTGGGTCAGGGGCAAATATCTTACAGTCTTCTGTGTTACATGGAGCTACTGTAATGGTAGACCTCTCTACCTGGCTCTTAACTCTAATTTGAGTCTGTGATGGTGGTGGTCCACACTCCTGCAGATGCCAGATTCTCCCCAAAGCGGACACAGCCTCCCTGAGCCGGTGACATGCCCTACTCAACAATGCAGTCCAATATTAATGCCTCCATCAAGGCCCAATTCCAATGCCACCTCCTCTGGGAAGCCTGCCCTGCTCCCCAACCACCACCATCAGCATCCGCACCCATGGCCCTAGGTCTTGACATGTCCCACAGCATCACTCACATCCTTCCTCAGTCTGTGTGTCTTAGCACACAGCCAGAGAAGGGAAACCCCAGAAGAAGGGCCTGAATATTCAAACCCCAGCTCTGCCACTTGCTGTGTGACAGCAAGTGATTCTAGAACCTTTCTGGGTTTTAGTTTCTACCTCTATAAAGTGAGATGATGATCCTTGACCCACCTCCTGGGACTGTTAAGGAGAAAATCCCACTCTAGAAATGGGAGCACTCTGGGATTGGTCTCTGGACTGAATCCCACATTCTTTGAGGTGAAAAGGGTCTCAGAGCTCTCTTCTAACCCATAGCCAGTTATAGAAATTCTCCATAATTTCCCTGGCTGAGGGTCATCCAGTCTCTTCTTAAGCATCATCAGTAACAGGGAGCTCACTCCCTACTCAGGCAGCCCATTCTCAATGGGTGATTTTTATATAGGCTTTTAAGGCAAATGCTTTGCATATAATTCATCATCACAACAAATCAGCCACTTGGAGGTCCTATTGCCCCCATTTTACAGATGAGGTTTAGCTGACCTGATTATCCTGAGGTCACTCAACAAGCTGTCAGGAGCAACAAACCCAGCTCTTTTCTGACTCCAAGCCCAGGATATTGTTAGACCTAAATTTGCCCCTTTCCAGGGGCACCTCCACGCCCCCAGGACTCATCGATGCCCCCTCTGGGTTTAAGAGAAACAAGCCCCATGTCTCTTCCCCATGGGGTGAGGAGGGCAGGGCCCAGAGGGACCCCTCGAGGTGTCCTAGGGGTGTGTCCTCCATGGGGAGAAGGAAGGGCACGGAAAACTAGGGGGATGCGCCCGAGGTTAAATTGGTGAGAGAGCCGAGGATCTAGAGCTCATCCATGGGGAAACTGAGGACCAGGGAAACTCTTGAGAAAAACCGCATATTTTAATTATTACAAAGCATTCTTATTTCAGATCCAGGCAGAGACGAGACATCATTTCCAGATGAGATAGGCATCATAGGATTCAGCACCAGAAGGGATGGACCCTTTCATTTGACTGAGGAGGAAATAGAGGGGAGGGGAATCATCCAGCATGGATGGAGGGATGAGTTGGGGAGGGATGGAGGAGGGGCAGGTACAGCAGCATGAGTCCCTGGAGAGTGGGCCCTGTCATCTGGCCTCCTGGGGACCAGCCAGTTTACCAACCAGAAAGTTTAATAACAGAGGTCACCATCTATCTTGGGTTTGGAGGGGGTATAGGGAACCTCACAAAAGGAGGTCTGTGTTGGGAACAACACACCCAGGGCCCTGCTCCCAGAAGCCCAGCTGAGGCCCAGATGTTCATTCCCTTAAAATCTGAATCAGGTCAGGACTGGGAAACAGTCTCTCTATTGTGCACGCAGGGAAACTGAGGCTGTAGGACCACGAAGGTCACGCAAGGCTGAATGGAAATGTTCACTCCCTGCTGCGAGGGACCCCAGAATAAAACAAAGCCAGTAAGTGAGCAAAGCGAGGGTGAAAAATGTGCTTCCCACAGGCAGATGTTGTTCCAAAGAGAGGCAAGTCAGGTCCAGCACAAGGGCCAAGGGTGTGCAAGTGTACAATTAAATGATTAAATGTTCTTAGTCTGTGCCATGATGTGTGAGTCTGTGTGAATGTGCTTCAAAAAGATTTAGAGATAGAGAGGGAAGGAGGGAAGGAGAGAAGAAAGGAAGAGAGGAAAGAAGAAAGAAAAGTAGAGGAGAGAAGAGGAAAGGGAAGGAAAAGAAGGAAAGGGGAAGGGAGGAAAAGAGGAAGGAGGAAAGGAGGAGAGGGAGGGAAGGAAGAAATGGGAAAAAAGGAGAGAAGGAAGGAAGGAGGGGAAGGAAATAAGGGGAAAGAAGGAGGAAGTAGTGAAGGAAGAAAGGGGGAAGGAAAGAGGGAAGGAAGGAGGAAAGGAAGGAAGAAAGGGGGAAGGAAGGAAGAATTTATTGAACATCTACACTGTGCTAAGCACCTTACAAATAGTTTCTCATTGGGTCTTCACAACAATCCTTAGAGTAGGTGCTATTATTCTCACCATTTTACAGAAAAAGAAACTAAGGCAGACAGAGATGGAGTGATTCATTTTAGGGAAGATTAATGCATGTGTGGCAGTAGCATAGAGGCAACTCTGACCACACTAGCCTAGGGTACTATGACAACAGGTTGCCAAGAGAAAAGTGTCATGGCAACTGGGGATGGCAGCCTGAGGGCCATGGAAAACGAGAAGGCAGAATATTTTAGAGTGGAAGTGTACCCCACCATATGTCAGCACCCTGAGCAAAGCACAGGTTGCCTAAACCTTGTTACAGTTCTGGTCAGACCTGTAACTCACATCCACTTTTTTCTCCCTCCACATCCAATGGTCTTTCCATTGCTCCAGTCATACAAGTGTGACCACATCTTCTTCCCTTGTCTCTAGCACAGGGCTAGGCACTCAGCTGGGGCTCAGAAAAGACATTTTTAAATTGATGTTAGGTATTGTATTCGGTATGGTCCTACTCAGATGTAGGGGAAGGGACCAGGAGACCCCTGGAGGCCCTCTTAGGCCCTGACCCAGTTTTGGCCAGTGAGCTACTCCGCCTGAGCCTCACTCTCCCAGAGGAAGTGTTTTCCCACAATTTTACTAAAGGTCTTGTGACCCTCTGGGTATAGATTCCACTCCAAATATGTTCAATGGAGGGCCACCCCCAGTCAGCATCCAGCTCTCTATATGGGGTACCCCTGGGGGCTGCTGACCACCAGCTGGCCCCTTTGCCTTCGTGAGATTTTCCTCCTACTTATCCCATATGTGGGACTCCATGTCCCCTCCAATTCACAGTAATGAACCCCCCAGAAAAACTTCTCCCTGTTTATATAGCCTGATTGAGGATCCAGGTATGGGGTGAAGGGATAGGATGGATGAATAAAAAGTTTACTAAGTGGAAAAATCTCTGGTCTCAAGGAAACCACATGCTTATGGGAGGGATGCATATAGCTACAAATTAGATGGAAAGTCCCATGATCCTTAGGGTACAGTGGCCAGATAGATGGTCATGTCTCTTCTCTCATGTCATTTCCACTGATAAAACCCTATCGTTTTCTGTTGACCCATGAGACAAGTACTTTGGTGGGGGAGAACTTTCTTTTCTGGATCTCCAGGAGCTGTGGCTGTTGAGGAGGCAGGGGAGTCAGCACCTGCAGAGGAAGTTTCTAGGTCTCGTCTTCCAGGATGATGACTATGGAGGAGCCTGGGCTAGAAGTAGTCTGGGTTGGGAAGAGAAGTGTTGCTATTCCCTGGGGTTGAGGGCTCAGAGTCCTAAGCTGTCCCCATCAGGATCTGAGGGGAGGTAATGGTCACAATCTGACGGAGTCTAATCAGAGTCTGACTTCCTTGGCATATGTAACCTGACACAAAACCCCAACCTTTGATCCCCAGTACTCCCCCAGAAGTGTGATATGGCAACAAGTCCAAGAGCGCTGGCATCATGGAATTGACCCTATAGACCACCCTGAGGACACGATTCCAAAAATGATTTACATGCCCCAAGATGGCCCGAAGATACCCAGAAGAGACAGGATAGAAGAAGTGAAATAGTCAAGCATCCTGAATAAGGAATACGGATAGTTCCTGTGTGGCAGTGGTACTTTCATTTTGGGCACAGTCTCTGTGGAAGGTCCACAGGAGGCCACCAAAAATAATCATAATCATTCACATTTACAGAATACTTTAAGGGGAACAAAGCAATTTGCAAATATGGTTGAGGCGTGTACTGACTACATATACACACGCACATGCACACACGTGTATATATGTGTATGTGTATTTTATGTGTGTGTATATGTGCCTTCATCATGCATGCTCCGTAAGTTTGTGACCTGACCATACATGTTCCCTATATGTGTTCCTGTCCATGTGTATTATGCATTTGTGGGAGAGTGTGCCCCAGGTTCATGAGGAAAACATTTGATTGCTGGCATTTCCTGCTGTGCTATCTCATTAAATGTCTTTGCTTTAAAACAATTATGTCCTCTGGCTACCTATTGAAGGAAAACATACTAGTTGAGGGTTGTGGGCCGTATATTCGACTGGATGTGGACTCACAGAGAGTACCTTGAACCAGGAAAGGACCCACTCTGTGAATGGGGGAATGGGAAATTTGACCCTGGTTATACACTGTGATTCTATTGGGGAAGCTATTGTTGGCGGTCGATCATTTCAGTCATGTCTGACTCTTTGTGATCCCATTTGGGGGTTTCTTGGAGAAGATAAAGGAGTGATTTGCCGTTTCCATCTCTAGCTCATTTTACAGATGAGGAACCTGAGGCAAAGAGGGTTAAGTGACTTGCCCAGGGTCACACAGCTAGTTTCTGAGGCTGGATTTGAACTCATAAAGGTGAGTCTTCCTGACTCAAGGTCCAATACTCTATCCTATACCCAGCCTCCGTATGATGAAGTTATAGGGCCATATTTATCTCATTTGCAGATGTCACAAAGTTGATGGATGTCAGCAGTCTGTAAAAATTGGCTGTATCTCATAAGGCAAAATTTAGTAGAGATAAATGTGCCATCTTACTCGTGGATTGAAAAAAATCAACTTCACAAAGTTGTGATAGTCAAGAAGCATTTATCATCATTTACTGTATCCTAGACACTGTGTTAAGTGTGGGGAACGTGAGGTAAGGCAAAGATGGTCCTTGCTGGGGCTCAGTCAGCTGGGAGAGGCAATGTGTTAATAACACTCTATGAGCCAGATAGATGCAGGGCAAATGGGCAGCAATCTCAGAAGGAAGGCTCTGCAGCAGGACCAGGGCAGGAGGGACACAACTAAGCAACAGTTCCTGGATTAAAAAAAAAAGATCCAATGGTTTTTTTTAATGGTGTGCCCACTCAAAATGAGTCCTCGGTGAGCCGTGCCTGCCCAGTTCATTTTGGTCTGCACTGAGAGAGGCGTGTGTCCAGGTGGTAGTCCCGCTGGGCTTTGCCCAGGAGGGCTGAGTCTGCTTCTGAATTTTAGGAAGAGCACTGACAAACTTAAAGCATATTGAGGGCAGAGAAATCAGGATGGCAAAGGGCTTTGAGGTCATACCCCATGAGAACTAGCTGGAGGAGCCTGGGGGTGGTTGATGTTAGTCATTCCATATAGCCAGGGGTGCCTGATTTCTTTGCAAGAGATGCCTGGATTGGAATTCCAGTTCTGAAGCCGCATCATCCTGAGCAAGGCACTCAATCTCTCTCCTAGCTCTTTTCCTCTTCTGTCACACAGGGCTAATCCCACCAGAAGTTCCTACTTCATGTTATTGCTATGGGGCTCCATGGAGATCACATCTCATTGTCAAGTGCTTGGAAAACCCTGCATACTAAGGAAGTGCCCAGAGATGGGAGATGGAACTTCAGGCTCCGTTGACTGACAGTGTAGGAATCTATCACGTATGGAGGAGAACGAGGTCAAGCAAACCCAGGAATGCAGATGGAACCAGTTCTTGGATGGTCTAGAATGTCAAGCTGAGAAACTCTGCAGTCAGAGGCCACTTCTCCAATCATTGAGGGGCAAAACAACCCATGCCATCTTGTTTCTCCAACTGAGAAGCCACTAGCTGCCTCCCACCTTCTCTCCTCCCTTGTTTCTCCCACTGGGTGGATGAGTGCCTGAACCTCCCCATGCCTCATTCTTCTGCCCCTCAGCACTGGTTTTGTATGACAAGGCTTCTGAGCTCTGTCCCCAAGCCAGCACAAGGGACCCAGGCCCTCCCCGCCCCTCCCCCCCTTCTTCCTCTCCCCCTGGTGTTCACCTCTCCTTCCACCCCCCATTCACCCCGGCTACTGCTGACTTCTATGCATTCCTTCCTGATGTGCCACACCAGGGAGCGCAGTTGCAGGGGAGGCCCCAGCCCCGCAAACATGTTGCCGGCTGTTACCTAGCCCCGGCCGACAGGCCCCTCACTCTTGGGGCCAAGAACAATATTTTTGTAGCTCGATTGTTATGAAAATATTTGAAGAAAAGCCTAGGCCATCAATAACTCATGGAAAAACGTCCCCCAACGATCAGCTGCGCTTTGCCCAGGGCTGAGATAACACTTCCAGGATCCAGACTGGGCCAAGAGTTTTAAATAATCGTTAAGAAGCTGCGCCTTGATCTGGACTGTATGTCACCAAGTCCAGAAAGGCCTAGGGCCCCGAGTGAGAAAAGGCAGGCCTCCCTTGAAGGCTAATTCCGCTTGGCTCCTGCAGACCTTCCTAGGTTGGGGGAGGGGAGGGCAAGGGTGCCCAGGCTGAACCAGCAGCCTCCACAAAGGACCTGGGTGAAGTTGTTGGCCCCCTGTCTGATGAGGATATGAATCTAAGCCAGAGAAGGGAGCTTTGCAACCAGAAGGATCCTCAGGAAAGAGCTAGAGGAACTGTCCCTGCCCTCAACCACCCCGTTACCTCTCACATTAGACTCCCAGGTTCACCCCTCTAGCCCCTGCTGAATTTCCCTTTAGATGGTACCCATAGGGCACATGCCTTGAGTCCTCAAGTGATTCCCCCTCACAGCCATCCCTAAACTCACACACCAAAGAGTACAGGGAACCCCAAAAGATGAACCTTCTCTCTTTACCCTGCTCAGACCTGGGGTCCATAAACTTGGCTTTTTCAAATACTTTGATAAATGTATTTCAATGAAGTTGGTTTCTCTTATAATCTTATGTACTTTAAAATTTATTCATTATTCATTTATTTGTTGTTTTTAAATGTGCTGCATTTAGAGCTGTTATTCTAAGAAGGGGTCAACAGGCTCTACCAGAGACTGACAAAGAGGTCCATACATACATACATACACACACACACACACTCACACACACTCACATACACATACCCGCATACACATGCATACACACACACTCACACACACATATACACACATGCACACACACACTCACACACATATATACACACATACACACACACACACAGTAATAAGCCTCTGTTGTAGAGCTTTGTAGAGCTTCTCGGTATTTCAGACTTAGTCGGGACTTTGGCAGGCATCATCCTGCACCTGAAGACAACACCCCCTCCGTGCTACCTGACAAATGGTCCTTCAGCCTGGTTTTAAAGATCTCCAGAAAATAGGCAGCCCGTCCTGCTCTGAGGCCGCTTCCGCAGTTGGGACGTTTGTCCTGAATTCCCACCAGCACCCAATGGGTCTGGGTGACCCTCAGACAACATGACTCAACCTTCTGCTGCCGGAGTATCCTCTGAGGATTGGGCTGGAGGCACAGAGAAGCTACAACCTGCTCTCCTGTATCCCTCACAGTTAATAATGGTAGTATTTATATATAAGGCTTTAAGGTTTGCAAAGTAGTTTGCAAATATTACCTCATTTGATCCACACAATAAACCTGTGAGGTAGGTGCTTTTATTATCCCCATTTCACAGAGAAGAAAACTGGGGCAGAGATTAAGTGACTTGCTCAGGGTCACACGGCCAGTCAATGTCTGAGGCTGGATTTGAACTAAGTCCTCCTGACTCCAAGTGCAGCATTCTATCTGCTGTACCTCCTAGATGGCTCATAAGCTAGGGGGTGATTTAAAGAACAGAGAGGCAGGAGACGCTGATTCTAATTCTGATTCTGACTGTACTGGACCTTAGGCCATCAGAAAGTCACAGCATCTCAGATCTAGAAGGGACCTCGCAGGGCACCTCGAGAGAAGTCCTCCTTCTGACTTCCCAGCGACCTGTGCCTCTGAGCGGTCTTTAGGTGGTTTTATTGGTGTATGGGGCATTATGTCTGTTTCCCTCCTCTGCATGTGGGCATCACTGAGCACAGGACCGGTGGTTTTCACTGCATCCCTTTTATCATTAAGTTTGGTTCTATGCAGATAGGAGGCAATTCTCTAAAACCTCAGTAGATATGTGGGCTTAGCTATGAACATTCCCTCCAGAAGATATGGAAACCAACCCATCCTTGTCCTGCCTGTCATTGCTGTCTCCTGACAAGTCCTTCACAAGGGACTACCCAGCATCCAAACATCCTTCCTTAGGCTGGTTGTGCACTTGGGGCTCCCACTTCCTGATGGGTCCATTCCATTTCCACTCCTGTCTCTCTTGGAGAGATTGTCCTTATTGCCTCTTCTTGCCCATCATCCCTCATCGATGATATACCATAGATGACGTGTACCAACCATGAGACTGATTCTCCATCACCCTAAGGGCCACCCATCATTTGGGTTTCTTAAAAACTGGAATATGCCATGATCTACAGCTATATGGCATAGCAACAAAGATGTTGGGGTTAAAAAGACAAGTTTTTGCATCAGGGAACATGTTGGGGCCCCTGAAAGCAAGGAGCAGTTTCCCAAAGGCCGTCTAGCCCAACTTTCCCCTGTTCATTTCTGAGCTCAACTCATTGTCAGTACAGTCTGTTCAAGACAGACACATTGATGAACTGGCTCTGTGGGATGTGTACCCAGCTACTCACCCAATTATAATACTCCAGAAAGTAGACCTTCTTCATCCACTTGGTGTTTCCTGTGTGGCTAGTTGGGTCAAATTATTTTGAGTGATCGTAGACCTTATGGAGAAGGCTCTGTAGCAGCCAAGGATTTAATACAAATGGGAGCACCTGAAGGAACACCCCCCCACCCTGTCACTGTTCCAATTGTAGAATCTACCAGAGGTTGAGTTGTGCCTGCAAAGCATCAGAGAGTCCAAATCTGTCTCTGTATCAGGATGAGCTGTATTTGGGAGTAAGACAGCTGCCCAGGTTGGCAGTCCTGTATTGTGTATATCTTGTGCAAGGATGTGAAGATAAGACCAGGAATGAAACTTTACCTCAGATTTAGAGGTCCTTGAATGCCAAGCCCAAGAGTTCAAATTTCAATGGGAATGAAGTTTTGAATTTCACTAAGAGGGCAAAAGGAAGACACTCAAAGTCTTGATACAGAAATGTGAGGTAACTAGAACTATGCTCTGAAGATTGATCTGGTGGTTTGAAGATGGATTGGAATAGGAAGAAGGTGGAGATAGGGAGGCCTCAGACAAGGCTACTGTAACAACCCAGGCAGGTGGCAGGGACACACTTTGCTAGGGTGGTGGACATGGGAAAGAAGGTCAAGGTGACCCAGATAGAATTGACCAGAGCTGGTAATTGATTGGATATGAGAGGTGAAAGAGGGGGTGAATCAGAAATAATTCCAAAATTATAAATACAGGAGCTACAGTCTATCTCCCTATCATCTCCTTATTCCCTATAACCCCCTACCATCCTTACCCCACCATAGTTCCTGGTCTTGTCCTCTTGGGCCAACCAGACCAGCACTAACCCCTCATCCACAGGACAGTCCTTACAATACCCAAAGATAGCTGTAACACATCCCCTTCTGTCTTGTCTTCTAGGGGTTACATATGCCTAGTTCCTTCAATGAACTGAATGGAATGAGCAACTCAGGGCCTCTCGTGAAAGCTCTGATTGGCCATGGATGGTTGTCTCAGCACATTCTTGGGGTCTGCCTACTGGTGAGCCAATGCATTCCAGCTGTGTTTCACCTGGGACCTTTGACAGCCAACATTGACACCCTCAAGCCCAAGCATGACTAAGTACACATATGCACACTCAGCCAACCCCAATGTCCTGCCCCAGTGATGGCTGTATTTCACCCCCCAATCATCCTGGGGCCTCAAGGCCCCTTGACCCATAGCCCCCTCCATCTTGGGCACACCACAAAGGACACAGCCAATGGACATTTTCCAGTTTGTTCAATGAATGGAATGGAAAAAGAGTGACCAAAGATGGCGCCTCACCTCCACTTTGATATTTGACTACAAGGGGAGCCAGGAAAGGGACTGGGGTGAGGGGTAGGGGGGGAAGTTTTTGTGGAGCTTTGTTTCCCCCTCTAAATCTCTGACATGAACAGGCAGCTCTGTCTGGAATGGCCAGAAGGGGCTAACACTGGAGGGGAAGGAATTCTCACCATAAATCACAGTCAGCCATTTCCCGAGAAATAGCAGACCTGTCTTTGGCAGCTACTGAAATTCAATGCCTTTCAACAAACATTAAGTGGAACACATATTTTGTGCTAAGGGCCAGGAGCACAGAGGCCAGAATGGAGCCGGTCCTGCCCTTGAGGAGCTGACCTTCCAGGGGAGGGAATCAAAGAGAAACAGGCAAGGAAAGATAAAGTAACAGACAGGGAGACACAGAAGTAGAGCTGTGCCTTGAGAGGAGATAAGGACGCTGAGAGGCAGAGATGAAGGATGGTACTCTTGGTACAGGACTGGCTCATGCAAAGGCACACAAGTGGGAAACAGTAAATCTCTGGTGGAAGGTGCTTCTGTACTGGGGGCTCCCTCCACAGCTGAAATTCCTGGAGGGGGAGAAAAGTAAGATTCTAAGGGTGACCATTTATTGGTCACTCTCCTGACAGACCTGAATCTCATCCATCCTGACATCTGTGCCACAAACAAACTGAAGGGTCGAGGGAGGTGTCACAGGTTATCCTTGGCAAGGCAGTGGCAGAGTCAGTGCTGTTGTGTCTCCAAAAGGAATGAGCATATTGTCCTTTGGGATGCTGGCCACATCTCGTATCTTAAGTCTTTCAATCAATACATGCACAAAGGAGTTTAGAGATACCCAAAGGAAGGCATTATGCCAAAGGTGAGGAAGATTAGATTTTTAATAAGTATTTATTGAGAACATCCTTATGTGCCAGGCTCTACACTAAGGGCTTTACAAATATTATTTCATTTGGTCCTCTGGACAATCCTGGGAGGTGGGTACTATTGTTACCCCCATTTTATAGGTGAGGAAACTGAGGTAGGTGGAGGTTCAGGGAGTTGTCCTGATTCACAGAGACCATACATTTGAACTCAGGTCTTCCTGACTCCCACTTTAGGGCTCTATCCACTGCATTGCTTAGCTGGGTCCAATTATTATTTTGGGTCCAATTATTATGAAAAAGGTGACCAAGAGAGCTTCGGTATCTCCAGATCGCTCTACCAGCCTTCTCATGTATAAAAGCACTTTTTGAGGATAGTTGCCACTCACATTGAGACCCTCCTTGAATTAGAAGAAAATGCCTCCACTTTTCAAGTGCACAGTAGACTCATCGCTGTTGTCATACAATTGGTAGAAAGAGAATATCCCAGATTCCCCTGTGCTGATTGTTGAACAATTATTTTTTAAAAAACTGAACTTGAAGCAACGAAATGCCTCCTTATCAAGCTCTTCATCTAGCCGTCTTCTGTGCACATAACCGCCATATATAATATGCATGCATGCATATGTGACTCCTTGAAAGACAGAACAGAAATAAACTTGTTCTGTGGTCCTAGGCTCAGTCGATAGCATTAATGACGCCTGAGACCAAGACATGTGCATTCACCAAAGGGTTTGCCATCAGCATCAGAGAAGGGATCCAGAACTGAGTCCAAAGCCAAGATGGATGCCTCGAGTGGGGATGGTGAACTTCTCCAGCTGCTCCTATCATTGGATGACATTGCGCTGATCACGTCAAGCCCTGGCACGTTGAAGAGCCTTCTGGCTGGATAAATGAGTGGATGCAGATAGAGAGAGAGATACACAGACAGAAGCAGATACAGGTACATAGATATAGGCGTAGGCAGGTAAAGAAAGAGTCAGCCAGTCGGAGCACTCGAGTTACATATTCCAGGAAGCCAGACACTGTCTGCTTTAAGGATCTTACATTCTAGGGAGGAGAGGGGATGATAAGGTCTAAAGAGGAGCTGGAAGTTGGGGAAGAGAGAAAACAGAGGGACGAGGGGAGGAAGGGCTGGCACTGGTGGCTAAGAAGCAAGATGGAGGCTTGGCTTGAGGCAAGATAAAGCAAAAACTCACCTATTGGAGCCCAAGGTGGTTCCCAGTGGGGAGGAAGTAAGGATGAAAGTCAGAGTAGCAAAAGCACGGTATGGAACTTGTCCTGATTATCTACACAGGAAAAAACAAGTGGATGAAAAATATCTGTTGTCCAGGAAATGATATATAATGGACTCATCAGCCTGTAGAACTCTTCTAGTAGGACATATGTAAGCATGTATGTATATGTGTGCATACATATATATATACTTATGTAAATATCTACTAATCACTCAACAAGTGTTTGAAATTAAATGCAGCTGTACCGCTGTATAACAGTCACTGTTCTGGGCACAGGGGACACAAGGAATGAAACAATTTCTACTCTCCAGGAGTTTTCATTCTAGCATATACACATGTATATGTACACATGTGTGCATATAGCATACTGCATTCAGACTTGTGCATTTTAAAGGAAATGAAACTAAGCCTTGGAGATACCAATCTATAATATACACCTGGGAGAGATACCACAAATGGTTAGTAAGTGGGGAGCTGGACAGGATAAGAAAGTGGTCTGGATTGCCTATGGGAAATTGCAAAGACCCAAGTGATCCCAAGCTTTCCTGAACACAGCAATCCCTGAAGGACTGAAAGGCAGGGCCACCCAAATGGCAATGGAGAAGAACATGGAGACTGCAAGAGACCCCACAACACTCTGCAAGCAGGGAGTTATGACTGAGAAGCTGCTTAAAAGATGTTGTCAAAGAAATTCATAAACCAGAAAGAAGATGTGTTAGTCACATGGCTAGAGAGTGAAGGATTACTGGCAAACAATCCATGTTCTCTATTGGTGTGCCTGCCTAATGAAAGGTAGACAGCAGACTTCCTGTTCATTTCCACGGAAACATTTGGCTTAGCACTAAAGGGCTTGATGCTTTGAGATAATGGAGCAAATCCTGCATGGTCCCTTGTTCCCCTACCCTGCTATGGCTAAAGTCAAGGAAACTGTATATCATCAGAGAGGTTGGGTCACTATGGCCCACTAAGTGGACCTTAAAGTAACCATACCCTTAGGTTCTCTCTGTCTCTGTCTCTGCCTGTCTGTCTCTTATCTCTTTCTGTCTTTTCTCTGTCTCTGTCTCTATCTCTGTCTCTCTGTCCCTCTGTCTCTCTGTCTGTCTCTCTGTTTCTCTGTCTCTGTCTGTCTGTCTCTGTCTCTCTGTTTCTCTGCTTCTGTCTCTCTGTCTCTGTCTCTCTCTGTCTCTCTATCTCTGTCTCTGTCTCTCTGTCTCTCTGTCTCTGTCTGTCTGTCTGTCTCCCTCTCTCCCTCTCTCCCTCTCTCTCTCTCTGTCTCTCTCTGTCTCTCTCTGTCTCTGTCTCCGTCTCTGTCTCTCTGTCTCTCTCTCTGTCTCTCTCTCTCTGTCTCTGTCTCTGTCTCTCTTTCTGTCTCTCTGTCTCTCTGTCTCTCTCTGTCTCTCTCTGTCTCTCTGTCTCTCTCTGTCTCTCTCTCTGTCTCT
>CM053593.1:24084912-24102042 GCA_028646575.1 Pseudocheirus occidentalis
CTCTCTCTCTCTCTCTCTGTCTGTCTCTCCTGTCTATTAAGTAAGTCAGAATCTCTCCCCAGCAGTATGGAAGCTACAAGAGCGTGCAGCCGAGACACAAGGGTTGGCTTAGGTGAGTCTAAAGACTAAAGGCCAAAACCCTTGCCACCTCTTCAGCTGTGTGTTTCTTTCCTGAGTAAAGATGAGTGAGCAGCAATCTTGAGATAGCCATTTTTGGCCTTGGAGCCAGTCTCGTGAGATTGCTTGGTTGGAAACCCAGGATTCTCTGTGGATGCATGCTAGCTATACTTTGGGAGGACTGCCCTGTCCCCTTAATTCTCATAGCCTCCCCCAAATCTGCTTCATGGAGAAATACTAGCAGAAAGATGAGCCAAAGTAGTGAACCTGGAATAAAGTATTAGGAGAGTGAAAAGTGAAATGCCAGCTCCACAGTCCTGGAAAATGCTTCACTTTTGATGTTTTGAGTATCAGCCACCTAGAAGATAAAAGGTGTTATAAATTATTCCTGCTGTTTGTTTAAATCTAAATTAGCTGTGCCTCTGAGTCTCTTATGTTAAACTTTTTTTAGCGTAGAGGAAATAAATAGCTGTCCCATATCTGATTTGTCCTGTACACTGAACATCTCCCTCTACCCCCACACCCCATGCATGAGCCAAATCTAAATCTTAAGTTATTTCTCCACTCTACCCACCAAGGTTTAAAGGTTAGAATCTTTTTTTTAATGTGAGAAAAGGGGGTGGCTAGGTGGCACAGTGAATAGAGAACCAGCCCTGGAGTCAGGAGATCCTGAGTTCAAATCTGGCCTCAGGCACTTGACACACTAGCTGTGTGACCTTGGGCAAGTCACTTAACCTCCACATACCTCAGTTTCCTCATCTATAAAATGGGGATTATAATAATAGCACCTACCTCTCAGGGCTGTTGTGAGAATCAAGTGTATTTGTCAAGTGCTTTGTAGGCCTTAGAATGATTTATGATGGTGATGACATGGTACAGCAGGATAGTCTTAGACTGATCAGAACCCAGGAGACCTAGATTCAAATGATGGCCCTTGTTCTTTCTGGGTATGTAGCCTCAACAAGTGACTTCTCTATGAGCCTTGATGCCTTCTTTTGTCAGATGAAGAAGACTGAACAAGGTAACCTGGGAGGTCTCTTCCCCCTCAGGATGCACAGACTCCCATAGCTATAAGGGGTCCTAGGGGTCATCATGTCCAGCCACCCCATTTTATAGAAGAGGAAGCTGAGGCCCAGAGAGGTAAGAAAGGCCTTGTTCCTTGGTCCTGAGCTAGTCGGAGTCAGAGCAGGCATTCCCACCCCTGTCTCCCAGTTCCTGGGGCAGCCCTCTTTTCCATGAAAGGCAACATCTCTCCTATACCTATTTGGCATGCTACAAATATTTTCTTATGAAAGATTTGGTTTGTTCCTTATCTCTCCCACAACCCAAGATTCATACAGGTCAAATGTTGAGGCCTGGGCCACTGCCTCCACAAATCCTGCAATCTCCCAGCTCTTTGAGGCTGGCCCCCAGGTCCTGCTGAAACTCAACACCCGATGCTGTAGGCCCTACCAAAACAACATCGAGGAGATGGGGTGCTGCTCCCCCTTCTTCTCCTGGCCAGCAGCCCCACACCCAGGCTTCCCAAAGAGAACTTGAGTGATGTGGCAGGCTGGCAACAGCTGGCCACCAGTGATCAGGGCTGGGCATACACAGAGCTCATCTGGGCGCTGCCCCCACTGCCTGTTATCACTGAAAGGAACTTAGAGCACCTCCCCGGGGTGCTGACTCTGACCGCTTTCAGAGAGACGCTCAGAGCCAGCTCGAGCTGCTGAACTTTCCCTACACAGCACAGCCCGAGGGATGTTTTCCAGCCTTTCCAAGGAGTTTCGGGTTTCTGAGAAATTCAGTAAAAGCCTAATAGAGCGGCAGACCCTCTCCCCGCTGCTGGTGGCCAAGCCCAGCGGGGCTGGGAGAGTTCAGGCCATGCCAATCACTTTGCAGATCACAGGCTCTGCGTTCTCAGCCTTGAGTGGGAGTTCCTTCAGACCTTGAAAGTTCAGAGTCAGAAAATTCAGAGTCAGAGAAGGCTGGAGTAGTGGAACTTTGGGATATTCTCATCTTTGAACCCTAGAGCTTCAGATTCGCAGACTTCTCAAGCTCAGAGACACCAGAAATAAAGACCATCTAATCCAACCTAGATTCTCAGTTCTAAGACCCCCTCTGTTCTGTGTCCTAAAGGTCCCTCCCAGCTCAGAAATGCTATGTTCTAGCTCTGACATTCTATGTTCTAAGGCCTTTCTAAGGTATAACACTCTGTGGTCTATGTTCTAAGATCTTTCTCAGCTATGACATCCTCTCTTCCATGCTCTAAAGGCCCTACTGGACCCAATTGTCAGTTCTTTCCCCACTCTGATGATCTATGTTCTAGTCTATGATTTTCTCATTCGCACAGACCAGAAGGTGCTCTCTCCTCTTCATTTCCATTTTTAAAAAATCTTGCTTTTCCTTAAAGGGCCGGCTCTAATCCCCTCTTCCCCATGTAGCTTTCCCTGGAGCCTACCACCATCACCATCACCACTACCAACTCAACATCCTCTTCTCTTCCCATTTCCCTAGGCTTCTTGGTCTGATTTCCATTTGCCTCAACAACACTCTAGCTTGAATTATCCTTTTCACATCTTGTCCTCCCTATCAGACAGTAAGATCCTTGAAGGCAGGGACTCCAGAGGTGTTTTTCCTATCTTGGGATTCCCGGACCCCAGCCCCACTCCTTGAACAAAGGGAATGCTTAATACAGATTTGCTGAACTTTCTTCTATGACCCCTGCCCCTTCCCTGTAGAATTTCTCAAAGCTACACTGAGGGAGAGGTGGAGACCAGCACCGCCAAACCTTCAGTCACTTTAAGTCTTTCTGTTTCACTTCTGTTCTCTCCCTGATTAAAGGAAGCCATGAACACCTGCCAGGGGCCATGGAAGCCCAGCACTCAGACCAGAGGGATGGGGAAGGATGGGAGCCTTACTCACACTCATTCCCTCCATCAGTCAACTACTCATTCTGATCCACTTCTGTATGGTCAGCCCTGTGCTTGACTCCAGGGACAGGAAGAACCAGGATGAGATTATTTTTTTCTAGTCTGGACCTGAGCATCCATGACCTGAAGACCATTTATTCTTTCTCCTTTCTTCCTCTGAGTATGAGCCTATCTTCCCCAGGTGTGTCAGCGCCAGGGCCTTTTCCAGGTTTACAAAGCACTTTTCTCATAGCCCTGGAAATCAAGGAACAAAGGAATGACCATCCCCATTTTAAAGATGAGGTAACTGAAGCTCAGATAAGTTAAGGGATGTGCCCAGGGCCACAGTTCAGAGACCAGTTTCCCTGGGGTTCCCTCCATTGCGCTACACTTCCATCACAACAGACCCACCAAGGGATTAAGATGGGCGTGAGCATTCTCCTTCTCTCCTGTTCACCTCAACTCATGGAGAGTGAGTATTTCTGCTGGAAGTTCTAGAGGGAAAATCTACCTGCCTGCTCAGGTAGGGTTTGAATGAGTCTCCTTCCCTATAAAGTAGTTGGGAGATTCCAAGAATCCAAATATCTATGCAATTTGAAGATTTCCTGATTCTAAGATTACAGCTCTCTATAATTCTGAAATACTTAAATACTTAAATTCTATAATTTTACATGAAGATTCCAGGACTCTATAATTCTAAGATTACAAAATGTTATGATTCTAAGGTTCCAAGAGGCTATAATTCTAAGATTATGAGACTCTCTGATTCCAAGTCTCCAGAATTCTATTATTCTAAGATGACCAGATTCTCTGGGTCTGAGCTTCTGTGGTTATATGATTCTTGAGCTCTCTAGTTCTATGCCAGAGGTGATTGGAAGGCTAAATACACAGTCTAATTTTAAGATTTCCCTACAGCCACCTCTATAAAGGAGTGAGCTCCTTGTCGCTGGAGGTATTTAAGCACAAACTGGATGTTAGGGAGGCCATCAAAGAGGTTCTTGTTCTGGGAAAGTGGAAGAACGGGAAACCTTATAAGACCCCTTTCAGCTCTGTATTTCTCTGATTCTTAGAAACCATTAGTCTGAGACCTCTGAGGAAAGATTCCATCACTGAGGCAGCTGGGATAAAGCACTAAGACTGGACTCAGGAAGACCTGAGTTCAAATGCAGCCTTAGACACTTATTAGCTGTGTGACCCTGGGCAAGTCACTGCACCTGTTTGCCTTGGTTTCCCTCTTCTGTCAAATGAGGGTGGTGATAATAGTACCTACATGCTAGGGTTGTTAGAGAGTCAAATGAGGTTATATTTGCAAAGTCCTTAGCACAGTGCCTAGAACATAGTAGGCACTTAGTAAATGCTGATTCCATCCCTGTTCTACCTTTCCCATGCTGCTATGGGCTCAAGCCTATCCTCTGCTCTCTAAGAACCCCCTCATCAATACACCAATATCAGGGGCTATGGCCCAGTGGTCAAGTGGGCCCAGGGGTCACTGGCCCAGCCAAGCAAGAATCTGTTCCCCTGGAGCACAAGATTCCCCAGAATACCAGGCCAGTGGATGGAGGTAGAAGGCTAGCCAGCCTTGGGTGGGCTGAGCTGAGTGGGGGGCTCGAGGACATGGCTGTTCTCAGTACTCTGATTGGCCGGCCGGTCTCCACTCTCTGTGTCGTGTCCAATTGCACGCCAATCAATTACAGTGGGCCCTGGATAAACACATCAGGCTGGCTCTGACAGGGAGCCGGGGTGAAGTTGGGTGTCGGGGTAAAACAGGGGTAATAAAATCACTTTAGATTTATTTCTCCAAATTGGAAACTTCATGCTTACACCTGACTAAATCATCAGCCTGAAACCCTAGCCCCACTCCCACAGAAAAAGCATGAAACCCTATCCTGGCTTTGTTTAACGGCGGCCAATCATGGGGGCCTGATGGATTCTGCAGATGGAGGCCCCAGACCTCATTTGGCTCCTTGTATTCTGTGGGGCTCAATTAAATTTGCCCTCCCTGCTCCCTACCCCTTCCAGGGAGGAGGAGACCTCCTCCCCTTTGTCCCTCCCAACCCCCTTCTCATCGGGACATCACCAAGAAGGGGCCCCAGATCCCAAAGGAGTTCATTTCTGGGGTCCTGAAATTCCACCATTAGGGAAATACTCCTGTGGATTAACCATTGCCCTTGCCCCCTGGCAAAAACAAAATGCAGCTTCCCCTGGGAATTTGTTAAGTCGTAAACACCTTAGAACAGGGGTGAGGAACCTGTGGCCCCGAGGCCACATTTGGCCCTCTGAGTCCTCAAGTGCAGCCCTTTGATTGAATCCAAATGATCTGTTCTGTGAAGTTTGGATTCAGTCAAAGGGCCATACATGAGAACCTAGAAGGCCACATGTGAACCCCCTGCCTTAGAACATAGGAACTGAAGAGGACCTTAGAAGAGAAAACACAGAATATCAGGGCTGGGAGGAAAAGCAGAACATAGAATGTTTGAGCAAGAAGAAGCCTTGGAAGAGAAATGTTCATAGATCTGAAGGGACCTTAGATTATAGAATCAGGAATGTAGGAGCCAGCAGAGGCCTTAGAACACAGAGCACAGGATGTCAGAGCTGGAACCTTAGAACACAGACTAGGAAGGGCAGCGCCAGATGGGGCAGGCCCCTCTAAGGTCACCTCCCATCTACCCATCTGCTGTGTATACATGTACCTACTCGCTTACACATTGCCTCCTGAATTCAAACTTGGGGGGGCACATTTTTGCTCTTGTTTGCCCACTGCTTTGCACAAAGTCTAGAAATAGGTACTTATTGGCCGATTGACTGACTGACCTTAGAACAGTGACTATCAGAGTTAGAGAGCCCTTAAAACAGAGAACAGGAAGGATCATAGCTAGAAAGAGCTTTAGAACAGAGAATGTTGGAATTGGACAAAGAGCTAGAAAATGGAGTATCAGAATGGAGGAGTTTTAGATACTTGTAAAATGCATACGTAGAGCAGGGGTTTGTGACCTTTTTGGGGTCCTGAACCCCTTGGGCAGGCCATATGGTAAAGCCTAAGGCCTCTTCGGAAACATGCGTCCAAATAGTTGAAAAACTAGATATTAGAGGTTAATAAAAAATAAATAAGCAATTTTTTCTCCATCCAAGTTCATGGACCCCTCAAAATCTACGGAGTGGTCTGTGGACCCCAGGTTAAGAACTCCCGATCTAAAGTAATCTTAAGACACTTGATTTAGAATTTGTTTTGGAAAGAATCATCTAGCCCCAAATTTTCCTTTGCAGATGGGGAACCTGCTGCTCAGGAGGCAAAATTATTTGTCCGTGATGACGTCAGGCATCAGTAATAAAGCCAGGAGCGGAACCCAGATTTCCCATTTTGCAGCCCAAACTTCTAATATGAATAAACTTACCAGATCCCTCTTTTTTTAACAAAAAGACAGAACAAGATCTGGGCTCCTGGGTCCCAAAGACAGGATAGAGTCACTATAAAAAGAAAGGGGGGATTTGGGGATGGCTACATCACAAAGGTAGCCCTAAGAATCCATTTTCTCAACTCTTCCAGGCGTGTGTTTCATTGGTCCAATTCATCAAACGCTAATTAATCATCCTTGTTTGTTAAGCATTTTCTATGAGCAAGGCCAAAAATGTAAAAGGTAGATGGTTAAAGCACTTGATTTGGAAGGCAGAAAGTCATGAGTACAAATCTTGCCTCTGACTCTAGCTGTGTAGCCTAGGACACGACAATTAACTTCTCTGCACCTCCAGCAACACTCTGAGACATACACTAAGTTAGAAATGTGTTAAAGTCTCTGGGTGCTCCACTAACCAAGAACCAGATCACCATGGTCTTGGTATGCATAGCGGTCACTGAGCCAGGGGCTGAGGTGAGGGCACACCACTCCTCTCAGTTGCTCAGGCCCGCAGCCTTGATGTTCCGCTCAGCTATTCACTGGAACTCACTCCTCACCATATCTTATCGGTTATCTACCTTCTCAACGTCTCTCCTATACATACATCCCCTTTTCTCTACTCACAGGACCAACCCCCTAATACACACCCTTTTAGGCTACTGCAATGACCTTCTATTTGGAATCCTTGCCTCAGGTGTCTCCAAGCCATCCTCAAGCCATCCTTAAGATGTTTTGTTTGGGTTTTTTCAGTCATGAAAAATATATTTCCATATTATCCATGTTGCTAAAAAAAATAAAGAAAAATAAAGAAAGGTTTTTAAATGCTTCAATCTGCCTTCAGACTACACCAGTTCTTTCTCTGGAGTCAAATAGCATTTTTCATCATAAGTCCTTTGGAATTACCTTGGATCATTGTATTGCTGAGAATAGCTACATTATTCACAGTTGATAATAGTATAATATTGCTGTTACCATGTGCAATGCTATTTTGATTCTGCTCACTTCACTTTACATCAGTTCATATAAGACTTCCCAAGTCTTTTTTTTCTGAAATCATCCTGCTTCTCATTTCTTATACCACAATAGTATTCCATTGCATTCATATTTCGCAACTTGTCCAGCCATTCCCAGTTGATGGACATCCCCTCAATTTCCAGTTCTTGACTACCACAAAAAGAGCTGCTATAAATATTTTTGTACAGATAGGTTCTTTTCCCTTTTAAAAAATCTCTTTGGGATACAGACCTAGTGTGGTATTGCTGGGTCAAGATACCCTTTGGGCAGAGTTCCAAATTGTTTTCCAGAATGGTTGGATCAGTTCACAACTCCACCGACAATGCATTCGTGTATCTATTTTTTCCATATCCCCTCCGATATTCCTTTTCTGTCAGATTAGCCCCTCTGATAGGTGTAAGCTTATATAAGTTTTCTAAAGCACAAGGCTCCTCCCCTACTCAGTAAACCCCAGTGGCTCCCTATCACCTCCAGGACCAAATCTCTAGTCTTCTATTTGGCTTTTAAAGCTCTTCACCTGCCACTTACCTTTCTTATTTTCCTGCATCTTGCAGCTTCCTTTCTCCACCCCACAAATATACTCTGTGTCCCAGAAACATTGTCCTCCTTGTTATTCTTTGATCAAAGATCCTCTTCTCCTGACTCCAGACATTTGCCCTGGCTGTGCCCCATGCCTGGAATGCTCTCCTTCCTTCCTCATTTCTGCCTCCTGACGTCCCTGGACTTCTTCATGCCTCAGCTCAAATGCCGCCTTTTACAGGAAGCCCTCCTTCATCCCCCTCAATTCTAGAGCCTCTTTTCCATTGCTTATTTCTAGATGTAGTATCTATAGCTTGCTTGCACACAATTGTTTACACGTTGTCTCCTCCATTAGACAGTAAGCTCCTTGAGGACAGGGATGTTCAACTTTTAGCACAGTTCCTGGCATGTGTAGGTGCTTAATAAATGCTTATTTGACCGACTGGCTGGATAATCTCCAATAGCTGCCTCCTACCGCCAGGATCAAATAAAAAACCATCTGTTTGGCTTTGAAAGTTCTTCCCGACTCGGCTGCTTCCTCTTTCCAGTCTTCATACACTTGACTCCCTCTACCAACTCTATGATCCAAACACTGACATTCTTGTCTTCCTTCTACCTGACACTTGATCTGCTACCTCCAGGCCTTTGCCCCACTTGTCCGCCATTCCTGGAATGCTCACTTCTGCCTCTCAACTTCCTTGGCTTCCTTCCAGAGTCAGCTCCAACCCCTGCCTTGTGAAGGAAACCCTCCCAGGTCTCCCCTAACGCTAATGCCTTCCCCTTCCAGAGCACCTTCCATTCACACCTTATTTCTCTCATATGTACATAATGACGTGTATGTGGTGTTCCCCACTAGAATGTGAGGTCAGTGAGGACAAACAGGCCTCCTGTCTTTTGCCTCCTTTTTGTTCCCAGCACTGAACACAGTGCTTGATAAATGATTGTTGATTGACTGTTCCCCCCAAAACAAAAACTGAAACTGCCCTTGCTTTCAAGGACTGTGTCTTAGGTTGAATCCAGGGGCCTTCATGATCTCTAATTCTCCCCCAATTTATGGTGGAATAAAGAAACCAAGTAGCTACATTCAAGCAATAGACAGAGTGCCATGTCTGGAGTCCAGAAGACCTGAATTCAAATCCTCCCTCAGATACTTACTAGTTGTATGAACCAGGGCAAGCCCCTTTACCCTGCTTGCCTCAGTTTCTTCATCTGTAAAACATGCTGGAGAAGGAAATGTCTCCAATGTCTTTGCCAAGAAAACCCCAAATAGGGTCACAGAGAGTCAGACATGACTGAAACAACTGGATGATGTGGAGTGGAAGCAGAGGTTTCAGCTTTATATAAAGAATGCCTAGATAGTCAGTCTGTCCCAAAGGGACAGACAGATAGTGAGCTCCACATCCCTGGAGGTATGCGAGTAGAGTCTTATAGCTCTTCCCAAGCTGGCTCCAGCTGACTTTGTCAGGTCCAGGGCCCATTTCTCCACTTCACACAGTCTATGTTCCAGCTCAGTCAGCGCCCTTGCTGTTCCCTAACACCATCTCCTCCCTCCACCCCTTTGCTTCTTGGACTTCCCAGCTTCCAAGGGCCATCCCCTTCATTTGGCCCTTCCTCAGGCCCTCAGGTGTCGCCCCCCCCCATTACCTTGTGCATCCTTTGTCTGTGGTTGATATATTCTGCTTAGCCCCAGTAGAATGGAAGCTGTTGCCTTTGTATGCCCAAGGACTGGCCAGTGCACTAAAGGCTGAGCGGGTAGATGAATGCATGGCTCTTCTCTTGACCATCTTGCCAAGGGAACCCTTGTTCAGGCCTGGGTGGGACTGCATGACCTGTGAAGGCTCCTGGAGCCTAGCATGCTGGGACTCAAGGCCTCCCACTGCAGCCTTCCTGGTAAATAGGGAGCCTGAATTGGGGGGGGGGGGCAAGGAAGAAGACGGGAAGGAGTCTTGGCTCCTTGTTTTCACCAGCAGGCGCTACAGCCCCTGAAGTCCAGGGTGACTTTTCTCCCCAAGCATGAGGAGCTAGTTAAAAATCAATAAATCAGGTCTGAACTGTGGATAACAGCCTTCTCCATAAAATCAACATGGCCTGGGTTCCTGGGGGGGTCTGACAGGACCGGTGAAGGCTTACTGCTTGCAGACAGATCTCTTCCTTAGCAGAAGTGTCTTATTGGGGGAAGGGGAGGAGTCTCTGATCTGTCTACTCTTCAGGCGGATTCACAAAGCCATGGCAGATTTAGCCTTTGGCCCAGTCCAGACTGGACTTCTCAGAGGACAAGCCTGGCTCCCGTAGCAAGAGGACTTCAGAGCCCTTTCCCCCAAAATCCCTGTAAGATTAGAAAAGCAGGCCTTTACATTCCCATTTTAGAGAAAAGGAAATTAGGGAAGTGAAGGCAACCTGATGTAGCGGCAAGAGACCTGGGTTCAAATCTTCCCTCTGATCCTACATGATCAGAGTTTACACTGGGTCTCAGTTTGCTGATCCACAGAATGGTCACTTTCATAGCTGTCCCAGCTCCCTTGGAAGGCCCTGAAGGGACAGTGAGCATAAGGGGCTAGAGAGGAAGGGTCAGTTTTCCTTATCAAATGAATGGCTCCTAGTCCCAGGTCTTTGACTTCAGGTGCCAGGGCCTCTTTCAAGGAAGTGTTTTTTTTAATTTCTCTCCCTTCCTGCCCCCCCTCCACTGGGTGGACCCTTATTGTATCTACAAGAATTGAATTACAACATAAAATGCTGAGCACACAAGATCCCACTTGCCCTGGTCCCACCCTGGCAGGCTTGGAGAAATCTAAGGACAAATGGACAAGGAGCAGCGGTGAAACCATGGGCTGTGGAGGGATAGAGGGCAGCAGAAAATCCCTGCACTGAAGCCAGGTGTAGCCTGACACGGCCTGGAGGTTAATCTGCTCATTTCTCCTAAAACAATTAAATGGCCTCTTTGTAGCTGTGGGGTGAGTTCCCTGTCACTAGATGTGTGCAAAAGGAGGCTGAAGCATTACATTCCTGCACCAGTAAGGGTATTTGTTGTAATGGCTTCGATGTTCTTTTTTCTTGCTCTGTGGCATGGTGGAAAGGGGAATAAATACTTATTAACTGAAAAATATGAAACTGAATTTTTTTTAAAAGATGGTAGAGGGGCAGTTGGGTGGTGCAGTGAATTGAGCACTACCCCTGAAGTCAGGAAGATCTGAGTTCAAATGTGACCTCAGACATTTACTATTTATGTGACCCTGGACAAGTCACAACCCCAACTGCCAGAAATTTTTAAAAAAATAGAGTGGGCAGCCACCCTTCAGGAGGGCTGGGGGGGTCCCCACATCTGTTTAAATGGCCTCCTGGGTTCTATTCCATTTCTTGGCATGGAAGCAAACCCTGAGCTATAAACTGGAAGAGTTAGGATCTGGTCTCAGCTCTGTCCCTAACAGACTGACCAAAGGATTTCTTAGATTTGGGAAGGGACCATGGAAGCTGCTCCCCCTCATCCTCCCAGGAGAAGATTGGAGCCACCAATGGGGGAAAAGACCTGCCCAAGGTCACACCAAGCCGAGATTCCAAGTCGGACTTTTGAACTCCCACATCTGATACTCAGTGACCTTGGACATGTGTGCTCCCCTCCCTCTGGATTGATAGTAACAGTCCCACAAATTTCTACAGAATTTCTGGCGATATTATACTTAATTTGTATGGACTGTGTATTCAGTCACCTTCTGTCTAGTTCTTTCCGACCCTTCCCCCATTAGAATGTAAGCTCCTTGAGAGCAGGGCTTGTCTCCTATCGGTCACACCTAACCAAGGGCCAGCTGTAAGCTGCCAGCCAGAAGCAGAAGGCTCCCTAAGGCAAAGCAGGAGGGGGCAGGGAATGGAAGGAGCCTGGGCTGGGAAATTCAGCCTCAAGACCTTGGCTCTGACCTTGGATCTCCTCTACGGTCCTTTCTCCTCTTCTGAAAGATAAGGGAGTTGGGCCAGGTGATCTGCATCCTCTCCCAAATCTAATGAACCCTCTGGTGTTTTCTAGAGGAAAAGAGGGAGATTCTGAAGAAGAAAGTAGCATTCTGAGGGCCTGCAGTTTGGAAGTCGGGAGCCCCACTGCAAGCCCAGCCCCTCCTTCCACAAAGCCTGGAAGCCTCGAGGCAGGGATTCCAAGAAGTCAGAAGAGGAAAAGGGGGCCCTGAGATGCCCTGTCTCCCTCCAGTGGGCGTCTGGGCTCTGGGTGAGCACACAGAGGGCCCTCCCTACCCACATACACTGCACATGTCCACAGTATGACACGCACATATACATGAAGACACATTGCACATAGAAATATGCTAGGTACACGTACACATGCTACTCATATACATGTGTGCACTCACTACATGTCTATACAAACATGTTTTGTATGTATAAACATGCCACACATATGCCATTACAACACCATATACACATTCACATCCACACCACACATATAATGTATACACACCACACATGTGCTCACATGCTACACACACGCACATACACACTGACTTTAATCTCTGTTCAGGGCCCTAGGGCCAGCCAAGGCAAACATCATAGCAGTAAGTTCAAAGGTGAGCCTTTGTCCAGAGAGGAATCCATCCTGGCCCACGGGCCAGGCCAGGGAAGAGGCCGCCCCCCCTTTCTCTGCCTCCTCCCACGATGGCCAGGGCAGCATCTGTGTATACAAAGCCGGCCACTCCCCCCAAATACTCCAAATTTCTCATTAAAACTTATGGCATGTCAACATGGGAGGGCCCTGGGCCTGAATCTGGAAAAGGCATTTTCTCCTGTCCATTCCTCCCACCCCAGCCCCAGAACCTCCTGCGCCCTCTTCACCCCAATACCCCAGCCCCCAGCCTCCACTCTCTTCCAGGGAAAGAGCTGAGGGGAGCTGGGAGGGAAGGGAGCCCTGAGCCCCCAGCCCCCAGAGAGCAGGCATCAGCTGCTGCCTGCAGACCTCCCCCTCCCCCAGCCCAAGGGGGAGCCAAGCTGCCACGTGCAAATGTTCCACTCCATCTATTTTCGTTAGTGGTGACCAAGCCGTCCCTGCTTGGTGTCAGACAGAGGCCAGTCGTCCCTCTGTGGTCCAGGGTGAGGCCGGGGTTGGGAGTGTGCTCATACCTGGCCCAGCAGCACTAGCCCTAGATCATTTAACTCCAGGATGTAGGAGCTGAAGGGTCCCTCCCTCAGTGATATAATATAATGTCATCCTCTGCCTCCTCCCTATTGGAGAGGGAGCTCGTCCTCCTGAGACAACCCCATTCGGTTCTGGGACAGCTCTCCTAGCCCAGGAAGCCCTTCCTGATGTTAGGCTTCAGGTGGCTTCTTTCTGCCTGCCCTCAGGCGCTCCAGGCTCCGCCCTTCAGGGCCCAGGCAGAACCAGTCTGATCCTTCCTCCACTTGTCAACCTTTAGGACACTTAACACAGCTGTCATTCCCAAAGGAAAGAGCTCTGAGCTGGAACTTTGAGAATCTGGGTTCAAATCCCACCTACTGTATGATCTTAGGAAAATCTGTGCCTTACGTTCCCCATGTGTACAATGAAAGGATTGGCCTGGATAATCTCCAAGGCTTCTTCCAGCTCTGAGCCTTAGTCTACTCCTGCCCCCTTCCCTGCTGAAGTCTCTTCTCTGATCTAAACTTCCACAGTTCCTTGATTGAGACAGAGTATTGGGAAAAGTATGGGTTATATTCATTATATAGAGGGATCAAGGAAGGAGGAGGAGAAGGTTCCTTTGCACTAGGATTGAAAGGATGGACAAGATTTCAACGGAGGAGGAAGGGGAAGGCGGACATTGTGGGCATGGGGAGCAGAGTGAGTCAAAATAGAGACTCAGGAGGGGGTCGGGGTGAGAGGGGAGGTCACAGAGCTGTCTTGTGTTGTCTTGTGTTACATTATCTTCAGGGGGAAGAGACTTATAAAAGGCAAGACTATATATATATATATTATATACATATACATATTTACATATATACATATATATGTAGGTGTGTGTGTATGTGTGTGTATACATATATATGTAGGTGTGTATGTATGTATGTATGTGTGTATATATACATATATATGTAGGTGTGTATGTGTGTATATCTATATATATACATATATATACAATGGGGACAAGGAGACCAGCCAAAGAGTATGAAATTTACTTGGGGGGCCATGACCATTGTCTCTGTTCATCCTTCACTCTTCAAGAGGACCAGTAACATCAGGAGGCCATAAGGAGTCCCTGAAGGAGGAAGAGCCACAGGACCAGCTCTGAAAGTGAGGAAAGGATGGATTAATGGGAGCAGAGTGTGGAGAGCAGAGAGAATATCAAGAGGTCGGTCAATCAATAAACATTCATTTAGCACCTGCTATGTATCAGGCACTTTGCTAAGTCCTGGAGAGATAAAGAAAGGTGAAGACTCACAGGCCTGTCCTCAAGGACCTCACAGTCTATAACTCTAAGTTGTAGACAAGATTAACTGGAGAAAATCACCAGAGGGGAAAGCAGTAGCACTAAGGGGGACCAAGAAAGGCTCTCTGGAGAAGGGGTGATTTCAGCTGAGACTTGAAGGGAGTCAGGGACGGTTATACCCATAACCCAGCCAGGTGACAATGGGACCCAAGAATAGAGAGGAGGGGACAGGTGGGAGCTCCTGATTAGCAGAAGAGAATCCCCTCTGAGATCTCGCATGATGCAGAGGAAAGAAGCTGGACTTGGAGCAAAGAAGACAGAACCACGTCAGAATCTCTCCTACATCTTCTGACTGTGTTAGCTGTGTGACCAGAGGTAAACTGCTTTATGTTTCTGACCCTCAGTCTCACGATCCATAAAATGGATCAGACAAATGATTTCTGGCCATGCCTTCCTCTGTCTTACACTTTCTGTTGCTATCCAGTCATTTCAGTCACATCCAACTCTTTGTGACACCATTTTGGGGTTGTCTTGGCAAAGATACTGAAGCGGTCTGCCATTATCCTTCTCCAGCTCATTTTACATATGAGGAAATTGAGGCAAACGGGGTTAAGTGACTTGTCCAGGGTTACACAGCTGGGAAGTGTCTGAAGTAGGATTTGATCTCAGATCTTCCTTATTCCAGGCCCAACTCTGTATCCACTGTGCCACCCAGGTGCCCATTTTCTACTTAGGAGGGTGATTTCTCTGACAACTGAAGGTAAGGCAGCTCCTCTACTGGTCAACATTCTGTGGAGGATGGACAGCACAGGAAGAAAGACCTTATGTACTCACCTAGTAGATACTATTTTGAGGTCTCCACCTGAACTGCTGGGGTGCCCTGGGAAGCAGCCTGATGTTCAGATTTTTGGCAGGAGAAGAATTTGCCCTCCTTCGTCCCATCCCTGAAGGCTGAGGGAACAAAACAGACAGATCTAGGTTCTTTGTGACGGAAGGGTGTCCATTATCAAAGCAAGCCCAAACAGGGGGTCTGGTCTAATGCTGTCATCTCTCACCATCGGATAAGGACCTAGACTTGGAAAGCACAGCAGGCCTGGGGCCGTAGCTTCCTCTGGCTCACAGGCCATTCAAGTATGCAGAAATGCACACACAATATATATCTGTATATGTACCACATGTATATGTATTCACATGTGAATTACATACATACATTATATACTCATACCACGCATACATGTAAGCACATTACATGCATGCATTACATGCATATGCATCTACTGCAAGTCTATGTGTACAACACACAGATACACATACACACAATAGGTGCTTAATAAATTCTTCTTGATAGATTCTGATCTTGTCAGAGAGCAGCCCTAGAAGATGCCTGGATTATTTATCTCTCCCATCACTACAACATCAAAATTGGAATCTGTATTCAGAATGCTATATTTCTTCTTTCTGTGTGTGGTCCAGCGCACGGAGCACTGGATCTGGAATCAGGAAGATCTGAATTCAAATCCTGCTCAGACACTAACTCTTGCCCAGTGACTCTGGGCAAGTCACTTAACTTCTATCTATCTCAAGTTCACCATCTCAAAAATGGGTATTATAACAATATGTTCTGAGGATCAGAGAAGATGATATTTGTAGAGCATTTTGCCAATTGTATTCTTTATATGAATATATGTTGTGTATGTATACATATATCTGCCAGCTATTATTAGCACTGTCATAATGATAATAACCATTATTATGGTGGTACCAGGGTCCTGAAGGGGGTAGTTATGGAGCAGGATGGTTCAGGAGAAAGACTCAAGAAGAAGGAGGTAACTGTGAGGGAAATTTGGAGACATTCAGACTTGTGACTGAGAAAACCAAAGGCTAAATTTAGGAAGGAGAAATCTGGGCAGAACTTAAAGAAAAGGGGGAGAAGGGCTCAGCGTCAAAGAGAACTCAGCAGCAGAGAGAGTATCGTTTGTTCATCTTTGCATACCCAACACAAGGCTGGAAAGAAATCAGGAAATGGCAGTGGCATGGGATGGATTCTCATGGAATGGAATCATCGACTTGCTTTGTGCCCAGACCTGTGATGGGGCAGGCGAGGGAAGGAGCAGAGCTGATCCCTAACCTTGGGGAGTTTCCAATTTAACAAAATAGACGAGTCCCACACACCTGTGTAGCATCTCTTGTGTACCTTGGCATTCTCTTACAACTTTTACCTCTACTGGAAGTTTGGGTCTCCAAGGGGCAAATGAATACTTCTCTCCTCAGACTTCTAGGAGAACACATACATATACACATGTGTACACATAGGCCCCCACCAATGTGTTCCTTATTAATGATCAGCCAGTAGCCTGAATTAGTTTTTAGAAAAGAGATTTCCTAATATGGTATAGCAAAAAAAAAGATAGAAAATTTCTTTTGAAACAATTCTCCCAAATTAGAGTGCAGTCTGTCTTTGTACACAAGACCCTTGGGAAAAGTAGATTCAAGTGTAAAGTTCAGTGATTGTGAGGAACATATGTAATGAACATATATTACCAAGTAGTACCACTAACCTCCTAGTTGCTAGAAGTTCCTTTCTCCCTTTATAGAGTTCTCACAAAGTTGTAACCTTAGGTGTAACCATCTGTTGGGCCTTAAGGCTCAGTAACTTTTTTAGAGCTCATAACTAGCACTTCTCTCCACCATAAGAGGTCATGATCTCTGAAAGTGCCAGTCTCCTTTGGTGACTTTTTCCATATCTAAGGATATTTCTTCTGTCATCAGTCACTTGTACTATGTTGGACTCTGCTGACC
>CM053593.1:24102542-24128229 GCA_028646575.1 Pseudocheirus occidentalis
AGAGAGAGGAAGAGAGAGAGAGAGAGAAAGAGAGAGAGAGAGAGAGAGGAAGAGAGAGAGAGGGGGGGAGGGAGGGAGGGAGAGAGGAGAGAGAAGAGAGAGAGAGAAACAAAGAACTGCAGCCTTGAGGCCACCTGTGACCCTCTAGGTTTTCAAGTGCCCCCCTCTTACTGAATCCAAATTTTGTAGAACAAGGCACCTTAATAAAAAGATTTGCTCTGTGGACTCAGTCAAAAGGCCACACCCAAGGACCTAGAGGGCCACAGGTTCCCCAACTTTGACCAGGGATATTCACTCACCTAGGATCAGGGAAGATCAGACCCAAAAGAAACAGAAACACCACCTGCTCATGGGTACATGGCAGCTGGGTAGAGGGAAGCAGCTTGCTGCCACTGCCCAGGACCTCACAGAAGTCCTTGCCTTTCTCATCACCAGGAGGGAAAAAAAGACAGAGATGAGTGAGTCAGCCTGTCTAGAGGTGCACTCACTTCTGGCTCAGCACCTCCTCAGTCTCTGGCTTTTCCAACTCTAGGGTCAGTTAAAAGTCTCCATCAGCACACAATACCAGTCCCTTAATCACACACCTGGAAACAGGCTTCCAGGGTAAGGCACCACAGTTCAGGAGGATACTGAGGAGCTAGGGAGAACCAGAGAAGGTCAGTCAGGATGGGGAAGGGCCAGGAGTCCATGGTCTATGGGGGCAGTTGAAGGAACAGGGGATATTTAGCCCAAAGATCAGAAGACTCGGGCAGGATGTGAGAACTGCCTTCAAGTACTGGAATCCAGCATCCAGATGGACAAGAGATGGTGGAGACCATCTAGTCTAATCCCTCACTTTACAGATGAGGAAACTGAGGCCCAAAGAGACAGTGACTTGTCCAGGGTCATACAGGTAGTGAGGGAATGGATTCTCACTCAGGACTCTGAGTCCTGTACTTCATGCATCCCTTCAGGACTGCCCTTTGGAGGACTGGCTCCACCTGGTACCAGAGCAGGACAGGAGCAGCCTGGGACAAGGATGAGGAGGTTTCAGAAAGGTTTGGATTAAAGGAAGGAAAATCTTCCAAACAAGCAGAGTTGTCCCCAAGTGAAAAGGGCTGCCTAAGGTGGTAGTGAGCTCCCTGTTGCTAAAAAATCATTGTAACCAGCCCAGCCTTCATTTGGAAGTGCTCTGCAGAGCTGATAGAGAGTTAGAAGGCTCACTACTGCTATCATCCATCAAAGCATCATTGGAGCATTTATAACTGGTTTTCCTTACCACCATTTGCTCCCATCTGTGCACTTCTTCCCTGGAGGTCCCCAGTGGACCCAGGGCTCAGGTCATCCCCCCAGCAAGTCTAGTGCAGAGCTTGGAATCTGGAGACAGGGCCAGTGACTAATCCCATTGCCCACTCACCCCCATTGGCCCCCACAGGGCTCTGTATAAGAGAATAATAAACCCAGGCAATAAGGAGGAGGCCAGAATAACAAGGCTGAGTTGATTTTAATTAAAATGAAGGGTGTTTGCCCCCCTTCCTTTAGCACCTCCCACCAATCTTCCCAGCACCACCCAAGAAACTGCCCACGATGAGAAGGAAATATTAGAGAAGTTCTACAGGGTCCCAGAAGAGCTTTCCAGGTTATGATCAGCATAACAGCCAGATGGTGTCAGGAGCAAAACCAAATCAGGTTTATGATTTGAAGGAACATGGACCAGAGGGGTCTGGGGGAGGGCCACCTGCCCCATCGGGTCATTGATAGAACTTTAAGATCCTAGAACCATAAATCTTAAAATCCTAGGATTTTAGAATCATCAGAAAGCTAGAATCTCAGCACCAGAAGGGACCTCACTGCCTCCTATATGATGCAGTAGTCTCCCCTAACAAGGTCTGGACAAGGTGGTCCTCTAGCCTTTGAAAAGTTCTCCCAGCAACAGGAGGTGTTAGACGAGCCACCCTTGTCAGGAACTCCTCACACTGAACTGAAATCTGCCTCATGGTCACTCCCCCAGCCCTGCTCCAGGCTCTGCTTCCTGAGATCAAGCAGAAAGGGGCCAATGCTTCTGCCCCATGCCATCTTTCAGACAGGAGAACCTGTCAGCCCCAGGGCTGCTCATTCCTCCTTTTTTCCGGATTCCTTCCAGAATGGCATCTTGGATGAGGAGGTGATAGAATCCCAGAATGCCACAACTGAAAGGCACCTCAAAGGTCATCCTGTCCAACTGAAAATGAACATTTAATAAGCACCTACTGCATACCATGCACTGCTCTAAGCACTGGGGATGGACAGAAAAGAAGAGTCCTGTCCTCAAGGGGCTAATGTCCAGCGTGATGGAGGAGACAACATACAAAGAGCCACGTCCGAACAGGTGGTAGTCAGGATGGACTGGAGCTAATCTCCGAGGGAAGGCATTAGCGTGAAGGGGAATCAGAAAAGAAAGGCTGTGGAATTCAGGGATTTAAACTGGGGCTTGAAGAGAGCCAGGAAGTCAGGAAGTGGAGATGAGGCTGGAGAGTCTTCCAGGCACCAGGGAAACACCTGGAGGCCGGAGATGGAGGGTCACAGTCAAGGAACAGCCAGGAAACCAGTAATGGCAGGTTTGGGGGGATGGGAGACTGTAAGGTATAAGAAGACTGGAAAGATAGAGGGGGGGAAAGCAGGTAATGAAGGGCCTTGAATGCCAAGCAGAGTGTTTTCTATTTGATTTTAGAGGTGATAGGGAGCCACTGGAGTTTATTGAGTAGGGGAGCAACATGACCAGACCCGAACTTCAGGGAAATCACTTTAGTGGCTGATGGAGGCTGGATTGAGGTGGGGGGAGACTTGAGGCAGGCAGACCTCCCAGCAGCTAGTGCAATGGTCAGGTACGAGGGGGCTGGGGTCTGCACCAGGGTGGACATAGCAGCAGAGAAGAGAAAGGAATGGAACCAAGAGATGTTAGGAAGGCAAAATGACAACAGGTTGAATATGTTCCTATTATTGTGCCCACTTTACAGATGAGAAAATGAAAACACAGGGAACTTGAGTGACTTACTTAGAGTCACACAGCTGCTAGCCAACATCTGGGCTGAGAGGCGCACTCAGGTCCCCCTGACTCTCCAGCTCCGTGCACTGAGCCTTCTAGCAGCCAATCTGGTCCTGATGTAGAGTGCTTAAAGGGAAAGGGGGGGAATTCATTCACATAACAAGCATTGATTAAGCACCTCCTGTGTACTGGCTGGGAGCTGGGGCTACAAAGACAATATTTTCAATATTTGTAGCCCTCAAAGAGCCTCCATTCTCCTGAGACTTGGGGAAAATACATCATTTAAACAGATAAATAAACACAATATCATTTGAGGAGAAAGAAAGCTCTAACAACTAGAAGAATCATGAAAGAATCCCACAGGAGGAGGCCTGTGAGTTGAACTTTGAAGGAGACAGAAACGGAAGAAGAGCATGTTGGACAAAGGCATGGTGGCTGGAGATGGAATAACAAGCAAAAGGGTTTAGCTGAAACACAAGAGTGTCTGTAAAGGGCAACCATGAAATAAATATGGGAAGATGGCCAAGAACCTAACAAGGCAGAGTTTTAAGTGCCAAACTGAAGAGTCTGTACTGTCTACAGGATGCAATAGGGCATTAGCAAAGATTCTAGAGCAGACAAGTGATCTGCTCAGACCCAAGCTGGAAACGGCTAGGGAGGGAGGGCACGGGATCTGGGAGGATGGGAAAGGTCTCATGTACAAGGTGGTCCTTGAGCCGAGCCTTAAAGGAGACTAGAAATTCTTTTTTTATTTATTTAAATTCAGCAAACATTTATTTAATGACTACAAGCCAGGTCCTTCAGTAGTGGATGACTATAGCAGTCTAAGAGCTAGAGCTGAGGAGGGAGGTCATGGGAGATGAACCGTAGAAAGGCACCGGGTGGGACGTGGAAAGCTGCGAGCTTGACCAATCCGTCGCTGTTTCCCAAAAGCACATCCTTTGGTGGCCCGTCCTACACGATCGTGAGCACCCTCCCCCCACCGCTGCCAGCCTGGTCCCCCTGAAATTACCCGGCATTCCTTCTGCATACACTTATATGTGCCTGCTGGCTCCCAATCTGTGATCAAATGAAACAGTGACTGTAAAGCGCTTATCATAGTCCCCAGCACATAGTAGGTGCTTAACTAAATGCTTGTCTTCTCCCAATAGAATGTGGCCTACTTGGGGCGGCTAGGTGGCGCAGTGAATAGAGCACCGGCCCTGGAGTCAGGAGTACCTGAGTTCAAATCCGGCCTCAGACACTTAACACAAAAAACTAGCTGTGTGACCTTGGGCAAGTCACTTAACCCCAACTGCCCTCCAAAAAAAAAAAAAGAATGTGGCCTACTTGAAATCAGGGAATGTTTCATTTTTGTGCTTGATTAATCCTGGCGTGTTCAGGGCTCTTAATAAATGTCTGATGGATTTATTGATTGACTGATTGATCGCTAGACAACAGACACGCTGTCATTGGGCCTAGGCTGGAATCTGTTCTAGCTTGGTAGTACCTGAGAGACAGGATGGCCTAGTGGATAGGACACAGGGCTGGGGGTCAGGAAGAACTGAGGTCAAACTCTGCCTCAGATACTTAATAGTTGTATGATCGTGGACAAGCCATTTATCTTCTCTTTCATCATCTGTAAAACAAAAACGTGGGACTCCGTGGGTCCTTCCAGATCTCAATCTTGGATTCTACGACTATCAGGGGCCTTCAAGCAGAGGCTTTCAGAGCCCCAACTCACCTCCCGCCCAGGATAGGGCATCAAGGGAGGTTATTAGTGACGGCAGAACCCTCGCAGAGCCAACAATGGCTTAAAGACTTGTCGTGTATTGTGAAAAGGAACCCGGGGCTGGACTTTAATCTTTACTCTTCCATTGACTTACTACTATACGGCCTGGGGAAATCCACTGCCTGCCTCTGGGCCTCAAAATAGGAACAATGATCCTTTCGTGGCCCTCCTTTGGGATTGTGGTCAAGAAAGTGCTTTGTAAACTGGGTAGCTTCTAACAGTACTAATAGATTAGGAGAAGTGTGGAAGGTCCTTTGGGATCAGCGGTTTGGGGGCCTTGAATGCCGGAATGAGAAGCCTGACCCTTATGCTGTAGGTAATGGAAATCACAAGCTGAATGTAGCAGCTCTTCCTAGGGCTCCTTGGAGATGCGTTCCTCCTCATCCCATCCTGCTTCAGTCAAATTCAGTGTCAGCTGGAAGTGCCCTGCCCCTCCCAATCAAGCCCTGGGAAGCCTGGAGTGCCAAGTCAGCTCCTCAGGGACAGAGCCTGTCTTGGTATCTCAGCCAGAGGCTTAAGCTGCTAAGCTTCTCCTTGAACCAACAAATCCCTCCTAATAAGAGAGATCAACCCTTCAATAATGGCATCACCCACCCCTGAGACCTTGCAGGCCCCTGTGGTTGGACAGACAGGTGGGCAGGGCTCCATGAGCCAGACAACTGACATGCCCAGCCCTGCCCCTGCTGGACAGCAGCTCAGCCCCCTATCACCAGCAGTTGCATGAACCCGCTGTGCCCAGGAGCTGGAAAGTCAAACAGAGGAAATGATGGCCCAGACCAGCTCAGAATCTGACGCCTCTAGTTAAAGAAACCAATTACTTCTCTAGGCCTCAGTTTGCCCATCTGTAAGTGCAGGGAAGAGGAAGACTTCTAAGGGCCCTCCCAGCTCTGATATTCCACATTCTAAGGCCCCTTACCCTCTCAATTTGACCTTCAAGGCCCTTTCTCCCCTTTCCAATCCTCATCCCCTACCCAAGAGAGCTCAGGCTGCTTCAGTGTCCAGGGAGGAAAAGTGTGATAAGGGACTAAAGCATACCTATAATTTAATGTCTTTTTGTTTTTTGGAGAGGGGAAGGTAGGACAATTGGTGTTAAGTGACTTGCCCAAGGTCACACAGCTACTTTTTGTGCTAAGTGTCTAAGGTCAGATTTGAACTCAGGTCCTCCTGACTCCAGGGCTGGTACTCTATTCACTATGTGTACCTATAATTGAAATCATGTTGTTGCCTTCCCAGTGGATGGGGACAGGGCAAGAGGGAAAGAATCTGAAACTCTATTTTTTAAATAAATATTAAAATAAACAAATAAATAATTATTTTAAAACAATAGGACCAAATGTGTTCCATATCCAGGGGTGTCTAAATGGATAAGGAGGAACTGAGTGAGAGCACCCCTTAGCTCCAGGAATGAACCCTGGTGTTGGGGGCCTTCAGGAAGCACCACAGGCTGGGGGCAGATATTCAGGGAAATCCAAGAAGCTTTGGGGACCCCATGGAGGGCAACAAGTCCTAGACTCTTAGATGGGCCAAATGTTTCTCAGTAGATAGAGTGCTGGTCTGGGAGGGAAGAGGAGCTGAGTTCTAATCCCACCTCAGCATGTGCTAGCTGTGTAACTTTGGCCTAGTCATTCCTGCTCCCTGTGCCTCAGTTGCCTCATCTATAAAATGGGCACAGTCATGGTACATACTTCACAGAGCTGTTGTGGGAGCCAAATGAAATGATATAAGTAGCAGGAGCGGCATGGGGCAAACATAGGCAGATTGGCAAACCTGAGAACCAGAGAGAAATCTTAGTTATTAGCATCACAGATCCTTGGAAATAGAATCATAGAATCTTAGACTCTTTGGGTCATAGATTCTTAAAAAGTCATTGTCTCGTGGAATGGTGGAAGGAATCTTGGAAATAATTGGTTCCAAGTCTCTCTTTCTACAGATGAGGAAACTTTGGCCCCGAGAAGTTAAGTGATTTACCCAAGGTCATACAGTGATCCAGGTTGCATGATTCCCCATGCAGCCAACTGATACCTGGGGTGGGGGAATGAGGGAGAGCTCCTCAGAGCCCAGCCTGTATCCTGTCACCAAAGGTCCTCTTTAGCTTGGAAGTGGGGCTGGATACATGTCTCCAGTTTAGGACCTACAGCTGCTTGAGATGGGTGGGGATGGCCACGGAGAAGCAAGGGCTGCCTTCCCAACAACACCTCAGGTCTGTCACCTCCCGTGGTCCAGCCCAACATCCTCCAGGGCCTCCTGCGCTGTCTCTCCCTCACACATCATTGCTCATGGTGGAGCCAGACCCGACGAGGCCCATGTGCAATGAATTAGGGCCCCAAGTGAGCATCCCAGGTTCCGGAGGGGAAGACGTGCTGCTGATGGGACTGTCTCTCCCTGGCATTGAACTGTCAGCTTTCCAGGCACGACTCAGCCTGGAGTCCTGGGGTTTATTCTCTCCCCTCCTAATGCAGCTAAAGCTTTGTTGAGAGGATCAGATGACTGCTAATCATTACAAGGAGAGGCTGCTCTGCAATCTGATTAACCCTTCCTGGGATGGAATCAGGGGAGGGAGGGTGGAGGGCGCCTGAGCAGACTAGAGCCGAGCCTTCCCTGTCACCCCAATGCCACAAGCTGGCCAAAGCACCTCCTCTGCCTGGTGTCTTCGTGTCCACACAGGAGACACAGTCCCTGTCCTCATGGAGCTCCCAATCTAGGAGAGCTGCAGACCAGAATAATTCCTGATGAAGCAATGAGAAAGGCTCAAACAAAGGAGGAAGGTTGTTATTGACCAAGGGAACCCGAGAAAGCTTGCTTCCTGAAGCCCACAAAGAGGGGAAGGAGAGTGTTCTAGGCATAAGGAACAGTGAGAACAAAGGCAGAGAGGAAAGAATGTGGCAAGGGGTGGGGGAGAGAGCCATTCTGTTTCATTGAAGTGGAGGGTACATGGAGGAGCACAATATGAGAGAAAACCAGAAAGAAGAGTGGGATGTCAGGTGGGAGAGGACCTGACTAAGGGGTAATAGGGAGCCATGGAAGGCTTTGGAGTGGAGGAATGACATGACCAGACCTGTATCTAAGGGAGATCATTCTGACCTCGTGTGAAAGCTAGACTAAAGTGGAAAGAACAGAGATACGGAGAGGTCTGTCAAGAAGCTATTACACTGGGGGTGGCTAGGTGGTACAGTGAGTAGAGCACCAGCCCTGGAGTCAGAAGAACCTAAGTTCCAATCCGGCCTCAGACACTTACCACAAAAACTAACCGTGTGACTTTGGGCAGGTCTCTTACTCCCAATTCTCCTGCCTTCTCCCCTAGGAAGAAGAAGGAGCTATTATAATAGCTCAAACAAGCAAGAAGACCTATGGTATCCTTGGGGCTTTACACAAATGCTTAACCCAAAGAAGATGCTCCATCAAGGTTCATTGATCAACTGGCTGATTGTCATTCCATGATAGCTGCAGGGATACAGGGACTGTACAGGATAGATGGGCTTGGCCACCACTTGGAACAGACATGAAAAAAGGAGATGAGTCCAGGGTCCCCTTAAAGTACAATCTTTGACACCAGACTATCAACTCAATGGAGAGTCTCCATGCGCCATTTGCCCTCACTCTCTTCCTGGGAGTCCTCCCCACATCAATTAAATCCTGACTCTATGAGCCTGTGGGGCACTCGGTCCTCAACCTACCTTCACTGTGATGGAGACAAGCCAGGAGAAGCCAGAAAGCATTTATGAAGCACCTGCTATCGGCCAGGCACTGTACTAAAAGGTGACACAAAATAAAGCAAAAACCAGTCCCTGACCTCAAGGAGCTTGCAGTCTAACGAGGGGGACGACTCGTCAGCAACTATGTATAAACAAGGGATAGAGGTGATAAACTGGGGGCGAAAATGGAGCTCCAGACTCTGCCATCCAATGGACGCCCATCTGTGGAAGAGTTGAGACTCCCTCACAGGAAGCAGGAGGCAAGGCGAGGGGTGCTAAGTCAGGCTCTGGTGTCTAGAAAGTTTAGAAAGCCAGGTCAGTGAGAGGTGCAAAAGACAGGATGCATCTTCAGGAAAATCTGGGCTCCACTGCTTAGGGTGGCCTGTATGGACTTGAGCAAGGCACCTGCCCCTCCTGCACCTCAGAGGGTTGGACTAGAGGACTCTGAGGTCAAGGCCGCCGTGAAGCTCCAGGTCCCTTTTGACTTTAGAATGCCACCCTGTTCTTCCCTAAGCCTTGATTTACTTTCCTGTAAAAGGGGGACAATAATGTGCCTACAGCCTCACAGGATTATTGTGAGGAAAGACCTAAAACTCAAAGAACTGAGTTTGGAAGCACTGGGAAAATGTCCCCTCTTCTGTGATGAGGAAGGGGAGAAGGGCAGAGGGCTCCAGTCTGAGAACCCCGATACTTGCCGAGCAAGAAGGAAAGTCCCTCTCTGAACCTCATTCTCTGATTCTGTGTTTTTTAAGTTTTTTAAATGGAAAATGATACCTGAATGATCCACTTCGTAGGTGGGGAGGAGACCACACACTGCCAGGATAAGGAGCTAGACCCAGAGTTGGGAGGCCTTGGTTCCAATCTGAGCTCTGCCCCTGACTTGGGGGAACATTTCTTTCTCTGGCCTCAGCTCCCTTTCTCCTGCAAAGAACATATGGGAAGAGCCATTCAAATACTCAGCAGGTGTGTAGGGGGTCTCCTGATTTTCCCTGTAGTAAAGCTCTTCTCCCCTCTGAAAACTTGTTCGGGGGCAGAACCAAGAGGGCAGAGGGAAGCCAGATTTTCGCTGAAAACCTGGTCACGTTCTGTGCTTTTCAAAGAGAGGTCCTGGGGGGCTTGGTTTTATAAGCAGAAGCGGACAGAGGAGTTCCAGGGCAATTTCTTTAGGAAATAAGTGAAAACAAATTCCATTTCATCCCATAATGAATTTCCCTATTGATGAGAAGGGAGAGAGAGGGGTTTGAAGCAGTGTCCATCCACAAAAGGAATAAAAAGAAAAAAGAAGGCAAAGGCAGAGGGACCGTAAAGTATCTAATTGAAAAAAGACAATCCTGGGTTTGGGGGCCAGCAGGCCATAGTGGAGATGCACTGCTAGGCTGTAATCTAGGCTTGTCATCTGCCAAACCACGCAGACTGAGCTCCAACTGACTGGGAATTACATCACCAGCAAGCAGTAGAAGGGTTCCCCAAGCCGAACCATGTTTGAGCTGATAAATTGATCCTACAAGGGCCTTTGATACCAAGCTGGCCTGAAGCCCAGAGTCAAAGCTGAAGCCAGAGGAATTCTGACATCAAGATCAAGTTTGGAGTGTGTTGGGAAGGCATACTTGGCTTCAGCCCTAATGGACAATTGGGGGGAAAGGGAGAAAGGAATCCCACCTCTGACACTTGCTAGATAACCCTGAACTCTCTGTGCTTCAATTTGGTCATCTGTAAATTGTGAATAGTGACTCCCAGAGTCTGAGTCTGAAGGGACCTCAGATGCCAAACCCTTGCTGAAGGCAAATGTCATGCTCCTACAAGTGATCCCCAAGCCTTTGCTTTGAGACTCCTACCAAGGGGGAGCCAATTGCCTTCCTAGAGAACCAGTCCTCCTCAGCGATAGTTGAGATCATTAGGAAATCAGTCGATCTATCAGACCGCAATTTGTCCCTTTACACTAGGCTTGAACAACCTTTGGCCAGCCAAAGAGGATGTAGGAAATCTACATCCTCCACATTTTTTGCTTGCTACCTGGGCCGCAGACTGTGCCAGCCTGCTTCACAATTTCTCCCCATTTTCCTAGTTCTACTCCCAGATTGGTATTTAGAGGGAAAGCGAGCTGAGGGCAACCCCCAGGCACGAAGTCCTCCCAGTCTCTGCCCTCAGGACCAGAGACACCACACTGGCCCATACTCATTGCCACAGACTAAACGCACTTGTCTAATTGCACAAATAACAAATGCCAGCACTGGTATTCAAATTCAGATCATCTATAAGTAAACTGAATATCAAGGGAGAAGCCAGATAGGAAGTGGTCCCTACCACAAGAAGCTTGTAACCGTGTTGTTGTTTGTCCTTTGTTCTGGAAGAGAACCAGTGACACCAGGGAGGTGATGCCATGACATGCAAGTGAATTGGATGTAAGTGAGGCAGGGCTGTGCAAGGTCACCAGCCTCACTTTCTCCTCCAGAGCCATCTGGGTCCAGTGGCCAGATATAGATCAGGATGTCTGGGGATGGCCCTCAGTTGTGTTAGGCATAGCAAACAGTGAAACTAGCCTGATGTCCGCTGTCCATAAACAATACTCCATCTGTCTCTCATTTCAGGATGATAGCGCCTCTTTCCCTCCACCTTTCAGAACCCTTGGCTTCCTACAAAGCACCTCCCATACGAGGCCTTTCCTGATGCCCCTAATGTTTAATTCTTTGTGCCTTTTGAAATCAGTTTCCATGATTTTGTATCTCTTTTTGATTTACTTATCTGTGTGCATACCATAGATAAGGACTGAATTTGTGATTGCATTGGTACTCACAGTTCCTGAGGAAGAAAGTCCCTCTTCCCATGCAGGTGGGCACCTTCTCCCAAAGAGAAGTGGGCTGCTTCAGAAGTCACTTGCCCCCTGCCCGACCTGGAGGTCTTGAGGCAGACTCTAAACAACTTTTGGCAGGTTTAACGGAGATGGAAGGATTTGTCAGAGCTGGGCTGGGTGGCCTCCACAGTCCACTCCAAATTGGATGGTCTGCTCCTCTAGGGCTTCCTACCTTTTCTCAAAACTTAGAATAGGAGAGTGAGAGAGAAGGTGCCGGGCAAGGCGCTACCTGAACAGGAGTTGGAACCCCCACATTAGCATCCTCCACAAGAGGACATCCAGCCTCTTCTGGGAGAGCTCCAGCAAGGAGGTGCCCACCCACCGGCTCTGCAGGCGACTCATTACACTCTTGGGTAGTTCTGATCGTTTAAGACTGTAAGATGTTGTATTCAGCCTTATTTAATTTCACTTTATTAGATTTAGCCTGTTGTCTGAGTTTGGGTTTTTTGTGTTGTTTTGGATCCTGACTGTCATCCAGCATATTATATATCTCTCCTGGTTTTATGTTCCATGCAAATTTAATAAGCAGAGCTTGATTAAAATTTTTTTAAAAAATGAACAGAAAGGGGCCAAGACCAAAGCCCTGCAGAATTCAGCCAGAGCCCTACCTCTAGGCAGATACCGGGTGCAGAAGTTTTTCTTTCTTTCCTTTTTCTTTCCTTTCTGTGTATTGCCAGAACTTAATGAAGTGCCCAGCACACAGCAGGTGCTTAATATATGCTTGCTGACTTAACAGTAATGACCATTCTTTGGGTCCAATCTCTGCACCTGTTCCAAATCTGCCTGTCTGTTCTGTCATGTGTTTCTCTGTTTCTGTGTGTCTGTCTCTGTCTCTGTCTTCTCTCTCTCTCTCTCTCTCTCGCTCTCTCTCTCTCTCTCTCGCTCTCTCTCTCTCTCTCTCTCGCTCTCTCTCTTCCCCCCTCGATTATGGTAAAAGTTTTCCGACTTGGAAGCTTCAGTGTCCCCAGTATTCCCCTAATCTACCTGTCAGAAAAGGAAATGAAGCTAGTAGCAGGCCTGTTCTTGAAGACTCCATACTGGCTCTTTGCGATCACCTCTTACCTGTCTAAATGCTCCCAAAGCACCTTTAATCAAATGTAACCTGTAACCCACAACCACAACTTCAGGATTTAAATATATTAAATAGTGGGAGTACTCACAGGTGTACACTCTCCGAATCATAACACATTGGCCTGTTTTGCCCCCCACCCAGTTACTTCCTGGGTATCTCAGGAAATAGCTTAAAATGCAGTTCTCAGAGTCCCCAGAGATGAGACTAAGAGGGTTCGCAAACCCCATGCAAGCACTCAAGGTGTAAGACATGTTTGGGACAACATAGCCTTTATTTCACTTCATAGAAAATGTAGAAAGTACATAAAGGATCCAGAGTAGGCCATAAATAATCAATATGATTCTCCTCACTCTCTAGTAAGGAAAAACTAGAGAATCTCACCTTCCCTCTAAGGACTTTATAGATTCATTTTATACTCTGTGGTTCAGACTCCATCTGCAAGGTAAACAAACTTGGGACTATGAGAGGTACTTTCCCCCTCCAACAGCCTGGTGGGCAGGGATTCAGTGGTCAGGAATGGCCCCTTCCATGGGCAGAAGGTGGGGCCATAGGACTCCATCCTCACCTGGGGCCATACCGGTAAGCACTGTGGCCACTGCTGGGACCTCTAACAATGACCTCTGTTTTTTGGTTTGGGTTTTTTTCTTTTTGGAAGGGGGGAGGCAGGGCAATTTGGGTTAAGTGACTTGCTCAAGGTGACACAGCTAGTAAATGTTAACTATCTGAGGCTGGATTTGAACTCAGGTCCTCCTGACTCCAGGGCTGCTCTATTTACTGTGCCCCTAGCCGCCCCTGACAATGACCTCTGACAGGCCACATATGCCTACAATGCTCTTCTGTCCCAAGACTGCCTTGGTCCGCCCTGGACTTTTAGGTTCATAGCATCTGAGCCACGCCTAGCCCTCCCTCTCTGTGGCTCTCCCTAGGAAAGAAAAAGGGAAACGTGGGTCATAGCACAGCTCTATCTAATTGATCTCAGCATCTCCAGGGAGGCATTGTGGGGCACTTCTGCCCCCCAACTCCAGTAGTTCTTCCTAGGGGTCTGGGTCAATCACCTACAAAGACAGTCACACATTTCCATAGGAAGTGAATTCAAACTGGCTGGCCTAGAGTTTGCAAATCACCAGTGATGCCAGGATATCAAGGAGGGACTATACCACAAAAAGAGATGAAAGGCCCTTGGACTCGATGACCTGCTCTAGATCTATGATCCTATGATTATCACTCCTGCACACCTGAGGAAACTGAGTCTCTGAGGAGTGAAATGATTTCCCAAGTCACACAGCTATTCAGCACCAGGAGGATTCGAACCCACATCATCCTCCCCCACCTTTGCTCTTTCTGACAGGCCTAAGGCCTGGAAGACACACAGCGCTCCTCCAAATACCCTCAGTAGAATTCAGGGACTGGAGTGAATTAGGGCTCCCTGATTCCCCCTGCCCCCGTCCTGTTCTTTCGCTTTCAGCGCCGCCCCCCATCTCCTCCCCTAAAGTCATTGCTCAGGCTCCCAGCCCAGCCAAGCCTGCGGACTCATCTCCTGCTAATCAGTCGCATCCCTCCTTCAAAGTCCTCAGACTTGATTACCCACCGCAGAATGACAGGCTCCAAGCTGAAGGGAACAAGACTTCTGTGGACCAGAAACAACTGCTTTCGCGATTGCTCCCCGCCTTTCAGAGTTAACGCTTGCCTCTCCGGATGGACGGACGGCTCTGCATCCACAGCCCTGTTGACAAGCCTTGGAATTCTGGGCCAACTCATTGTACAGCCCTGGCCAGCCTCTCCTTCTCATCAATGGTTAGAAGTGGACAGTCACTACCAGAAGGAGCTGGAAGGAGCCTGAGATCATCCAGTACAAGCCAGCCCAGAGCACGAATCCCTCTCATGAACTTCCTGACAAAGGGCCATTCGGCTTGTGCTTGGAGACCTCCAAGCAAGGGCAGCTCACTACCACCAAAGGCAGGCTGTTCTACTGTTAGTCAGCACAGACCATGAAGTCATGGCACCTGGCATCAAACCAGAGCCTTCCTCTTTGCTGCTCTGCCATATCTCTTCTTGTTCTGCCTTCCAGAATCAAGATGAACAAGGCAAACCTCTTCCTCATGGCACCTTCCCTTCTCCAGTGTCCTCTCTCTTTTGTGGTACCTTCTACTCTTCAGGGCTTTAGCTGCTGAAGTGAGGAGGCTGGAGAGAAGGGAGAAATGGTTGGTCTAGTCCTTAAGTGGAGGAGCCAGAGGGGTAGAGTCTCAAACCTACTTGGAACCAAAAAACGATATTCCAGAGTTGAGTTGGATACCTGATACATGGTCTTTTAAACTGATGATATCATTCTGGAATTTTAAAATATATATATTTTAACAGGGCTTTCATGAAAAACCTTTAGTGCTCAAGTAGAATGAGGCTTCTACAATAAAACATGGGACTTCAAAAGCAATTTACTCAATAAGATTTACATGGGTTCTTTTCAAAATATGCAAAATGAATTAACGATGTATTGTTCATCATTCTGCGTTTCAGAAACATTCCCAAATAAAGCTTTAGGTAATTTGCATAAATTAATAAATACTAGCTCTCTTTTTAAAAAACAGGGGAGGGGAGGCTTCCACAATCCATCTCCAATCTACGTTCCTCATGTGAGATCATCTCTCTTCCCCTCCTACAGAACTATACTGTAGGCATATAGGTGACTCCATTGGAAATCTTCCGCCAAAAGCAAGAAGCTCATTTATTGGATAGACTGACCAAGTGAGATCCTAATATATAGAAGGAGAAGAGAAGAAAGCCTAGGGCAGGTATTCAAGGGACACCCAGACACCCACATTGAGAAGACTGAGAGAACCAGGAGAGAATAGTGTGTCTGTCTGTCTCTCTCTCTCTCTCCTCTCTCTCTTTCACCCCCCCTTTTTCTCTGTTGCTGTCTGTCTTTTTCTGTGTGTGTGTGTCTGTCTGTCTATGTGTCTCTTTCTCCCTTTCTCTCCTCTCTCACGCTCCCTTTTTCTCTGTTGTTCTCTGTGTCTGTCTTTCTCTTTCTCTCTCTCTCTGTGTCTCTCTCTTCTCTCTTTCTTTCCTCCATCTCTGTCTCTCTCTGTCTCTTTCTCTCTCTGTCTCTGTCTCTGTCTCTCTGTCTCTCTGTCTCACACACACACACACACACACACACACACACACACACACTTCTAGAAGAAAAAACATCCAGGAGAAGAGAGTGAGCCACAGTGTCAGAGGTTGCAGAGATCAAGGATGAGGATAGAGAAAAGGCCATTTGATTGGTCAGTTCTGAGATCACTGGTGACCTGGGAGGGAGCAGTTTTAGTTGAGGTTAGAAGGCAAATTGCAGAGTCTAGAATCAAGTGAGAAGAGAAGTGGGAGAGCATATTGCCACCAACCATCTCAAGGAGTATAACTGAGAAGGGAAGATAGAGAGTGTTGGCTTGTCATCTCCTGAGATCAGTGAGAGCCCCTGAATCATCTTCACATCCACAGCATCAGGCACAAGGAACTACTCTGTGCACATGCCTAATAAAGGCCTTTTTAAATGACATTTAAGTCAATTTTAATGAAAAATTGGCTTAATCTCTATCATCTTATTTATAATCTGTTTTCATGTATGTATTTCTGTTTTAAGGCTGAGATACAATGATGACTGAATATTAAGTGCCCAATTTTTATTTTAGAATACAACATCTTGGAAAGTTGCTAAGGGAAAAAGTCCTATCCCTGAGCCTTTCAACAAGCACCTGCTGTGCGTGATACACCATGCTGGACAGTGAAGGTACAGAGACAAAAAATGAAATGAGCCTTGCCCTCAAGGAGCTAATATTCTGTGAAGGGGTTAAACATGGCAATCTTCACCAACATCCTCTACCAATGAATGGCTCAGATGTGACCATGGCCCTGAGCTCTCAAAGGCTCTACCTGGAAAAATAGCTCTGGTAGGTGTTACTGAGCTGTCCAGCTTTGAGTATGAGCTGAGAGCCTGTCACCTGAGGACAAGCCAACCTCAGCTGTGAAGGCCTCCTCACCAGAGACTGTCCTTGGTAGCCACAACCGCTGGCTTCTGAGGTGTGGAAGAAAGAAGGGAAATCTATGCTGATAAAGAGGGGACTCACACCAAGGAAGTCACAAAAATAGAGGCATCATGTCCATGACAGGGATGGACAGAACCTCTCTCCTCTGCTTTGGTCAAACAGCACTCAGAGGACAGCACCCAGGTCCAGGTGGCCCCTATATTTTAGGCAGGATGTTCCTAAGAAAGGGAGCATCTAAGGGAGAAAGGCTGATATGGCATTCAAATGAACCAATGTTTTGACATGACTTCCATGAGACAAACACTATGCTGGGTGGAGGGTGGTGAAGGGTCCAGAGACTGTGTCACACCATATAAAGATCCAATGAAGAAACTGGGATCTTTAGTAAAGAGAAATCTTAGGATGGGGGAGAGGGTGTGCAGCAATTATAGTATGCATACATAGTACAGATGGTACATGGTCTATAACTAGTATATATGGTACATGGTCTATAGTATACCATACTATGGCATGTAGTGTGTAGTATGTATGTAGTGTGTGTGTATAGTATGTATGCCCCAAACATGAAAGATGGTCATGTAGAAAAGGACTGAACTTTTCTGATCAAACCACTAAGATCTACAGAGTTCTGTGTTACTATTACTGCTCATATAACATGGCCACACGCAGTCACAAGGACTAGGACTCAGATTTGAAACAGAGAATCAGAGGCGGTCTAGTCCATCCTCTTGACTTATATTTCACAATTGAGGCACAAATAGGACTTTGCCCAAGATCACAGTCAGTCAACCGACCAACCAAGATGCATCTATTAAGTGTTTACCGTATGCCCAGCATTGTGCTAAGCTCTGGGGATACAAAAAAAGACAAAAACATGGCCCCAGGGTCACTGAGTTGAGCTAAAACCCAGGATTTCTAACTGACTAGAAATGTAGACTGCAGCAGAGGCTGGCTAGCCCCATCTCCTCCAGCTAAGCAAGGAAGAGGGTCCCTGCCTTTTGCTGAGGGGCCGAGCCTTTCCTCCCCCAGATTTTTGGACACTTCCTCAGGACACAGGGCAGGCATTGGTAGGAGAATGACAGCCCTGTGAAGGATTGATGCCATTTAAATAGACACAGAGTGAGAAGGACTAGAGAAGTCAATATTTGTCCATGCTAGTCGAAGAGCCTTCTGCCCAGGAATGCGGGGGAGGCCCAGCACTCAGCTGCTCAGGACTTCAACACACACATATTTGGAGACCAGAGCTGGATGATTGTGTTTTTTTAATTCCATCCCTCATTTATCCTCAGGGACTCAGAAAACAGGGGATCAATTCTCCCTATCATTGTCACTTGTCATGGGGCGGAGAGGTTGGGAGGGATGGAAAAAAGAATTCTAGAATGTTGGGGGGAGGGTCCACCTTACACATTGTCTAACCCACCTCTCTCCTCATACAGAGGAGGAAGCTGAGGACCAAAGAGGAGATGGGGCTTGCTTAAGGTCATAAAGAAAGAGTAAGGGGCAGAAGCTCTCAAAACAAAGTCCTGTCTTGTTGGAGGCTGGGGCTCTAGAACCTCTCCTGTTTCCAGTGTATTACAAATTCCAAAGCACCTTCTTTACAAAGTTCCATCAATTTTCCAGAGGCAGAAAATAAGAGAGTTAAAGAGACTTGTCCAAGATTGCACAGGGAATCTCTAACAAAACCAGAGTGAAAACTCAGGTCTCCTGCCTCTCAGTGCCCATTCTACCCCCACCAGTTACTACATGCACTAAGTATTGCTTCTTAGGGCATTTTCTTTAAAAACACACACAAATACAACCTTGGTGGCCATGGAATGTTAAGTGACCCCAGAGAAGGTCGGCCTCCAAAATGTCAGGCTGATCCTTCATGGGGAACACATGGACAGGCACTGCACCAAATGGAGATGTGTGGAGGGCTGGGAAGTCATCCCACAGAGGGAGAACCCCCATCAATGAGGGCATAGAGCCATCAAAGAGCCCACATATTGACATTTTCTTGAATAAAAAAAACAAAAAGCTAACCCTTGTTTTGCAATGGCAAAACAGAAATTAATTAACTTTGCCGTCTAATTATTGACACAAAATACTCAGCAAGAACAAGAGAAGGAAAACTTATTATGAATTGGTGAACTCTGACATTTCACAGATGTTTAGCCTGAAGAAGAGAAGATTTGGAAGGGGGAATGGAGATCATAACTATCTTTAAGTAAAGAAAAAAGTCTTTCTCCAAGAAAAAGGCTTTAGCCTTGTTCCACTTGACTCCAGAGAGCAAAATTACAAGTAAAGGGTAAAAGTTGCCCAAAGGTATACTTAAGTTTGTTTTTTTTCCAGCACTTAGACCTATCCAAAGGTACAATGGGTTCCCTCAAGAGGTAGTGAATTCCCCATCCCTGGAAGTCTTCAGGCAGAAGTTAGAAAATCATATACCTTAGATATTTGTAGAGGGAAGTCTAGGTCACATATTAGCTTGAGTTTCATCTCAAAGGTTTGCTAATTTTATCGGTTTTTCCAGTGACAGGGAACTTACTACTTTGCAAGAAGAAGCAGACTCTTCAATTTGGAGAAAAGTGCTTCCTTAGGGTGAGTGGAAATCTGCTTCCCTGAAAATTCCATCTTTTTCTTGACTTACTACTTTCTTAGAAGAAGTAACAGTGAAAGTATGATGGAAAGAGTACAATGTTGGAGGGACTGTAGAAAGAAAGGCACTAATGAACAGTTGATGGAGCTGTGAATTGACCTAACCATTTTGAAAAACAATTTGAAATTATGGGAAGAAAGTGACCAAAATGTTCATGCCCTTTGACCCAGTGATCCCACTGATAGGTATATATACCAAGGAAGTCAAAGATAGAAGGGTCCCATATAAAATAAAATATTTGTAACAGCATTTTTTGTGGTAGCAAAAATCTGGAAACAAGATCATAGAAACAAGGTAATCAGGGAATAACTAAACAAATTGTCATGTATTAATAATGGACTATCACTGCCCTAGGAAATGAGAATTATGAAGAATTCAGAGGTGCACAGGAAAACTTATGTGAACTGACCCAAAGTACTATAAGCAGAACCAGAAAAATGACATAGGATGACTACAACAGTGAAAATGGAAAGAACATTGAAAAGTGAATCTTAACCCTGTGTGATTTTAATAACCAAGCCTGACTCCAGATAAGAGCTGAACAGATGAGACTCCCTCTCTCTTTGCAGATGGCTACACATAGGGAACAATCCACATTCTTTCACATTCTGTTGATGTGTTCGTTTTCCTGAACTGCTTTTTTCCTCTCTTTGTTCTAGGTATACTTCTCCAAGAAGGGGCTATATAATGGTGAGGTAAAAATGTTTAAATGGCAGCAAAAATGTTTTGAATGGCAAAAGAAAGAAGTATTTGTTTAAGTGAACTGGACTGAATTGAACTGAACTGAATTGAAACTAGAAGTAGCCTTGGTTCCAAGAGAAATCCACAGTCAAAAGACCCAGGGTTGAGCTGAAGGTTCTCATAGTAGTCAGAGGATATAGAGCTTGGGGTGGGGGTGGGGGTGGGGGGAACCTTAAAGATCATTTATTCCAGCCTCCCTTGTTTTAAAATTTTGTTTATTTACTTGTAGTTGACAACATTCAGTTCTACAAGCTTTTGAGTTTTAAATTTTCTCCCCCTTCCCAAGATGGCATGCAACCTGATATCAGACTCTACATATTCTTTCACATTAAACATATTTTCACATTAGTCATGTTGCAAAGAAGAATTATAACCAATGGAATGAACCATGAGAAAGAAGAAACAAAACAAAAAAAGAGAGAAAGAGCAAATAGTCAGCTTTGATCTGCATTCAGACTCGGTAATTCTTTCTCCACGTGTGGGCAGTATTTTCTACCGTGAGTCTTCTGGAATTGTCTTACAAACTTGCATTGCTGAGAAGAGCCAAGTCTATAGAAGTTAGTCATTGCACAATGTGACTGTTACTGTGTATGGAGTCCTCCTGGTTCTGCTTGCCTCACTCAGCATCTGTTCATACAAGTCTCTTCATAATCCCCCTCATTTTAAAAAGGAAACTGAGCCTGGGAGAGAGGAAAGATTTTCTCAAGCTCCCATAGGATTCAAAACTAGTCATCCAGGACTCTTGCAAAGTTTTTTGGTTTGGGGTTATTTCCCCCTTTTACAATGCAATGGAGTTCAGATGCCCAAGAAAAGATCTTGAATGTGAGGTTCTTCAGCAGGATGAAGCTAAAAAAAATTTTAAATAAAAAAAACAAGAATTATATTCCCTACCCAATCATCCTCACAAGGGTTATAGGAACACACTTTGTAAACCTCAATGTAGCATAGAAAGGGGAGGGATGGCGAGCCTCCTACTCAGGAAAGGGCTAATAAATCCTCTCCCAAGGGCAAAACAGATGAATAGAGAACTGCCATGGGACAGAAAGCAGGGTGAATGTTGAACAAAGCTAGGAAAAGCAAAGCTCAAAGTCTACTTGTACTGGTGACCATAACAACACTCAGAGCAATTCTACTGAGAAAGAACACTATTCTGTGCTGTGGCCAGTAAGTATCAGTGAAGAAAAGCCTGTGCACAAAGAGCTAGGCCTCGAGTCAGGAAGTTCTGAGTTCAAATTCAGCCTCAAACACTTACTAGCTGTGTGACCCAGAGCAAGACACCTAAACTCTGTTTGCCTCAGTTTCCTCAACTGTAAAATGGGAATAATAACAGAACATACCTCCTAGGATCCTCATTGAGGATCAAATGAGATAATAATTGTATTTAGCCTAGTGCCCCACACATAGTCTGTGCTATATAAATGCTAGCTATTATTTATTATTAACCTCAGACCTGGTCCAGTCCCCAGATTTGTGATTACAGAACTATCCAACTCCATTCCCATCTTATTCTTTTGTTCAAGTGGTTCCACATCTGTGACTTCTCTCAATGTTATTGGACAACCTGGAAATGAGTTACTGCTTGTGTATGCCATAGACAGAGTCATGGTCTCCAGCAAATCCATCCTATTGTTTTATTGTACAATTTTTATTTATTTTTAATATTCTTTTTAAATATTGAGTTCCAGGTTCTGTCCCTCCCTCCCATCCTTCCCCCATTCACTGAGAAGGCAAACAATATAATACCAATTATACATGTGAAATCACAGAAAACATTTCATATTAACCATATCCCAAAACAAAGCAAAAAAAATAAACAGAAAACTATACTGCAGTTTGCACTGAGTTCATCAGTTCTCTATGAAAGTGGATAGCATTTTTATATCATGAATCCTGTAAAATTGTCTTGGATCATTATATTGAGGTCTTTCACAATTGATCAGCATTACAACATTGCTGGTACTGTGCACAATCATCTGGTTCTTCTCACTTCACTTTGCATCAGGTCTTGCCATGCTTTTCTGAAACCACCCCCCTCATCATTTCTTATAACACAATAGTACTCCATCACAAGAATATACCACAATTTTTTCAACCATTCCCCAACTGATAAGCATCCCCTCAATTTCCATTTCTTTGCCACCACAAAAAGAGCTGCTATAAACATTTTTGTCAACATAAATCCTTTTATTTTTATTTGATCTCTTTGGGATATAGACCTCATAGTGGTATTGCTGGGTTCTTGACCATTTATCAGTTGGGGAATGGTTTTTAATTTTACAAATTTGACTCCATTCCCTATATATTTGAGAAATAAAGGTTTTGTCAGAGAAACTAGCTATACATTTTTTAAAATATTATTTCATTGTCTATGGTACCTTTTAGCAAAACATAGTTTCCCTGATTATCTCTTTTACTTAGGTCTATTTTTGCATTTGCTTTGTCTGAAATAATAATTGCTACCTCTGGCTTTTTTACTTCAGCTAAAGTTTAAGATTCTGCTCCATTCCTTTATTTTAACTCTGTATGTGTCTCTCCATTTCAAGTGTGTCTCTTCTATCCAACATACAATGGGATTCTGGTTTCTAATCCATTAAGTTATCTGCTTCTGTTTTATGGGTTAGGTCATTCCATTCACATTCACAGCTATGATTACTAATTGTGTATTTACCTCAATCTTATTTTTATTCTGTTTATCCCTCTCTCTTTTTTTACCCTGTCCCTCCTCAAAAGTCGCTTTTGCTTCTGACCACTGCCTCCCTTGATCTACTCTCTGTTTTATCATCCCCCACTCCATATTTCTTATCATCTTCCCCTCTTTTTTCTATATTGAGCATGATAGATTTCTATATCCAGGTAATGTGTAGGCATAGTTTTCCTTCTTCGAATTTGAAACAACTTTCTTGAGAGTAAGACTTAAGCATTGTCCAACCCTTTTTATTTTTCCCTCCACTATATAAGCTCTTCTTTGTACCCCTCTTTTATGTAATAAAATTTCCCCTTCTGCTTCTCCCTTTACCTTTCTCCCTATGCATCCCTCTTTCTCACCCCTACATTTTTTATATCATCCCAACTCACACCTGTGCCTTCCATCTATGTAGACTCCTAACTGCCCTAATAATGATAAAGTTCTTAGGAATTACATATATCATCTTCCTGTGTAGGAATATAAACAGTTTAACTTTATTGAGTTCCTTATGGTTATTCTTTCATGTTTACCCTTTCAGCATTCTATTGAGTCTTCTCTTTTAATTGTCAAATTTTCTATTTGGCTTTGGTCTTTTCATCAGAAATACTTGAAAGTCCTCTATTTCATTAAATTCTATTTTAATCCTGAAGGATTATACTCAAGTTTGCTAGAAAGGTAATTTTTGGCTGTGATCCTAGCTCTTTGCCTTCCAGAATACCGTATTCTAAGTCCTCTGTTCCTTTAAAGTGGAAGCTGCTAAATTTGGTGTGATTTTTATTGTGGCTCCATGATATTTGAATTGTTTCTTTCTGGATGCTTGCAATATTTCTCCTTGATGGGGCAGTTCTGAAATTTGGCTATAATATTCCTGGAAATTTCCATTTGGGGCTCTTTCAGGACGTGTTCAATGGATTCTTTAGATTTCTATTTTATCTTCTTGGTTTAAGCTAGCAATGCAGTTTTCCCTGATAACTTCTTGAAATTTAATGTGTAGGCTCTTTTTTTCATGGATTTCAGGTAGTCCAATAATTTTTTAAATGACCCCTGCTCAATCCATTTTCTAGGTCAGTTATTTTTCTGATGAGATATTTTACATTTTCTTCTAATTTGTTCCATTCTTTTAACTTTGTTTTATTATTTCTTGATGTCTCATGGAGTCATTAGCTTCCACTTGCCCAATTCTAACTTTTAAGGAATTATTTTCTTCAGTGAGCTTTTGTGCCTCTTTTCCCATTTGACTAATTTGGGGAGGAGGTCTTTTTAAGTTCTTTTCCTTGGTGAATTTTTGTGTCTCTTTTACCGTTAGGTCTGTTTTTTAAGGTGTTATTTTCTGAAGTTTTTTGTACCCCTTTTACAAAGCTATTACTTTTCTTTTCATAACTTTCTTGTACCACTCTTATGGAAATGCAAAAAGACACTAAAGATGGTCCCTACCCTCAAGGAATTTTCATCTAATAGGAAACTCAGCAAGCAAATAACTGTGTACAAACAAGCTATATATAAGATAAATAGGAGGTAAATGAAAGGAAAGGCACCAGAATGAAGAGAGACTATGAAAGGTTCCTTGCAGAGGATGAGATTTTCATTGGAAATTTTAGGTGAGAGTCTCCTTTACAACAGACCCACTAAGTAGGAATCCACTCCATTTTTCAAGACCCTAGGAAGAGGTTTTTCCTAAATCACAGTCCAATCACGACACTTCCCAGCTCTATAAACTTAAGTGACTCCCTATTTCCTTTAAGATTAAATACAAACTGCTTAGTTTCATACCTGGAGTCCTTCACAATATGACCCCATCCTACCTGCTCAGCCAAACTATATAATTATTCCCCTTCTCACACTCCACTGGAATGTTTTCCTGTCCCCTCCCCCAGTTACATCTGCCCCTTAAAATCTCTAGTTTCCTTCAAATATCAATTCAAGGGATCCTTTCTAAAATCAAGGTTTCTTTTCCTTTTTTGTATTCTGGATGCCTTTGGCAATCTGGTGAAGTCAGTGGACTCTTCATACTAATGTGTTTGCTTTTTTCAATCATAATTGAAGAAAATGTTAAACATCAGGTAGAAGTTAGAGTAAGTGAAAATAATGGGAAATGTTTTTCCATCTGTCTTAATACAGACTTAAGAATGCTTAAGTATGCCAAAGTCTCACACAAGGAAACACAAAGCTCACAAGATAATAAAGCAAGCCAAATTTATAAAGAAGAGATAAAAAATATAGGGCAGTCAAGGAGAAGAATGGAAAGGGGTCAGGTGCATTAGACCCCCAGGTGGAATTTGGATACCCCTCTGCAGCCCTCAAGAAAATTGGGAACCCTCTCCCAAACCAGTAAAGTCTAGTGTACTTGTATAGGATTCCTATTTAGATCTAACAAGACCAGGCACTGGGGGAAGGGAGCAAGCAGCCAGTCCTGGGGACTGGTGCAGATTCATGCCAGGGAAGAAGGAAAGGCTGCTGGGAGAATGAAGGCTAGCTTCCATCCCCATGGGAGACCCTGGGGTCTCCTTGCCTATAGTGGGAAAAAGGGTTTGGGGCTGTTACTGCTGGTCTTACTCTAATAGTATGGCTCAACTTCCACTGGGCATCTTAGTTTATAGGCTTGGGGAGGCTTCTGTATTCTTTACATCATCCAAGTTTAAATATCCCCTGAAATCTATCCATAATCTCCTTCCAAGGAAACCAGATCAAGAAACTGCTTTAAATGAAGATTTTCCTGACCCATCTACCCACTCAAATTACCTTGTATTTGTAATACATGTGGTCTCTGCTAATAGAATATAAATTCTTTGAGGGCAGGGACAGTTTAATTTTTATATTCGTATCTCTAGCACCTGGCACAATGTCTGGCCCATAGTGAGTGCTTGGTAATGTTTTGATTGATTATAACAATACAAGATGATCAAATGTCCCATGAAATGTTTATTGTTGCCTGTGGACACACAACAAAACTAACTCCACAGACACCTTTATTCACTTCTCCAAGGACAACTTGTGAATCGTGTATCCTTCCAGCTTCCTTTTGTCTTCTGGGCGAAGCCATATCAAGATGATGTAGACTGATAAAAGTCACATCCACCTATCATTGAAGAAGGACTTCACAGTCACAAAACCAGAAACTAAGTTTAAGTTTATAGAAGATCAGAAAACTGGGTAATTCTCAGCCCCATCAATTTTCTCTTCCACCACTCTGCATGACCACCATACAGG
>CM053593.1:24128329-24154046 GCA_028646575.1 Pseudocheirus occidentalis
ACTATACCGTGTAAAGGGCATTTCAGGAAATGTCAACATGAAAGATACCAATTTTTAAAGTAGGCTGACAACACAGATAGAGGAATCACTAAATAAATTATGCCACATGAGTATAATAGTTTGCTACTGTAGCAATATTGCTATATCATATGAAAAATTCAGAGAAGTATTGGAAGACTTGCATGAACTGATGCAGAATGAAGTCTATAGAATCAGGAAAACAGTATAGACAACAACTACAACATTGTCAGTAGAAATCAGGAGAGAAATTAGAGGCTGTATAATTATGAAGACCAAGCTTAGCTCAAGAATAGTTGGGAAAATATTTTTCCTCTCATTTTTTTTTTTTGCAGAGGTGAGGAACTTTAGGTTTAAAATTTTGCATATGTTATCATACTCAGTTGTTCTGCTGATTTTGACAAACTGGTTTTCTTCCTTTAAATTATCTGTTCCAAAGGATGGCTCACTGAGTGAAGAAGGAGGGAAGTACATATTTGGAAATAAGGATGATGTAAAACAAAAAGATATCTGTAAAAATGAGAAGAAAAAAAGACCAGAAACTGACCAGACCTGTCCCCAGTCATTCCTGAGACTGTTCGGGTGATGGTCACGTGGCATAAAACATCTGGTTGAAAAGTTAACATCTTCAGCTAGGTTAACTACTGGGTAATGTTCTCATTCAAGTTCATAGTACTAATACTCGGAGATAAAACAGGTAGACTTGGAGAAAACACAGAGATGAGAAGGGCAGTTAGTCCATCTTTCCCTAGTGGTGGCCAAGTCAGTTTCATCCTTTGTCAGTAAAGTGCCCAGATGAGAATTCTCTCTTGGAGGCAGGTTGGCTAGTGGTGGGTCTCACCTACCACCCACAGCTGTGGGACTATAGGCTTCCTTTAGGGAAGGGCCTTTATCTCTGCTTTCCACATTTCTTCTGGTTTGCCCAGGTCTGGGTTTGGAGAGAATGGTTTTTCCGCTCCAGATCTTATCTCTAGGCTGCTTCTCATTAGAGAGTGATTAGTGCTAATCCATTTGCATAAGCACACAGGGCCTCATTGAACTGAAACTATGGAGGGGGGCCAGTTGCCCTGCCCCCCCCCAAGCAGCCCCTGAGCAACTCCAAAAACTGCTAGGTCTTGAAGATTCAACTCATCACAACTCAATTCAACAGGTTGGTCTCATTAAGAGTCATCAGCTTTGGGACAGGCCTCTCTTAAGCAACTCAGATCCAAACTGTCTTTATCCAGGGTCTCCCGTGGGGATGGAAGAGAATGGAGAACGACCCTCAGAGACCTCCCATGCACCACTTTAAAGCCCCTGACAGCCTAGCCTTGGTGGTTTCCATGTCTCCCCTGTTGGAACCCTATGTTCCAGGCAAACTAGCAAACTTGCTATATCTCCATTAATCAACATCTCACCTCCCACCTCCCACCTCCAAGCCTTTAAAGATGCTGTCCCCTATACCTAAAAGGCTTACTTGTTCCTCTTAGACTCTCCCTAGAGCCCTTCAAAGTTCAGTTCTAGAACCACTTTCTACATGAAGTCTGTACTGCCCTCCACCTAGAATTTCACATTCTGCTCCCTTCCTAAAACAAACCCTTCATATTTACCTCTTTTAAAAAAAAAGTGAGGGGCATTTTAAGGCTGTATAAGCTGCATTCCTAAAAGATGAGGCAAACAGGGTTAAGTGACTTGCCCAGGGTCATACAGCCAGTATGTGTCTGAGGCCAAATTTGAATTCAGGTCTTCCTGACTGCAGGCCCAGTACTTTGTCTACTAAAGTGAGACCCAAACAAGATAATAAATGTGAAGTGCACTGAAAACTTTCACATCCTGTAAATTATCACATTATTATTAGATCCACTGAGATTTCAAAGGGATGTATATAAAGTTTTATACTAAGGTTCCAAAAAATCATCTTAATAGGTCCAGGTAGGGGGAAGAACGGTCAGGAAGCATTCTACCTTGAAAAGAAGATCTGGGGGTTTGAGTGGACCACCAGCTCCTGGTGAGTCAGCAGGGTGTGAGGCAGTCAAGAAAGCTCATAAATTCTCCTAGTAGAATTCTCCTGAGGGGAAGGGACTTTGGCTGGAGGAAATATCAGAGAAAATTTCAAATCAGTCCAATGTTCTCCTGGCTTTGAACATGGAAAATAAACCCAGAAGGGACGGGGAAGAGGGAGGGAGAAATAAGACATAGAGAAGGGCAGTGAAAGGCCCGCCATGTCACTCCCGAGGGTTAGAGGAGCAGGGACTCCTGGGAGGTGTCTGAATACATCTTGATCACCATGTTTATGGGACAGCTCATAAAGTGCATTGTAGAACATGGATTGTTCTATATAAATGTTAGCTCTTCTTGTCATTATCATGTGTAATTATCACCACTGTGGCACCTGGAGCATGGGTCACGTACAAGATGGTTTTCCAGGGGCCCGGTCATGCAGACAAGAGGTTGGTGTAAGCTGGACTCCAAAGGTGGGAGGAGGATCCCACAGAAGAACAGAATTCTGGAGCTGGAAGCATTTAATCTAATCCATACCTGAACATGGCCCCCAGGTTCTGCTTGAAGACCTCCAAGAACCAGGGGCTCACTCCCTCCTAGTGCAGCCTCTCCCACTCCAGGATGATCATTGCTGTTAGAAAGCTGAAATTTGCCTCCAAGCAATTTCCACCCATTCTCTCTCTCTCTCTCTCTCTCTCTCTCTCTCTCTCTCTCTCTCTCTCTCTCTCTCTCTCTCACACACACACACACACACACACACACACACTTTTCAGAGGTATAGAGAACTCCCAGGTAAGGAAATTCTCTCTCCCAGTGCTGGTTTCTACTCACTGGACCTCACTGCCTTTTTAGACTCCTAATCAATCTTCCTCATGGCAGCTCTTCAAAGTCTCAAAGGGCATCAATCCTGGGTAACCATCCCACTCCCCTCCTTTGATTCTCCTACAGCCTGATCTTGAGACCTTTCACCATACTGGTTGCAATCTCCAGACCTTTCAGGAGGATCCCAAGTATCCAGACCTAAATGTCATGCTCTAGATCTGGCCCAACCAGGGCTGAGTAGACAGGACTTTGAGTAGTTCAGACAGCTGGATCTCTCTTAACGCAGGCTGAGATTTCACAAGCTTTCTTGACTGCCCCCATCATCCTGCTGACTCACCAGGAGCTGGTGGTCCACTCAAACCCCCAGATCCTCTTTTCAAGGTAGAATGCTTCCTGATCATGCCTCCTCCTATCTGTACCCATTAAGTTGATTTTTTTGGCACTTAAGTATAAAACTTTATATACATCCCTTTAAAATCTCAGTGGGTCTAATAATAAGTGATAATTTATAACATATGAAAGTTTTCAGAGCACTTCACGTTTATTATCTCATTTGGGTCTCACTGTAGAGGATAGACTGCCGGGCCTGGAGTCAAAAAGACCTGGGTTCAAATTTGGACTCAGATACATACTGGCTGTGTGACTCTGCACAAGTCACTTAACCCTGTTTGCCTCAATTTCCTCATCTGTAAAATGAGCTAGAGGAGAAAATGACAAACCGCTCCAATATCTCTGCCAAGAAAACCCCAAATATGGGTCAGAAATGACTGGAGTCAGAAATGACTGGAAAACAACCAAACAAATCTGGGAAGTGGGGGACACAGGTAGTTTTAACCCTATTCCATAGAGGAAGAAACCAGGCTCAGAGAGCTGGTGACTGGCCCATGGTCTCACAGCTCGTAAGTCTCAGAGGCCAGATTCCAACTTGGCTTCCTCGCTCTAGGTTCCCAGTGCAAGTCGCTGCACCACTCTGCCCCGCAGGGGTCCTTGGCTGCACCCTGGGTGTCCTCACACGGCTTCTCCAAGTTGCCTGGCCTGGGGCTCCCCAGGATATGGCGTCAGATGGAAGTACCCCCCCACTCCCCGCCCCAGGCTGCTCTGGCTGCCCCTGCCCTCCCCAGCACTCCCTGCTCTAGCCTCCTTCTCATATTCACTGTCCTGTTTTTGGAAAAGGCTCCACAGCATTAGATTACCTCCTGATAAGGGAGCTCCCCGCAGCCTTCCCCAGCCCCTTACAATGTCCCATCTGTTCCCCCTTAGAGCCCAATATCCCTGGAGTTGTACAAGCCCGTAAATAAATAGACAGAGGCCCGGTATTATCACTTCCTTCCAACTGGTGTTTATCGCAAGTTTTCAAACAAGCTTCACAATTCTAAAATCATTTGGGATCTCATTGGCCTTTTGTTTTTTCTCTTAAAGCAACAGGGTAATTTAAGTCGTGCACAGCCCAGCCAGGATCAACATCGGCCTGGAGAGCTGAGAGCAGGAGAGCGAGATGTTCTTCCTGGTGAACCCAGCAGGCTAGAGCGTAAGCGAAACAAACGCCCGCCCTGGGCCCCGGCCAGGCCCTCCCCGCCTTCCCCCGCTGGCTCCCACCTTCCTCTCCAGCCGGGCTTCACATGACTCCCACACACAAGCACTCAACACTCCAGCCAGACCAAGGAATAGATTCCCTTCTGGGGGTCCTGTGCAAGAAGGATGAGGAGAGAGAAGGGGGACGAGGATGGGGAAGGACCTTGAGTCCAGGCCGCCCTGGGCTGGGCTGAATGAGCCAGGAAGTTCAGCCTGGGGAAGAGAAGACTTAGAGTGGCATGATCATAACCTTCAAGGGTTGTTATGTAAAATATGGCCAGTTGTGCTTGGGCCCAGAGGGAAAAACAAGGTCCCATGGGTGGAAGGTACAGGAAGACATAGTTCATCTCCATATACGGAAAAATTTCCTTAAAATTAGAGCTATCCAAAAATAAAACAGGCTGCTTTGGGGTACAGTGACCTTCCCATCACTGGAGGTGTACGAACAGGGGCTGGAAGGACAGGGTCTGATGGAGAGGGAATACAGGTTAGACTAAAAGATCTGAGGAACCTTTCAACCTGTACTTTCTATGATTCTGGGACACACCCTGGCCCTTCCTGTTACCATGCTTACACTCACAAACACACACAATAATTACCACTTATTATTAGACCCATTGATATTTTAAAGGGATATATATAAAGTTTTATACTTATAGTATATTTATACCTAATTTTATATATGTGTGTGTGTGTGTGTGTGTGTGTGTATAATTTATACCTAATTATAGTAACTCCACCACCAACAGGCACAAGCACTGGGCCTGGAGTCAGGAAGACCTGAGTTCAGATTCAGCCTCAGACACTTACTGGCTGTGTGACCCTGGCCAAGTCACTTCACTCTGTTTGCCTCAGCTTCCTCATCCGTAAAATGATCTGGAGAAGGAAAAGGCAAACCACTCCAGTATCTCTGCCAAGAAAACCCCAAATGATGTCACAAAAGTCAGACATGACTGAAACAACTGAACAACAATAATACATTCCTACAGTGATCTCCACTTTATAATGTAATGTCTTCCCAACAATTAAGTGAAGAAATGACAGCATTATTTTTCCACTTCTCAGATGAGAATACTGAGTTTCAAGGACAAACAAAGAACTCTAAGGTTTACGAAGCATTTTCATCAATAAAGTAGACACTATGGTTCTTATTCTGCTGATACAATAAGGCAACGGACGTTCTGAGAAGAGATTCCCCTGACCCGTAGAATTCCCTACAAGGTTCACAGTGATTTGTTCAGGGTCACAGAGAACAGGAAGAGGCAAAGCCAGGAATCAGTCCCAGGTCTCCAGATTCCCAAAGGTAAATGCACTTTCCTTGGCCTTCTGAGGTCTCTACTTACCACCATTCACAGTTGCTTTGAATTGGAGGATTGCATCATTACATCAATGATCCAAGTATTTATTAAGCACCTATTGTATATCAGGTACTCTGATAGATGCTGGAGATGCAACAACCATTCCTGCCCTCAGGCACCTTCCACTGTAATGGGTACCCCCCCAGATAGGGGCAGATGGAATGGAAGGCATCCTGGTGGAGATACCGAGAAAGGCTTCATGAAGAAGATGGCGTTGAGCAGAATCTTAAAGGATTCTAAGAGGCAGAGGAGAGGAGCAAAAGCATTGCAGGCATGAGGGACAGCCAGTACAAAGGCACATGGGTGGGAGATCTGGAGGATTTTCATGCCCTGCAAGCTTCCTTGGTAGATAGGAGTCCTTCTGCCCTTTGCCCTGTATGGCTGTAATATTGTGTTCGTTTCTGAGCACCATATTTTAAGAAGGTCCTTGACAAATTGGAGAGGATCCAAAGGGAAGCAACCAGGGCAGTCCATTCTGGATATTCAAGATAGCCTTATTCTGCTCAGCCCCAAAGAGAAGAACCAGGAGGACTTGGTGGAAATTGCAGAGACAAATTTGGGCATGACCTCAGTCATGTGTTCCTGACAGTGGGAACTGTCCTAGGAGGGAATGGGCTGCCTCAGCCTCATGGGAAGGGTTCAATCAAAGTATCTAGGACCACTGACTTGTGAGATAGAATGAGAATTCCTTTCTGGATGCCTCAGAGGCCACTTCCAGCTCAAGAATTCTATGATTCTAAGTTGGAGTGTTGAGTGTGAGGAACAACAAGGACAATGGAATGGCTGAGTTATAGAGTGTGGGGGTGACAGCCAAAAGGAAGACTAGAAAGGAAGGGGGAGGGGCCAGGCTCTGAAGAGCTTCAAACACCAAAGGTGTCTCAGTTTGCTCCTGGAGGTAATGGGGAGCCTCTGGAATGATTGAGTAGGTGAGTAGATCTTTGCTTTAGAAAAAAATCAGCTTGACCAACTGAGTAGAAGATGGATTAGGCTAAGGAGAGGCTGGAGGCAGGAGAGTCAGCTGAGTCTTGAAGGACTGTAAGGACCAAGATGTAGATGGAGACATGGGGAGCCCTTCTAGGGGAGAGAGATATGATCAGAGTTAGACTCAAACTGACTCCCTTCCTAGAGACCATGTTAACAAAGAGCTTCACCTTTGGACCTCCCTCTGCCCCATAAGGCAGATTGTCTAAATTGGATCATGCCCATTTTACAGATGAGAAGACAACAATTCAGAAGGGAGCTGACTTGCCCATGACCACATAGGCAGTAAATCATGGAGCCCAGGTTGGACCCAGGTCTTCTCACATCACTTTGTAAACCTTCCAGGGCCATGGAACAGAAAGTTATTCCTTCTAACTCCAGATCCAGCTTCCTGCCCCAGGCAAATGAGCTCAGTAAGTGTTTGGCTTGCCTATACTTAGATTTGTTCATGCATTCTCCTCTGATAGAGCTTGCATTCTAGCAGAAGAGAAAACATGTACAAACGTAAAAATACGCAAACTCAGTATTCGTTTCCCATCAACTTGCTCAGCTTGATTTCCACTCCATGAACATCCTGCCTCCCCCAGGATAAGCTCATCACCAGAAATCTCCTCATCTTGGAGGCTGAGTTAGTTCTGAGACTAAACACCCTCAGACCTCGACAACCTCTCCTCTCTGACTGGAGGGCTGGAGGGTGGATCTAAGAACTCTTTCAAAGCTAACAGAATTTTCTAGCCAACAGATTAGGGTGTGGGGGCACTAGGAATCTTCTGTCAGCCCTGTCTCCCCACTTTTTCCAGCTTCTTTTTGTATGCTGTCTTCTCCTATTAGATTGCAAACTTCTTGAGGACAGTGCCTGGCATATGTTAATTCACTATCAACATCAGGGAAGAACTTTCACCTGGGCTCCAAGAAGCTATAGCATGCCTAGTGGCCACATCCCAGTAAAACCTTGGCAGATGGGCTAACCCAGGTTGAGGGCAACCAAGAGGCCCCAAACCCATTGGTGAGTTGGGGGATGGATGTCTAACCCAAGTGTGGAGAACAATTGTACCAACGGCCACGAAGGTAGCTGAAGCAGGTGCTATGGAGCTCTTAGCGCTTGGTCAGACATGGAAGCCGCCAAAGTTATCCACTGCATCCCAGGTCATTACCAGGCATCTTGACTTTTATCTTGCCACTGGATTTCAATGACTCTGAAAACAAGAGTGAGGCTGGTGACTGCAATTTTGCTTTACTTCAATTCAAGAGCAAGTCAAGACATCACCCATGGTGTCATTGGTTCCCTTTGAAAATGAAGGATGAACAACAACATTTATCAAGAGCAACTATAAGTATACTATATACAAACTAGAAAAAAGACCTAGCAGGTCAGGGTGAGGGGGAAGTGATCAGGAAAAGTGGAGTGTAGAAGGTGGAATTTGAATTCTGCCTTGTTCAAACATGGCTTTCCTTTCCAATGCCCTGGCTTAGAAATGGTCTTTCACTCCTCAAAGTTCATATTGTACTTTGCTGGACCTCTGGTCCATCAACAGCTCAAGGTCAGCCCCCATCCTCACCCTCTGCCCCCATACCTTACCAGCTCCAGTCACTGAAAGAGAAATATCATATTTTGGTGGGTAAGAACACTGGTTTGAGAAAGTCATTTTCCCTCCCTTAATCTCAGTTTCTCCATCTGTGAAATGGGAATAACACTGACCCTGTGTTTTATAGCTATTTCTAAACCTCAGAATACTAGAGAAATGGGAGCTGGGGTGATTGACCACTGGTGTGATTGCCCTGAGAAAGTTTTTGCTTTAGCCATATCTGAAGGTGTGCATGCCTCACCCACCAGTACATGATCACATAACAATCTTGTTCCCTAATTTTGTGTTTCCACATTCAAGTCCTTCCCAGCCTGACATTTCACCCTGAAAGGGTCTTTCCTTTGAAGACCTATGAACGTAGGCCAGCCCCCATGCTGCTGCCTGAGCTCTGCTCCTCCAATCCCCTGCTTATCCCTTCTTAGGGGCTGCTCCCAGTTCTCTGAGTCAGGAACAGATGTCTCCTGCAGCTTCAGAGAACACAGGCATTTAATGATTGGTACAGTGAGAAGCATGCATTGCATTTGGAGTCTAAGGACCTGGACTCAAATCTCAGCTCTGTCATTTATCTGTATGGAGAGGAAGTAATATGAGAAAAGTCTGTATAGGCAGGGCAAAGCTAGAGGGAGAGTAATGCCAGGCAGAAGAGTCTGAATTTCACTCAGGTACCATCACTAGGGAGCCATAGATGGCTTTTGATCAGAGGAACAACATGACAGTATCAGCTCACAAGGAAGATGGTCCTGGTAGCAAGTGAAGGCTGCATTAGAGGCTAAGGGAATGGAGAAGGGAAGCCCTAAGAAGAGTCTCTTGCATCATGTATGTGGGAAACAATGGGGGCCTGCACATGGGACAGGTGAGGACGACCCAAGAAGAGGAGATAGCTCTGCCTTCCTGATACTCAAGCTTCATGTGGAATAGCTAGGCAAAAAAAGGGATCCCACAAACATCCGGTTGGCATTACCCCTGGCCTGCTTCATCGGCTGCCTTGTAATTAATCCCACACATGACAAAAAAAACCATGATTAAACAGCTGGAAACTCAGCCCACAAAGAAAGTCTCCAAGAACGGGCTCTCGGAAGCTCCAGACTCCAAGGCCCTCCAGCCTGCCAGAGGCTTCAGCCAATTCGTTTTTATGGCATCTTGAAAGGGAGATGTTATCGCCCCATGAATCAATCAACCAATATTTATTAATCATGTTTTCTCCAGGGCACTGAGGACCAGGGTTTCCTCCAAGCAGATCCCAAGAGAGGTGCAGTCCCTCCACACCCAAAAGATGCTGGGGCCAAAAATGCGAAAGCCCCTGAGTTAGACTCCCTGGTTCTGAGCCAGGCCCAGGCCCTGACTGACAGATACAGGGGCAGGGGTCTCAGGACAGGGGGAAATCACTGTGGACTGAGCTGATCAGAGAATTCCCAGATGAAGCAGGGTTGGAAGGACGACTCCTCAGAGAAGAAGGAAGACCAACCAGCATGAATAAAGCCTGGATGAGAGGGGAAGGCAGATGAACAAAAAGAATTACAGAGACACCAGGCTAGCGGCACACAAGCGGGGAGCAGGAGCCAGTTCTATGTGGCAAAGACCCCATGGCCATCTCCAAATACTCATTGCCCACTGGAAAAGGGGGAGGAGAGTGTAGAAAGAGGCCTGCAATGAGACACATTATTTCTGCCCGGGACACTGAATTGTGGTATGACCCTGAATGAGTAATTTCCCCTCTGTTGGGCTCAATTTTCCTAGCTATGCATTGAGCAGATTGAAGTAAGTGATCTTTGAGCTTGGAAGGGCCTTACAATAGAGAATGTCAAATCTGGGACAGTTTCTCAGCTCTGATGGCCCTTCCCAGCTCTGATATTCCACGTTCCAGAGTTTAGGGTTGTTCTAGCTCTGAGATTCTGGGTACGTTCTTCAAAGGGCCCTCCCAATTATGATATTCATACTATCAGTCAATCAATCAATAAGCATCTTTATCTTTAAAATGGGGGGAGAGGGAATGACATCTAGTTTTCTATCATATAGGATTGCTGAGATAATGCCTTCAAAGTGCTTGGGAAACCTTGAAGAGCCATAAAATGGGAAAAGACTTATTTATGAAGGACCTTTTCTGTTCTAGGACCTGAAGGCTACATATACTAGGGATACAGATACACGAGAGAGGGACTTTGACTACAAGAAGCTTACATTCTTCTGGGGAGGTAAAGCATCATTGTGGTTTTTTAAAGGCTGTCTTCCATTTGTAACCATGTGGGCAAAGTCTGCTGGACACTGGAGCCTCAGGAGACATGAACCCTTGCCCTGAATCCATATCTAAAGCAATGAAGATGAATCCATATCTAGAGGAATGGTTTCTTCCTTTTTCTCTCTTTCTTTCTTCTTTCCTTCCTTCCCATATATCTTCCTTCCTATCTTTTTTCCTTCTTACCTTTCTTCCTTTCCTGTCTTCCTTTCCACTTTTCCTCCCTTTTTTTCTTCATTATTCCAACAAGCATGCATTAAACACCTGCTGTGTGCCAAGAACTGTGCTTGGCACTGAGTGTACCAAAAAATTGCCCCTACCTTCAAGGAGCTCACAGTCTAATGAGGAAGACAGCATGCAAACAACAAGGGGTTATACAAGACAGAGACCAAAGAAGCAAAAGGCAAAGAAGTCAATCAACCATGCTCATGGATAAATAAATGCAAAATAAATTCAAAGTAATTTCAGAGAACAGCACTAATAAATGGGGAAATTAGAAAAGGGTTTGGAGGGAGCTAGGGGCTCACAAACATGGGGAGGGAGACAGCATGGGGAAGGGGGGAGCAAGGCAGGATACCAGATGGAAACTGAACCACATCTTGGATTCATTGGCCACTGGACGCTTTGCATGAAAGCTCTCAGCCCTCGTGCCAAGCATTTGTCCCCTTAATTAAAGACACACACACACACACACACACACACACATCTGTGTGTGTGTGTGTGTGTGTTTGACGGGAAATTGAATCCGGTCCCATGGGATTCGTTCACAAGTCAGTGGTTGTCCTTTTGTAGGACTGCCAAACTTTGCCCACTAGAGTCACTTCGTAAAAATGGTCTAAACTTTGGGTCGCCTACCCCCACCATGTCCACCACCAATAAAGAGGTGGTGCTGGCCTAGAGTAACTAATGGCTCAGTATCCAAAAGGAAACTCCAGGCAAAGACTGGAAAGCCTAGAATTCCAATTTAATCCAATTCAACTTAATACGTATTTATTAGGTGCCTACTGTGTAAACAGTTTCTGCTCTCAAGAAGAAAAATAATATATACACAGAGAAGTAAATGCCAAAATATGCACAAAAATACAAAAATAATTTGGGGGCATCAGGAAAGGCCTTCTGTAGAAGGTGGTGTTTGAGCCGAGCCTGAAAGAGAGCCAGAAACTCAAAGAGGTGGTGGGTCAGGAAATCAATTAACATTTATTATGCACCTACTACATACCAGGCACTTTGATAAGCACTGGGGGGAGGGGAGAAATACAAGGAAAGCCAAATGATCACCCCTTCCCTCAAAGACCTCACAATTCAATAGGGAAGACAACATACAAACCACTTTGTACAAACAAGCTACCTCCAGGATAAGTTGGGGGTGAAGGTCCAGCATTAAGGGAGATGGGGAAAGGCTTCCTGGGGAAGGTATGATTTTAACTGGAACTTGAGGAAGAGATGAGAACAGAGAGATTCCAGACATGGAGGACAGACAGCCAAGGAAAATTCCAGGAGCTGAGAGATGGAGCATCTTGTCTGAGGAATAGCCAGGAAGCCAGGGTCGCCGGATCAAAGGGTATGTGGGGGATGGAAGATGTGAGTAGACTGGAACAGTAAGAAGGGGGTCTGGGTTATCAAGGGCTTTGGACACCAAACAGGATTTTCTATTTAATCCTGCAGGTGATAGGGAGTCACTGGAATTTATTGAGTAGGGGTATGGTATGATCAGATCCATGCTTTAGGAAGATGACTTTAGTGGCTGAATGGAGCGTGGACTACAGTGGAAGGGACCCCTGACAAACAGAGTAGCCAGAAGGCTATTGCAATAGTCCAGATGTGAGGAGATGAGGGTCTACACCACAGTGGTGGTAATATCAGAAGAGAAAAGGGGAAATATTTGGGAGATGTCATATCAGAATCCAACAGTGACTATGAGAGGAACTATAGGATCACAGAACTTCAGAACCACCAGGGAGCTCAGGCATATGTAATCCAACCTAGCTCTCAACAAGAGTCCTCTCTATAACATCCCTGAAAAGCCATCAATCTAACTTTGCCAGCAGGTTTCCAATAAAGAAGACCTAAGCAGACATTAGGGCATCTAGGTGGTGCAGTAGATAGAGCATTGAGCCTGGAGTCACAAGACCCAAATTCAAATCTGCTCTCAGACACTTATTAGCTGTATGACCCTGGGCAAGTCACTTAACCCTGATTGCCTCAGTTCCTTTATCTGTAAAATGAACTGGAGAAGAAAATGGCAAACCACTCCAGTGTCTCTGCCAAGAAAACCCTAAACAGGGTCACAAAGGGTAGGACACAACTGAAATGACTGAATATCAATGAGCACAGACATTGGAAAGATTTCGAAGAGTCCATGAACTTGGATGGGGAAAAAAAACTTTGTTACCACTCTCCTTTGGTTTCCTTTCTAATCCCACATATTTTATTCTATGTATTTAAAAACATAACTCTGAGAAGGGGCCCCAAGATTCATCAGACTGACTCCTGAGGAATCCAGGACACAGCGTGCAGAATCCTTGCTCTCATCCTTGTTCTCTTCCAACCCAACATGCATTTATTATGTGCCTACTGTATACCAAGCCTTGTGTTAGAAAAACATGAGCTCCTGTCTACTTCACTTTGAGACAGCTCTAACTGTCAGGCTTTCCCTTAAAACAAACCTAAATTTACCTTTTTAAAGTCAGCTCTCTATCCCACCCTAGCTACTACTTCTGCTCTTGGCCCCTAGGGGCCACATAGAACAAGCTTATTTTTCCACAAAACAGATGCTTGAAAATAGTGATCCCAGGGGGCAGCTAGGTGGCAGCTAGGTGGCGCAGTGAACAGAGCACCAACCCTGGAGTCAGGAGGACCTGAGTTCAGTCCAGCCTCAGACACTTGATATACTTGCTAGCTGTGTGACCTTGGGCAAGTCACTTAACCCCAATTGCCCTGCCTTCCCCCCTCCAAAAAAAAAAGGAAAGGAAATAGTATTCCTGCCCCCTCCCAGGTCTTCTTTTCTTCAAGTCAACCATTGCAGATCCTACAGCTCATTCTCCTATGGCCTGAACTCAAGACCTTTGACTGTCCTGTCTCCCTTGCTCTCAATTATCTTGCCCTGTTGGCCTCTGATTCCTTCCTGTGCCCCACACTAATCCAGCCTAGGAGAAAGAGCTGAAGATTCAGTCCTATTCCATCCTGGACATGAGGAAGAAGGGCTTCAACTTGTCCTTTGGGTCCCCAGAGGACAAAACAGGGAGCAAAGCCTCCCAGGGAGGCAAATTTCATTTCAATAAAAGAAGGAATTTTCTAATAAGCAGACATAACGATAACCTAAGCTGCCCTAGTAGGTAGTGAGCTCCCTGTAACTCGAAGTCTTCAAGCTGAGACTGGATGGTCCCTTGTCATGTTGATATTGTGTGCCCTTGGGCAAATCAGTTCCCTTACTGAAGCCCAGTTGTCTCCATTACAAACCAGAAAGAGTAATTCTTAAGCTGACTATATCCCAGAGTTACTGTGAACACTCAGGCACTAGGGAAATGGGAGAGAATATTATTTACTGATATGTCCCTTAAGGTAGTCCTGTTGGGGCATAGGAATGGGATGTCATTGGGCCATAGTGAGCTCCTCATCACTGGAAGTCTTCAAGTAAAAGTTAGATGATCACTGGTCAAGAGATAGAGTAGAAAGAATTCCCACTCAGTTCAAGACTGGACTAAATGCAAGGTCCCTTCCATCTCTGAGATTCTGAGTCTGTGGGCAGAATTGGGATAAATTGCAATTATAGAATCAAAGCATCATTCAGAGATGGAAGGGAGCCCAACTCTTACCCAAGTTAGAATCTCTTCCTCTACATCCCTAACAGGTGGGCATCCAGTCCCAGATGAAAGACCTACAGTGATGGTCCAATGGCATCCCATTCCACTAAATCCCAACAAGACTGCCTTGGGAACATATTAGTAACTACAATTCTCTCCCATTCCATTTGCATCTGAGAGTATGGTCTATACTACAGTCCTATGGTAATAGCTGGAAGAGTTTTAATATAGGGATATAGGAATGAGGACTAAGGACTCCAGCGGAGGCAAAAATGAGTAAGGAAGTCGATACAATTTAGAGCAGAGGAGGGAACACCGGACTTGGAGTCAACAACAGGCCTGGGTTCAAGTCCTAAGATGTTTGTACCTCAGTAGTATTTTTCAATAAGACTTTTCCAATAAAACTGGAAAATTGGCTCATGTTGCTGGAACATCAGACAGGATTCTACCCCCTTTAAATTTCTCTCTCTTTACACCATTGCCATGAATATCATCATATGACTGATCACATGTTTCAACTCCATTCAGAAGCCCTCAAAAGCTTAGTTTCCTCATTCAATGTAGCAAATCCAGAAAGAGAACCCAGTAAGAGACTGGTACCGGCTGACCAGTCCCTTTTGGACTGCATGCAAGTTATGACTACACAGTCAACTAATAGTCTAAATCTTCATTACATGATTAGCAGAACTAGTAATAGGCTGTCTTCACCTGCTCCAAAATCCATGGGAGTTTTGCATCAAACACTCTGCTCCTGCTCAAAAGGACTGTGCTCACTGGCCAGTCACCTATTGCATAGTCAATTTCCTCCTCCTCCTCCTCCTCCTCCTCCTCCTCCTCCTCCTCCTCTTCCTTCTTCTTCTTCTTCTTCTTCTTCTTCTTCTTCTTCTCCTCTCTCTCTCTCTCTCTCTCTCTCTCTCTCTCTCTCTCTCTCTCTCTTTCTCAATGAGGGGAAATTCTGTTTGGGATTTGCTTCTCACTAACAGGGGAAAGCTGCTTGCTGGGATAGAAGGAACAAAAACCTTGAAGGTGCTGTGGCCAATCTATACCTGTTTGTGATACAGCAGCAGGGGCAATCTGGGCATGGTCTGACTTAAACACTGTATTGGGGAGCTAGATTTTAAAAGACTCAAAGGTAATAAAAGTAAAATCTGATGGACTAAAATGCTTCAGAAAAAGCCAACCCAAGAAGAGTGGGACATGATCAAGGATGAAGCTCTGAAGATGCACAGAGAAACAATTCTACTCAAAAGGAAAAAACCCAGGATTTGTCTGAAGAAACCAATGTGAATGCAAAGGGAATTCTCCATATAATTTAGATTTTAAATATGCATGTGTAGAAGATATAAGCAAGAGCAGCACAGAAGATATAAGACGACAGTACAGTCATGCAGGAATACAGAGGGTCAAAATAAGTTGAGACTGGCAAGGAAAGCTGGGGGGAGTTTGTTTTTAGCTATACTGGGGTGTGGGGAAGGGGAAGAGAAGAGAAGATGGGAACTTCGCATCGTATGGATGAGATCATGGTAAACTGACAAAAGAGAAGACAGAGCTACTCAATTCTTATTTCTCATTTGTTTACTTTGCAGAGGATGGTCGTTACACTGGAAATGAAACAAGAAAAATTACTCAAGCAAATCAATACCCAATATAAGTAGGGAGGTAGTAAGAAAGCACTCAGCTTCCCTTGACAAGTCCAGTGGCCCAAATGCACTTTACCTTTGAGCCCTGAAAGAACTGACAGGTGGGATTGCTGAGCCACTGGTTAAGGGTATTTGAGAGATCTTGAAACATAAGGAAAGTGTACCATAAGATTGGAAAAGGGTAAAAATGACCCAATTTCCTAAAAGGGAAACAAAAAGTTTGAAAATTATAAGCCAGGGAGCTTACCTTTGACTTCTGGGGAAATATTCCACATTCCTATATCTCTTGTCTTCCTCAGCATCCAGGTAGTATTCCTCCTTCCTACTTATGTAGCTCTCACTGAATCTTTGGAGACTCAGAGGGGCACTCTAACCTCCTTTCAAATTGCCTTTACTTCCCTTCTTCCTTCTAGGCATCTGTGCTGTGCTATGATTAGTCCAAGGATGCTTAGGAAAACGCCATAAAAAGAACATGAAGAAAAGAGCCAATGACTGAGCTATGCCTCTAGGTATAGTTACCTGCAACTGAGGGTGAACAGCTGGCCCTGAGAGTGAAGTAAGTTTTTCTATTCCTCCCTACATCTAAACAGATGGTTCTTGAGAGATAATCAGATCTCACAAGTCTCATTTTTCAAGTCAGGTAAACATTTCTAGTCTTTCTTAGTACACGGTCATGCAGAAAGGATCCACCAACCCCCTGTATGTGAGGGAGAAAAAGAAAATCAAGTACAACTGATTAGTGCATTTGGGGGGAAAGTGTGTGATGTTCAATCCCTGTGGACCTCTCATCTCCTAGACAAGGTAGGTTGATCAGGTCTTCTCATGTTTCTTTTTTAGTTCCACTTGATCTTTAACATTTTGTTACAAGTATTTTTCATTTTTTTTTGCTATGTCATTCTTTCCATTTAAACTGTTGTAGTTACCACATCTATACACCATTTTCTTGGCTCTGCTTAATTCACTTTGCATCAGTTCACAAAGATCTTTCCATGTTTCTCTGTACTCATCACATACATCATTTCTTATATCACAATAGTAGTATTCCATGACATTTATATTCCCCTCCTTGTTTAGCCATTCTCCAGTTGACAAGCATCTACTTTGTTTTCTGATTCATAGCTGTCACAAAAAGCGTTGTTATAAATATTTTGGATTATATCGGGATTTTTTTTCTTGTTGGTGCCTTTCTTGGGGTATAATGGAGTCTTCGTATTAAGGCTTTGAACATTTTTGTTACTTTCTTTGCATAATTCCAATTATTTTCCAAACTATTTCTTTTCACAGTTCTACCAACAGTATATTAGTGTGTGTATATTGCCACACCCTTATTTAGGCATGAAAATCATATTTGTGCCATAAAAGGAATTTGACAGGACTCCTTCTTTACATGTTTTTTCAAATAGTTTATATAGTATTGAGATGAAATGCTTTTTAAATGCTTATTAGAATTCATCTTCAAATCCGTTGAGTCCTGGGAATATTTTTATTCATGCCTTGTTCAAATTTTTTCTGTTTTTGCTGGAAACCCTAAAGGTCTTCCTTTCCCAGATCAATTTTTTTTTCATTAAGTAAAAGAGATCAATCTCTGCCTCATTTTTTACCTAGCCTTAATCACTGAATAGGTGTTGCCTCACTCAAACTGAGACCTGCTAAAGACCTTAGCTGCCCTAGTAGTAGGGTCTCCCATTGCATCTGGGGCCATCTCCAGTCATCCTGATCTATATCTGGCCACTGGACTCATATGGCTCTGGAGGAGAAAGTGAGGCTGGTGACTTTGCCTCACTTAACTCCAATTCACCTGCATGTCATGGTCCTCTTCAAGAAGAAAGTACAAACAACCAAGCCTCTTACCAGACATTTCCAGTATTGACTGCTAGACCATCAGAATGACTTCTTTTATATGGTTAGCATCCCTCTTGCTTTGGTTTACACTAATGCCATTGGTCTGCTTGGGCCATCGGTCAGTCTCTACCTCATGCAACACCTTCCCATCTTTGAATGTGGCAATGAAGTCTCATCTCAATCTTTGGTTTTCCAAGAGCCTCAGGGAACCCCTAGGAGTCCCAGGTCTGAAGGAGACTTATGCATAATCCACGTACTCTTACAAACACAATTAGCATACATAGAGCATACAAACAGAGGCAGCCTGAGCTGCAGTGGGGGCTGGTGAAGGAGAACTGAAATGGCAGTAATGCTGGAGATGGGGGGTGACAGAGGAAGAAGAATAAGGACTCCTACTGAGGGCTACATAGCTACCTCTAGGGGAGGGAAGGGGATGGGATGCATCTGTATATGTTACAGTAGCCCCAGGGTCTCCATGATGCCTTTCCCAAGGGCCCCCTCCAGTTGTGGAAAATAATGAAGAGGCCCACATGTATATTTGCATAACATCTCCATTTCATTTGCCTCTCATTTGCATTCAAGCCCCTGTCTGAACTGTCTCCTCTTTTTCCAGAGAGGCTTGAGGCTCTGTGCCTTTTCTTCTCCCTCCCTCCATCTTGAATTTGTTCTTGTTCCCCAACTCTACTCCCAGAGGTGTATCTGAAGAAGGGGAGCAATAAGAGCCCCCATTTCTCTAGTGCAAAGCACTTTTCCCATAATCACCCTGTAAAGTAGATATTGCAAGAATCAGTATCCCATTTTGACAGAGGAAGAAACTGAGGTTCAGAATGGGAAAGTGACATAGCCATGATCACACATCTAGAAATGGTCAGAGAGATAGCTCATGAACCCAAGTTTTGGCCTCCATAGCCAGTGTTAAATCACACTGTGCCAGACAGAGAGCTGAGACAGAAGGGATGCTTATTATTCATCTTACTATACTATTCCCAGAATTAAAAACAAGTCTATAAATTAGATCCCAAGATGGCCAAAGACTGGATCATAGATTCAATAGAATCTATGCAAATTAGAGTCAACCACTTCCCATGGCCATACCTGACCTGGAACACAAAGAGGGGGATGTAAATGTCTTCCCGAATGATTGAGTCTAAGTTCAGAATGAGCTCAGACCATGCTCACAGACTGAACCCTCATTCTGGTCCCAGACTGAGCTCTGACCATGCTCACAGACTGAGCTCAGACTAGTTTGTGTATACTTACTCTTGGTCATAAGGAAAATGGAAAAAGAACCATAGACATAAAATGTAAGAACTAACAAGAAACCTCATTTTAAAGGAGAGGAAACCAAGGTCCCATGGGATGGATGGGATGGATGAACTCATCCAATATCACACAGTGAGTAGGAACAATGCCAAGACCAGAGACTCCTGAATATGACTGACCTAATCTAACCTGTCCTCACCTCTGGAAAAGAGGTTAAAACTCAAGTCTGCCTTGTAACCAAAAAAGATGTCATACTTTTTAGAGGAAAGACACAACTGAATTCTATTCAATTCATTAGGCAGAGTTATGTACTTTCTATGCACTAGGCACTGTGTTTGGCAGGTGATAAGAGAAAGTAAAAAAATAATAATAATAATAATAACCCTTGTCCTCAAGAAGCTTAAAACCTATCTACTGAGTATATACCACATGTACCCACATAAGTCAATACAAAGGATATACGTAATTATTTAAAGTTATTTCCAGAAAGAGAGAGCTTCATAAAGTTCTTCAGTAAGGGTCTTGTAGAGAGAGTGAGACCTGATATGTGCTTGGAAGGAAATTAGAGAATCTCTGAGGAAGAAGGGAGAAGGAGGATCATTCCAAGCATGAGAAACACCTTACACATAAAGAGAAGGGGTTATAGGACCTCAGAGTTAGAAGGGACATCAAAGGAATCCAGTCTAATCTGTACCTGAAAATAGTCACCTTGATGTCTTCCGTGATTATCTAGCCTTCCTTGGAATGCCACACTCATTATTCCCTGAGATAAGCCATGTTACTTATGGATAGCTTCTAATGGTTAAAAAGTTTGGTCTATTATATGTAATTGGTAAATAATTAACAAAATAAGTAAAGATATGTTCAATAAAAAGTTTGGTCTAAGATGAAACCAAAAACTTCCCCTCCCAACTGTTCCTAGGTCTACTCCCTGGAGCCAAAGAGACCAATTTTATTGTTGTTCCTCTTGACAAACCTTCAAAACCTTGAAGATAGTTATCTTGCTCCCTGAGTCTTCTCTTCTCCAGGCTCTTGTTCCTTCAATTGATTTTCACACAGCAAGGTCTCCAATTCCTTCATCATCATGGTTACCTTTGTTCTAAAAGTCCCCAGTTTGTTAATGTCTTCCCTAAAATGGGCTGCCCAGAGCTGAGCTGAGAACCCTAAATGTAATCTGCAGTTAGAAGTCACGTGTATAACACGACATCACATGGCATGAGGGACATGAGGGACCCCTGAGATTTAGAGAAGGGGAACAATTTGCCTGATATAACAATTATAAATAGTAGAAGCCAAATTTGAAACCAAGTCACCTGCTTCCAAATTCCAAGCCCTTTTCACTATATCCTGCTAAATCAGCACAGTGCTGACCATGGAGGAATCACACAGAGAGGCTTAAAAGATGGAAGGTGACAAGTCAGTGACAAAGCATAGGACATGCTTTGTCTCTTTGTCTCGCATCAGAACACATTAGCTTTTCCTCAAGACTTAAGCGTCATCCATCATCAGAATATTTGAGATCAATGTGTCTCTGAATCTGCACAGTCCTTGTATCCTTTGTGCTGCTGTCATGTTGCTTCAAAGAAGGTGCTGTGCACCATGAGCAAAGCTATGGGAAGAAGCCTGGTGAAGCACAAGTGTAGTTTTGAACTCTGCCCTCTTGGGCTATCCCAAATGATTCTAGCACGTCTTCCACAGAAGAGCCTTTCAGACCACTAAAGACTCCTTTCTTGTTTCTTTAAGTCTTCTTTTCTCCAAGCCGAACCTCCTCACTTCCTTCAACCAATTTGCATATGGCATGGTTTTATTGCCTTCAGTCCTTTATTAGCACCTAACACAGTTTCACAGGTAGTGGGTGCTTACCAAATGCCCATTTCTGGACAACCAATGTCTTTCATAAACTGGATCATTCAGAACTGAATACAATACTCCAGACAGGATCTAACAAGGGAGAGGACAGTGGAGCTATCACCTCTATTTCTGGAAGCTCTTTCCCCTCTTAAGACAGTCCAAGATCTTATGGGGTTCTCAGAGTACCCCGTCATACTGCTGACATTAAGCTTTGTGCTTGTTGTTATTGGGACATTTTCAGGCCTGTCCAACTCTTTGTGACCCATTTGAGGTTTCCTTGGCAGAGATACTGGAGTGGTTGGCCATTTCCTTTTCCAGTTGATTTCACAGATGAGGACTCCGAGGCAAACAGGATTAAATGACTTGCCCAGGATCACACAGCTAGTAAGTGCCTAGGGCCAGATTTGAACTCAGAAAGATGATTCTTCCTGACTTCAGGCAGAGCACCCTATCCACTACACCAGCTAACTGTCCTAATATCTTATCTATTTGATTTTATTTATAATTTTTGCTCCCTTTTTTGTGTACATGTTGTTTACCCCCAATAGAATATAAACTCCTTGAAGGCAAAACCTGTTTGATTGTTGCCTAGAATACAATTGGTGATTATTAAATGTTTGATGAATGAATGAAGAATGAATGAATGCAGAGCTTTGCTAGGTAGTTTTACTAAGATCATAATGTCAAGGGTTTCCAGTTAGACCTCTTCTCTGGGTGACCTTAAGAAAGTCCCTCCCTCTGTTTGGATGCCAGTTTCTACTTCAGTAAATTGACATTAGACTGAATGGTCTCATTTAGGAAGTGACCCCTGAATGGTGCTTTAAGGACAGTGAAGAGAGCACTCCTGATGTAGGAAATAGCCCATTCAAATACACAAAGGTGACGAATGGAATGTATGCTCAAGGAACAGATAGCAAGCCAGTTGGATGGGATGCAGAGTGCAGGAAGGTAAGAGCCATTCCCCAGTTGATAAACAGTTAAAGGATATAAATAAGCAATTTTGTGCAGAAGAAATACAAGCTATCACTAGCCATATTTTTAAATCCTCTAAATCACTAATAAAACAATTCTGAGGTAGTATCTCACACCCATCAGAATGGCAAAGTTGACCCAAAAAAGGGGAAATGACAAATGCTGGAGGGGCTAGAGGAGAAATAAGCACATTAATGCACCATTGGTGGACTTATAAACTAGTTCAACAATCCTGGAGAATAATTTGGATCAATGCCCAAACAGCTATTAAACTGTGCATACTCTTTGACCCAGTAAATACCACTACTAGGTCTATGCCACAAAGAGACCAAAGAAAGAGGAAAAACACAAAAATATTTATAGCAGCACTTTTTGTGGTGGCAGAGAATTGGAAACTTCAAGGATACCCACCAAATGTGAAATGCTTAGCACAATGCCTGGTTTATTGATCAACTGACTTTAGGGATAAACAAGTTATAATATGTGAACATGATGGAATACAATTATACTGTAAGAAATGATTTAAAGAATGGCTTCAGAAAAACCTGGGAAGACTTATATGAACTGATGCTAAGTGAAATAAGCAGAACCAGGAGAACAATTTGTTCAATAACAGCAAAATTGTAAAGATAATCAACTGAGAAAGAATGAGTAACTTGTACCAACACAATTGACCAACCACAATTCCAAAATGCTCATGATAAGACATCTGCCTACCTCCACACAGAGAGCTGATGAACTTGGAGGGCAGATTAAAGCCTATTTTCTTCTCTTTTCTTTTTTTTTTGGGGGGGGGGGTGAAGGGAGAACACACCTGACACAGAAATTTGTTTTGCTTGACTATACATATTTGTAAAAGGTTTTGTTTTTTATGCCTTTTCAATGGATGAGGGAAGAAGGAGGCAGAGAATTCAGAACTGAAAATAAAATAAAATTGATTTTTTTTCAAAAAGAAGAGAATGCAGAAAGAGGAACATTAGGAAAGGTAGATGGCAAATATTGCAGAGGACTATACACCTCTTTTGTCTGAGAGACAATGGGGAGCCATGGAAGTTATTGAAGCAGGGGAGAGTCAGTCAAATCTCTGACTTAGAAATCTCAGTTTGGCAGTTTCCTAGAGGACAGATTGGGGAGGGGAGAAATCAGAAGATTCAGAGAAGTTCTAGAGTTGAAATGGGTCTTAGTCCCTGGTTACAGCAATTCCCTCTGTCCTTCCCCACTCCCAACCCACCCACCTCCATCCCTACTCTCCTGGCCACTCAGAGTGCAGCCCATGACAGCAGGATTTTCTCAGTTTTCCTTCCAAGGGAAGCAAAAATGTGCGTTTCAGAAATAACACATTATGGAGAGTTCGTTAGTTGGAAATATAAAAGAAATTTCCTAATGCCTGAAGGGAGGGGTGAGAGTAAGAAGGGATGGGGACATGAAACTTCACTTCTAAAATGAATACATGTTCCTCTCTTTGATAGATGTCAAGCCCCAATCAAACCTACTTGTCTTCCCTACCTCTCTGTCTGTGTCCAGCTTGTCCCATATTCCTGGAATACATGACCTCCTCTCTTTCTCATCTTAGAATCCTTAGAGGCTCAGCTCAGGAGCCTCCTGCCTCTACACAAGGCTTATCCTTTGCCCCCCTCCCAACCTTCCCTCCCAGGCCCCATCATCAGTGACTTTGTATTATTTTGTATCTTATATTTACAAATTTATTTTTACTTAGCTATTTATTTACTTTGTGTATTGTCCCCCCCAAATACAAAGTAAACTCTTGGAGGGCGGAAACTGTTGAATGTTGTCTTTGTATCTATCCCCTGTGCCTAGCTGTGCACAAAATAAAGGTGTTCAATAGAAGGCTTAATAAATGTTTGTTGAGTAGATGAATCCTTTCTGCCCTTAATGGCTCAGGTCCAGATTGACCTAAGATAGTATCACACTTCCTGCACTTCAGAGCTGAAAGGGCCTTGAACAACATCAAGTCCGGTACCTCATTTCATGAATAAGGAAACTTCATTTCCAGGAAGAAAAGAGGATGTGTCTAGGGGTCACACCACAAGTCTTGTCCTGATGCTTCTCCCCCAGAGGGCAGAACCAGAACAGTGAATGGAAGTTGTAAAAAGAAAATGGGAGGCTTGGATTCAGGAAAATCATTCTAGCAATCAGAATTGTCCCAAAGGTGAAAAGGACTACATTGGGGGTAACGAGTGCCCCATCACTGGAGGTATTCAAACAGAGTAGTCTTTTGCTGAATATGATGTGAAAGGGATTTTAGTTCAGGTGCAGATAGGACTAGAAGCCCCTCGGGTCCTTCCAGCTCTGAGATTTGAGGATTCTAGGATTCTAATCCCATCTCCCCAGTTTAGAGAGATCTTTTCAAATTCCCCAGGTAAACCTTGTCAGTAGAGTGTAAAGGAGGATCACCAAAGGAAGGAAGCAGGTCCCTTAAATAGAAAATACAAACCAAAAGTAACCTCACCAACTCACAAGTGAACAAGCCTCCCCAGACCTACAATATCCATGGCAAGTGGCCCTCCAACTTCTTCTTGAACATCTTCAGTGAAGGGGAGCTCAGCACCTCTCAAAGGAGCCCCTTTGAGACAGCTCTGATAATTATGAAGGTTTTCCTTAAGTATGCAGATAGGAGTCTTTAGGATTCTTCCCCAAAAGCTGGAGTTCTGAAGCGACTACAAGACAGACTTCAGATATGAAATAGTCCTCACCCTAAAAAAGGTGAGATCTTTGAATGCCTTAATTACATATGAAGAGTCCAGAAATACAATGAATGTTTTCAGGGCATAGACTTCATTCCTACTTTTGTCCCACCTACACGCTGTTGTTCAGTCGTGTCTACCATGACCCCATTTGGGGTTTTCTTGGAAGAGATACTGGAGTGATTTACCATTTCCTTCTCCAGCTCATTTCATGAATGAGGGACTCTGGGAAATAGGGTTAAGTGACTTGCCCAGAGCCACACAGTTAGTGTCTGAGGTCAGATTTGAACTGAGGTCTTCCTGACTCCAGGTTTGGGACTTTACCCACTGGGCCACCTCACTGCCATACTCCTCTACATATGTTGCTCAAAGTAATATTACCAAAATGAATCACCCTAAGGGAACACGGTATTTGTCAAAAGCAAATCTTCTATCTCCTGCCCAGAAATGACAAGCAACTTTGGAGAAGAGCCTCTGAGAGAGTCAACAGGAAGAAGTTTCTACTTCCCCCAATCTGAGGATCACTGCCCTAGTTGCAAGAGCTTTGTAGCACTCTAGCTGAAGAGAGCACAGAACCATACAGCCCATCCAACAGCTAAATGTAGAAAATGATGGCCCTGCACACCAAAGTCAAGTCTAAATGGATGCATGATCTAGATATAAAGGCTGATACTTTAAATAATCTGGAGAGGCAAGGAATAGTTTACCTGTCAGATTTATGGAGCAGGGAAGACTTTATGACCAAAGAAGAGTTGGAGTGCATTATAAAATGCAAAATAGATAATCTTGATTACATCGAATTGAAAAGCTTCTGTACAAACAAAGCCAATGTAACCAAGATTAAGAGGGAAGTGGGAAATTTGGAAAGAATATTTACAACTAGTGTCTCTGATAAAGGCCTCATTTCTATAATATGCAGGGAATTAAATAAAATTTACAAGAATGCCAGTCATTCCCCAATTGATAAGTGGTCAAAGTGAACAGGCAATTTACAGAGGTAGAAATTAAAGATATCTTAAAGCATATGGAAAAATGCTCTAAATCACTATTGATTTGTGAAATGCAAATCAAAACAACGTTGAGGTACCACA
>CM053593.1:24164519-24179163 GCA_028646575.1 Pseudocheirus occidentalis
CACACACACACACACACACACACACCACATACACACTCCAATACACACATGCTTCCTACCATTTCTCTGTGGCTCAGACCTGAAGGAGGAACAGAGTAGGACTTTAAGAAAGATACCACTGGAGCCCCCTCTATCCTAGGGAATTTTCCCTAAGGAGTCCCTTTGTCCTGCCCCTTGAACTGTGATCTCCTCCCTCCCCCCACTGCCTCTCCCCGCTCCTTTCCCCCATCCCCTAGTCTGAAGCCCTGGTCAGCCAAGCACACACATACACACACACACACACACACACACCCCTCCTCTTCCTCCTCCTCCTCCTCCCCTAGCACTTGAGAATGGCCTCCTTTCTCTCAAGCTCTATGGCCACCTGAGTGGGGAGGGAGGCGACTGACAAGAGGGAGCTCCAGAGGAGGGGGAAGGAATCCTTGGTGAGCACCTTTCAGAAGGGATCTCTCAGGAGCCGGCTTTGCCCTTGCCCCTCCTCCTCATCTGCTCTTCTTTTGTCTCTGGCCCTGGGGATGAAAAGGCCTTGAGTAGGGGGCCAGGGACTCCTCTTCAGATGGGCTCAGATGCTTCAGGCCCCTTCCCATCCAAGCCAGGGGCCCAGTTGGAGGCTCTTTCTGTCTCTCCTCCCATTAGCCCTATACCCTACTAGTTTAGACAAGAAGCAAAATTCATAATTTCTGGGACTTTAGTGATAGATTTCACCAGATTTAGAACTGGATTGGGAATTTAGAGGTTATCTGGCCCCACTCTGCTATTTTACAAATGAGAATGCAGTCCAGGGAATTGTCCAAGGTAGTAAAGCTCAGAGGCCTCTGACTCCCAAACCAGGGAGAGTTCTATGTCCTACCCGGTCCTTCCTCACATCTCCTAAGAATACTCTGATCCCCATCACAAATATGCAATTTTCTGTTGTCTTTGAAAGCCTTTTCCAACCTGGCTCCCTCACACTTTTCCAGTCTTTTTACACCTTACTGCCCTCCATGTGCTCTACACCTTATTCTTCTTTCAGTCCATAATATACAAAATGTCATTTTCCAACTCTTTGCCTCTGCACTGACTGGCCCACATACCTGCAATGCTTTCCTGGCTCTCCTCCACCTGCTGGCTCCCCTGGTTTCCCTCAAGAGTCAGCTCAAATCCTACCTTCTGCAGGAGGCCTTTCTAGACCTTTCCCACTGCTTAGAACCTTCCCTCTTTCCATAGCATAACGCTGGGTCTAGAGTCAAGAAGACTGGAGTTCAAACATGGCCTCAGACACTTTTAACTGCATGACCTTGGACAAGTCATTTAACTTCTATCTCTGTTTCTTTGACTGTAAAATGGTAACAGTAATAGCACCTACCTCCCAGGATTGTTGTGAGGCTCATTTTTGTTAAATGTACTTAGCACAGTGGCTGGCACATAGTAGGTGTTTAGTTATTGTTCTTTTCCTTCCTTCTTGTGAGATTACCTTCCATTTCCCTTCTGTTGATTTTGTAGCTCATTTTTTTCACATGCCATCTCTCCCACTAGACTGTGAGTTCCTTGAGGGTAGGGACTAAGGGGTTTTTTTCCTTTCTTTGTATCTCCTATACTTGGCACATAGCAGGCACATCAGTCAATGCTTGTTGACAGATTTTGCACCCTGTTTCTTTAAATACCTGATTTGTCCCACCAAAAGTTCACCCCAAAACTGGTGGAAAGTGACTCGTTAAGCCAGGATCGGTCTCCTTTGGGTTGTTGTGTTCCCAGCACCAAGCAAGGCGTGACTCCACACAGATGCATCTGTGGTCTCGGGGATTAGGGGGGATCTCTCCAGCCATGGAGATCTCCCCATTCACATCAGCCAATCCCAAACAACTCTTGTCCATGTCCACCCAAAATTTAGCACAAGGAGTCTACCCAACATGCTGGCAGAATCCATTGATTTCTCTCAAGATCAACAGAGTGGATGGAGTACTCTGCTTCTCCCCATGTCATTCCTCAACTTTCCCCATTTAACCAACCCATCTTCTATTGTTGGCACACAATATCCCACTGATATCATTTACTTTCATTCTTTAGGGTTCTTCATTCTTCAGCCTCTGTCAAGTGGGCTCACACACACCACAGGCTTCCATTACCCTCTGAGTGATGCTCCCTCTTAATTCTTCAGAGGCAATGCTGTTTCAGGTCTCGCCACCAAGCAGAATTACCAATAAAATGTCTACATTGAAAATATGGGTCTTTGTTCTTTTGGGGAGCTTAGGATAATGAAATGGAGTGTGCAATTGCCCAAAAGCCATCCATCCCACTTGTCTCCTCCTCTTCCTATAGACGCGTCAAATTCAACATGTGCAAAACTGAACACATTTTTTCTTCCCTGCCCCTAACTTCCCTATTACTGTCAAGGGCACCACCATTTTCCCAGCCACCCAGACTTAAAACCTAGGCATCATCCTTGACTCCTCTCTTTCTTTCACCCCTCTCCAATCTGTTGCCAAAGACTGTTTATTTTACCTTTTGAAACATCTTTCATAAATTCCTTCTTCTCTCTTCCGACGCTGCTCACCCCACCCTTAGACTATCTCAGTAGTCTCATGGTTGGTCTCTAAACAGCAAATGAGCTTTCTGAAACACACAAACAACCATGTCAGCCCCTATTAGATAAACACCAGCAGTTGTTCCCTATCACCTCCAAGATAAAATCTAAAATCCTGTTTGCCATTCAAAGTCCTTTTGCAACTTTGCCCACTTCCACCCTTCCTGTGCCTCTTCACCTCTGCCCCCCTCTTTCAAGACTCAACTCCAATCCCACCTTATGTAGGAGGAGATAGCTCCCAATTCTTCCAACTTCTAGGCCCTTCTTCTCTAAGGTTACCATCCATCTACTCTATATGTAACCTGTATCGATATGTTTTCTTCCACTTGAGAATGTGAGCTCCCTGAGAATACTGACTGTATTCTTGCTTTTCTTAGTAGCTTAACAACTCCCCTTATATACTCTATGGTCCAGTAACAGTGATCTCCTTGCTATTACTCACACAAGATAAATCCATCTCCCTGCTCCGAGCATTTTCACTGGCTCTGCCCCATGCCTGGAATGCTCTCCCTCTTCATCTCTGCTTGACTTCCTTCGAGTCCTGGCTAATTGTGAGGCTCACAACTGCTAGTCCCTTCTTCTCTAAGGTTACCATCCATCTACTCTATATGTAACTTGCACGGATATGTTTTCCTCCCCCTGAGAATATAAGCTCCCTGAAAATACTGTAATGAATCTCCCTCACTCAAATCAGTCAGTTGCAAGTTGGCATCATCTCCCTGATGTTATGGTCCTCTTAGAATGAAGGACGAACCATATAACCTGAGTTGTACACTCTGTAAGTCTTTCTTGAATTTCCTTCATGCCTTCTCTTTGAAGATTATTTCCACTTTATCACATCTATATCTTGTTTTGAAGAATCGTTTGCAAGCTGTCTCCCTCATTAGACTGTGAACTCTCTGAAAACAGGGACTGTTTGTGGTCATTCTTTGCATCCCTAGCACTTTGCACAGTGTCTGGCACAATGTGAGTATTTAATAAATGCTTATTAACTCTGGTCCCAACTTATTGTCTATCTGTTCTCTCTCCCAGATTCACACAGTATTGAACAAGTTCTATGAGATGTCCATTCAGATGAATGTTGAAATCTTTGTGTGTATATGTGTGCATGTGTATATGTATATGTGTACACATACATGTATATGTGTAAATGAGAGGGGAGGGGGGGAGAGAGAGAGAGAGAGGAGAAAGCCTTCACAAATAAATTAAGTTTTATGTTCTCTCCTGATTCTCACAAGGATTATTTGAGATTGCTATGGCAAGTCTCATTTTACAGATGAAGAACACAAAGGTTATGTGACTTCCCCAAGATCATCACTATACGGTGGTTAAACTGGTACACTGTGCACCACTTACAGTGGTAAGACTCAGGTCTCTAAACTAGTATTCTTTCCATGACACCAGAAGATTCCTTCCATAAGAAAATCCCTTAACCATTCACATATTGTGGGAGTCTCGAGTTTTATGACCTTGGTTCTGCCTCCATCCCTCCATATTCTTATAGTCAGAGAGTTCCACCTCCATCCCACTCATAAAATGATACAGGATTTTTGTGTTTCAAAGAAACTTAGAGAGTGTCTGATCCCACCTCTTCATTTTGCAAATGAGGAAACTGAGACCCAGAGACAGGAAATTATTTCTCTGGTTTAAACAGACAGTGGGCAGCCATCCTGGGATTAGAATCTCAGTCTTGTTTGCTTTTCACTAAACTACACTGCCTGCATACTTAAATGGCCTAGAGAGTATCAAGTAACCCAGAGCTTCTTAAGTGCAGAGCTATGAGTTGGTCTGTGTTTTTTTAATATCTGGATAACTATCTGACTATCCTTAGTTTCTTCTGCAATCCTCTATGACTTTAAAAATGTGATGCTGAAAAAAAAATGTGTTACTGAGAAGGGGTCCACAGTCTTCCCCAGACTGACTGCCAAAGAGGTCCATCCAGGACACAAAATAAGGTGAAGAACCCCATTTTAGGCTAATCTCTTCATTTTATAGGTAAGGAAAATGAGGCTGAGTTAAGAATTGATTGGCCAAAGCCTGATGTAGTGGCAGACTCCCTATGAAATCCTCAGACACTCCCCCCATTCCAAGGACAGTGACCATGGTCTCCCTCCCAAAGTTGTATGCTCCAGAAAGTCCTGACAAGATGGAAAGACTCCTAGAGTAAGCCCCTGAGAAACTGAGGATTGGCTCTTCAAGGACCACCCTAGCTAAGAGTATTAGAGCCACCCACCAAGGGATAAAAGATCTTATTCTCAATAACTCAGGAAACCACCCATTCTCTGGTATACAAGGTCAGTCATGTCTGTTGTCTCCCCAGACAAAATAAAAGCTCCTATGATGTCTTGTAGCTTACAGGATCTAATATAAAGTTCTCTCTTTGGCACTGGAAATTCCTCCCAACCTGACCTCTTTTTACTTTCCACCTCTTCTTATACTTTACTGCCTCCCACATGCTACATAATCTAACCATACTGCTTTTCTTGATGTTCTTCGTGCACAGTATTCCATGTCTCATCTCCATGCCTTTGCACTGGCTGTGTCCCATGATTAAAATGTTCTGCCCCCTAACTTCCCTGAGATCCTTCAAGACTTATCTCCAATACATCCCCCCTGTAAGAGACCTCTCCCCATTCTCCTGACCACTAGAACTTTCCCCTCTGAGGTTACCACCCATCCACTCTGTATGCCTCTTGTATGTATTTATTTTCTTTCCCCAAAGAATGTAAGCTCCCTGAAGGCAGAAAAGTCTTTTTCCATCCTTGGCATCCTTAATACTGAACACAGTTCATGGCATATAGTAAGGACCTAAGAAATATTTTTTGATTGATTGGTAGAGAAAGGACCCCATCAAAGGAATTGAGTAATTTCACCAAAGCAACCTTTACCTGTGTCTGCAAGATTAAACACCAAGATTATTCCTCTTACCTGGTCATAGAATATGAGACATGGAAAGACCCTTAGATCCAGCTACTCCAACAACTTCACTTTGCCCCTGGGCAAGCTGAAGATTCAAATGGAGAAGGATTTTACCTGTATTTTCACAGAAATTAGCAACAGAGTGGAATTAGAACTCATGTCTCCTGACCCCCAGAGCCAGGGTTCTTTCCTCTGTACTGAAAAATGTGGAAGAGGAGGAAAGAAAAGGAGGAAAAGGACAAGAAAGAAAAAAGGAAGAAGGGACAGGAAAAAGATGAGTGTGATTTATTCAGAATTGTATTATTAAGAGTTTCTTATCCTTCTGGGATGATTTCCCACTTTATGGTTTTAGTCCATGAGATGCTACTTTGAATCCTTTGAAGTGTGGTCTTTCTACAAATAAGGAATAGGCCACACCCTACCTGGCTTTTCTTTCCTCTACCAGGAATTCTAAGAAGGACTGTTTATTTCACCATCACTTCTACTTTATTAACCAGGTCCTACTATATGGGAAGAATCAGGTAGAGATGTATGCTTTTCTTCATTGATTCTTCCAACTTTTGAAGGATGGCAATAAGCCTGTCAAAACATTATTAGATGCTCTTCCTTTTGGAAGAGAGAGAAAAACAGGAGAAGCAGAGATAAACAAAGAGATTGATAGAGACATACTTGGACACTGACAGACACATGGAAAAAGACAGGGACAGACAGAGGGATAGACATATACACACATGGTGTGTTCTAGCAGATGTCTGGCTAACTGAAGACACCCACCAATACTACACTGTGCACCTGTACCCACATCCCTGTACTTGTGGTGCTTCCTAAAATCTTTATCTCTTTCCACTTCCTACCAAGGTGGTCTATAGGATATTCTGATGACAAAATCACTTCTATTTCTGTCATTGTTGATTTTTATACAAATACTCCCCACTACACTTCCTCCCTTGTGTGAATATGGAATTTTGTCCCATGAGTATATATTATTTTTAAATTTTTATTTTATTTTAAATTTATGGAACAAAACAAGCATTTCCATAATACAGTATAATAAAGAGCTACTTATACATGAATCTGCAAATATGTTATGTACAACTTGCTATTTCTTTTAAATATATAATAAAATTATTGTGAAAATTCCCTTTTTCTTCCTTCCCCATCACCACCCTAGAGATGGCTACCATTATTGAGAGAGAGAGGAGGGGGGGAAGAGAAGGAGGAGGAGGAAGAGGAGGAGGACAAAGAGAGAGGAGGGAGAGAGAGAGAGAGAGAGAGAGAGAGAGAGAGAGAGAGAGAGAGAAGGAAGAGGAGGGAGAGGAGGAGAGAGAGGGGAGAAGAGAGAGAGAGAGAAAGAGAGAGAGAGAGGGAGAGAGAGAGAGAGAGAGAGAGAGAGAGATGTAAAATTATTCCATATGTACTTCTATTTCTGAGTTCTTTCTCTATATTCTTAATATGCGATACTCACCACCCATTTGTACCCATCCTGTTCCTTCTGAATAAGGTTTACCCTTCCAGATCTATGGTCCCATCATTGATCTTATCTTTCCAAGTCTCGATAATAACCACGAGGCCAGATTTGTCTCCCTTTGTTAGTATTTCTAGGTCTACTCACTTGCTGTCTGTACTTTGTAGATTGTATGTTGGGATATTTGAGGTCATCTATTTTACCGACCGTTCCTTTCTTGGAATTTATCTCCTGTCAATTTCTGGGCATCAGCTCATCAATTCTTCCTATATTGTATTACAAAGATGCCTGATTTTGGATCCTGACTCTCCTAAATTAATGTGTGACTTTGGACAAATCCTTTCACTCCTCTGGACATATTTTCCAATCTGTCAAATGAGAGGAGTCCCATTAGATGGTCTCTATGATCCCTGGAAATTTTGAATCATTTATATAAATCTGACAGTGTAGGTTATGAAGACCCTAAGAATTCAATTGAGTCCAATCCGACAACTACAAGCAGAGGGATATAATAATATATAAAGGGTGCTAGATTTAGAGTCAGGTGATCTGGGTTTGAATCCTGGGTTTCCTATGTGGCCTTGGGCAAGTCATTTAACTTCCTTCTAATTCATTCTCCACTCAGCTACCAAAGTGATTTTTCTATGTTTTTTTAATTTTTGGGGGGAGGGCAATTGGGGTTAAGTGACTTGCCCAAGGTCACACAGCTAGTTTTTTTTTTTTGGTAGAGTGTCTGAGGTCAGATTTGAACTCAGGTCCTTCTGACTCCAAGGCCAGTGCTCTATTGACTGCGCTACCTAGCTGCCCCAAAAGTTATTTTTCTAAATCAAAGATTTGACTTGACACCCCATACTCAACAAACTCCAGTGGCTCCCTATTACCTTGACAAACATATACGAAATCCTCTGTTTACCACTGAGTGTCCCTCACAAACTGGCCCTTCATACCTTTCCGGGTACCCTACAATCCAGCAACACTGGCCTATTTGCTCATCCCCCTATGTGATACTTGGTCTCCCATCTTTGTGCCTTTTCACCTGTGTGCCTCATGGCGAGAATGCTATGTCTCATCACCTTTGTACCTTAGCATCCCTGGTTTCCTTCAAGATTTAGTTAGTAACTTTTCTAAAAGAGGTCTTTCCCCATCTTCCCTCTTCCTTTTCCCCAACTGATCCAGGCTTCCCCTCTAAGACTACCTTCCATTTATTCTGTATTTGTCTGTAACTGTTTACATGTTGTTGCTCTCCCCCCCCCCATTAGAATGTGAGCTTCTTGAAGCAGGGTCCCTTCTTGTCCTTTGTAACCTTTGTGCTTAGCACACTGCCTAACAGATTAAACACCTAATCCTTGCTGATTTGACTTGAACTAGATGGTCAATGAGGTCCTTTCTGGCTCTACATTTATGATCCTATGTTCTTCCAATGTGTCAGGCATTGTTCTTGATTTGGGAGAGAGGTGATTGGGGGAAGGAAGAGACTCATATAAACAGAGATACATAATGAAATAGAAGAGTTTTCCTGAAGAAAATCGTTTTATTACTTAAAAGCTAAAAGGAAAATGAAAAATTAGAATAAAAAATAGTTTTGAATGGAGATGGAGATGGAGAACTAAGGACAGACTGACAGACAGATGGGTGGATGGATGGATGGAGATAGATGTGTAAGGATAAATATATAAGGTATTAGAGTGATACAGATTCAGACAGACAGAAACCACATTTGCAAAAATCCTACCCATAGCCCTCCTCCTTCAGCAACAGGCCCCAGAAGCTAGGTTGGGAGTGGGCTGGGTTCATGTGTATAGCTGAATGCCAGTGTATGCTGAATGTTGTTAAGTTGTGGGGGGCGGGGGAACTTGTTCAAGCCCACACTGGAAAATAGCAAAAGTAATTTGTTCTGCACTCCTCCATCAACTTCTCTTATGCTGAGCTTCCTCCAGCCTCCTCCTCCCAATAATCACCTTCTTTCTGCCCCATTCCCCATAGAATCCTCTGCTCTCATTCTCCACCCCACCCCTTCTCCATTCCATTCTCACTACTTGTCTGGCATCTTCCTGCTGCCAGTGCCCCTAGCTCCTATGAGAGATAGACCAAAGCAGGGAAAGAATTCTTGTGTGACCTTGGGCAAGTCCCTTCTCTTTTCTGAATCTCAGTTCTCCATTTGTAAAATGAGGAGTTTGAATTGTCTCTAAGGGCCCTCTGTTGTTCTTTGAGTGTCCTCAAAGAAAGCTAGAGGAAGGGAAGAATAGCACTGAGTTGAAGAGGGCAGGGTGGTCAGCTCAAGTTGGCATAAGGTACCTGCTCCACTCTGCCTGGGAACTGAAAACCATTGCCCACTGGCATACTGAGTTTGGCTCCTCCTGCTAAAAAGCCAAAGGCTAGATATCTACTGTCAAGGGAGAGGGGGCACTCTTTAGCATTTTCATGTATAACTTGTTCATTATTTGCAGCTGACACAAAGCTAAAATGCATCATCAAGATTCATAAGATTCCCAATAGATTTGATAGAGCCTGAATCTAAGGTGAACAGAAAATTTAATAGGAGTTAAAGGAAAGTCTCATCCTTTAGCTCAGGAAATGGGGGAGGCCTGGTTAGGTCCAAAAGATTTTAATGGCCAGGAAACTGGATGTGAGTTGGTAATACCATGCTTTGGGGCTACATTGAGAGAGTAAGAATTTCACAGCATAGAAAAGTGATAGTCCCATGGTGCTGTGCTCTACTCAGACCTTAGCTTGAAAGATGCTGCTGAATTCTGGGCACCAGGGGTGGATGAGCTGGAGAGGATGCAGAAGAGGGCCACCAGGCTGAAGGATCTTCAGATCATATCCCAAGAGCAGGAGTCAATAGAATAAAGGATATTTGAGTGGAATTAGGGATAAGACTGGAAGACTAGAGACCAAGCTAGTCTCTTAACCACTCTGGGGCTTAGGTGCTCTTCTGTAAAATCAGGAGGTTAGGTTGTCATGGTGACCTTGAAAATCCTTTTTATTCACAATCCTAATATGTGATAGCTGTCTTGAATGGTCTATAGGGGAAATAAGAAAAAAATCCAAGAGATCTGCTTAGTCAGAGGTCAGAAGTTGGGTCAGGGATGGGGTGGGGGTGGGAGAAGATGCAGACAGGAGGAGAAAAGAGATGGTTCTAAGGAGGTACAGAGAAGTGGAAGCTTTCTACATGGAGGGTCTGGCATAGGGGCTTTGTGCATAGTACAGGCTTAGTGGTTGTTGAATTGAATTGCCTTTTTAAAAGAATACACAACAAAACACAAACTTCCCAACAATAAAATTTATTCAAAGCGGAATCACTACTCTTAAGGTAGTGAGTTCCCCAACAATGGAAGCTTCATAAGCAGAGGATGAAGTAAAGATTCCTTTATCTAGTCCTAGTTGAAAGTTAGACTAGGGACAGCTAAGACCCTTTCCACCTCTGGGTTGGGTCATTCTGGATCACCTGCAAAGTCAGTGCCAGTTTCATATTCCAGTGGGGGGTGGGCGTAGTGCTGAAGTTTCTAAAGGAAGATATATGGGCAGGCTGGCAGCCAACAGAGCCTCAGAAAGGAAAGGAAGTGGTTGGGCAATAGGACTGTGGGACTTCCCAGAACTGGAATAAATGTAGCTAAGGATCCTAAACTGTAGGGAAGTTCTGATCTGCAGCCACCAACCTCTCCAACCCCACTTTTTTAAACAGCTGACAAGGGCAATGAAAAGAATCTTGATAATAAGAGGATTCAAATCCTGGCTCTTCTGGGGGACTCATTTCTCATCAGTGGGCCCCAGTTTCCCCGGTGCAAAATGAAGTGATAGGGTCCCTTGCAGCTCAAAAATCTTATGATCCCAACCAACTCTGTCCAACTTTAAGCCAAAAGACACATATGCTTCTTGCTCTTTTTCCTCCTTCCAAATTCCTAGCTTGAGCTATGAAGGAACAAGAGGAACTGAAATCTCTTACCAACTCACATGGGGGGGGGGGGGCTGTTTGAAGGTCAGAATGGAGAGAGACAGAAACAAGAGGCAAGGAGAGGGGGAAAAAAGAAAGATAATGAGGAAACCATGAGAGTGAAGACAAAAGAGAACGAAGAGGAGATAGGGACAAGAGGGAGGAAAAGGAAAGAGAGGAGAGCGAAAATGAAGAGAAAGAAAGAAAGTAGGGAGGAGGGGAGAGGGGAAGGAAAGAAGAAGGCATTCAGAGAAGAAGCGGGTGGAGACTGGCGGCTGTTGCGACCCTCTGGAAGGAGCCAAAGTTCTCCACCGCCTCCTCCCTCCCCACCTCCCCAGGTCGCACGCCTTTTTCCGAGATGAGTCACAGGAGACCCAGGCCTGCGTCACAAAGTCAGTTTCACAGTCTGTGCTTGTGTCCCCAGGCTTGACTCGGATCTGAGCCCCAGGTGTTAAGGGAGGAGGGAGGGAAGGAGACAACTAGAAGCATTTGCCCCTAGGTGTCCATTTCCATTCGAAATTCACCCCAGAGAGGAGATCTTGGTCTTACCCTTAAGTGCCGGCTTGTCTCTCCCTCGACTGGGGACCCAAAGGCACTTTTCCCCTGTTCCCAAGCCGTCATTTCTTCTTAAGGCCCCATTCCATCAGAGGACTCCAGCTTCTCCGAGTTGGAAGGAAAAGCTGGATGTGGAAAGCTCAAGAGAGAGTGTCCCTGGGGCCTATGGGAGAGTACCTCCCCTCCCTGGTCACCCTCACCCCTAGGTTCGGTTGATCTCCTTAGGAGTTGGGTTATCTGGGATTCAACCTGGTTCCCACTAGAGTTCTTCCCCAAGGAACCTAGCTCTGGTGAGTCCTCGGCCTTGGGATGAAAATGAGAAGGGTTCGTGGCTCAGATCCTCTCGAGGGCAAATTTATTCCCTGAAATCAGACAGGGACAGAAGTAAATTGGGAAACCTAACTTCCTACTACTAACTGCCTGGGTGACTTTGGGCAGAGACCCAACAGAATCAACCCCTTTTTCTCCATGGCTTTTCTCACTACCTCCAGGGGTTTGGGGGGATGGGGAGGGGCTTTCCCATCTTGGAGGATGACCTGACTGAAGGAGGAACTCAGGGTTCAGGAAGTAGCAACCTCTGGTCTCGAACCCAGGTCCCCTGACTCTAGGACCAGCACTTTTGTAGGCTTCTCACTCCGGTTCTGAGTCTCAGCAGCCTCCTTAAGAAGAAGGCAGGCTTGGATAGTGCTCAGAGCTCTCCTAAAGCCCTGTGGGTGACCCAGGGGTGGAGTGGGAGAGCCCTGAGAAGCCCTGGAAATCTGTGGCCGACTCCCGGCAGCCACATTTAGCTTTGGACACTCCCAAGACAGACTCGGCCTTCTGAGGCCTAAGAAAATGCTAGACAAGCTCCCAAGGGTGCTGTGCTGCATCCAGGGCCTGCTAAGTGACTTCTCTTTCGGCCTTTTCAGTTTCCTCCGTTGTAAAATTCTAATGACAATTAGAGGTGCCTGTTTCGCTGCCGGGTTTTGGCAACTTGAATAGCTTGAAGATACTGGAACACGCTGACTGACTGGAATGGGAGGGAAGAGGGAAGGGGTTGGCGCGCTTACATCTGGACAAGCATGCCCGGGCTTCCCTGGAGGCTGCACCGTGCCCTCCCTGCCCCCAGACCCCACAACGTCCCATTTCCTAGAACCCTGGCATGCCCAGTCCACTGCCCCAGCCCAGCAAGGGCTGCCCGTTGGACATAGGAGGGACCAGGGGAGGAGAGCCTTTCGGATCCTCCTCTCATTAAGAGGTCACATAGAAGTCTAGAGAATGAAATTGAAAAGGCTTCCCGACGAACTTTCCCGTCTCCCCTCCCCCACAAAAAAAATTTCACCTCCTGGTCCCTTAGGAAGGTGACTTCAGCCTGTGGCCAGAGAGTGGAGTGAGTCCATAGACTCGTGAGGAGGGCGGGGACAGGCCAGAGTGGTATAGAAAAGATACACGCTGCTTAGCCCCGTCTTGTATACAAGGTTTCCTACTCAAAACGGACAGGCAAACTAGGGCGTGACAGAGGGACTTAAAAGACACCCCCCCCCCTTCCTGAGGCTGGAGCCGTAAACTTCCTCCGCAGCCCGATCTCTTTCCATCCTGTCCGAAGTCCCGAAGGCCACAGGATGGAACCTCCTGGGCCTCCTGGGCCCCAGGGTTCCCCCAGGACCCTTTTAACTGTGCCCCCCTCCGGTCCCTGAGGGCCGGAGGGAGTCTGAGTTCTCAGAGGTGAGGTAGACCCATTGAGTGGGTGGCAGCTAACCAGACAAAGAAGAGGAAGAAGGGGAGAGAAGAGAAAGAAAACTATAGAAGAGGAGAGAGGAAAAAAGAAAGTGAGCAGGAAAAGAAGGGGAGAGAAGGAAAGAAGAGAGGGAGTGGAGAGAAGGAAGGGGCAGGAGTAGAGGGGATGAGAGAAGGCGTGTGGTTAGGCTGGTGCGGAGCCTGATTCCGGAGTCGAATGCCAGCTGCTTGCCCTGGTAGGGTTCGGCCCTAGCCAGCCCCGAACCAGCCAAGATGTCTAGGGTCGCGTTAGGCTAAACTCAGTACGTCAAAATCCAGACCAGCGGTTCCCAAAAGACCTGAGCGTTTGAGACAAGGTCACAGCTGCTCTCAACAACCTAGGTAAAAGTCCCACGTTCTATGCTGGAGACTGAAAGACAGAAAGAGAACAGAGACTTCTGAGACGGAGATAGATGGGTCCTGTGACCCCACAGGGCTCTAGCTTCTCAGGTTCCCTCCGCCGCTGTGCAGAGCATCCAGGCTGTCCTGCCCCACTCGCTCCACTCACACAATCTCTTTGGTTTTCAAAGGTCGGGGCTCTTAGGATATTAAAGAACATTGAGCCCAACCCTTTCATTTTACGGGGGAGGGAGGATTCTGAGGCCCAGGAAAGTCATGTAAGCTTGCCCAAGGTCATCTGCACGGATAGGAAGCCTCAGAGTCTGGATTCACCCCCGAGATGATCTGATTGTACATTCCGGGGTTTTCACTCCAGTCGACCTCAGAGGGTTTGGGTTGGGGGGGGGGGGGGAAGTATGTTTGTCTGTTTTGTTTATTTTTGAGAATTCCAGGCAGGACAGAGCTCCTGCCTCACGACTTCCAGCCCAGGGCCAGAATGCCCCGGAATGGTGCAGGCGCCCCTCCTCCTCTCCGACAGCAAAGACCGAGCCTGCCGGCACCTCTCAGGAGAGCACTGCTCAAAAGGGTAAAGTGTTGGCGGACTGCTGAGGAAGCGTGGCCCAGCTTGGATCCCACCGCCCCTCTGCGCTCTCCGAGGGCAGGACAAAGAGCCCTTCTCTCGGTGAGCGAGGAGGGAAGGCAGGGCGTTTCTAGGGGGTCCGTTTTCTGAGCCCAGCGCATCCAGATTTAGGAAGCCGAGATCGCCCTGTATTCCGGAAGAAAATCCGATCCCTGGGGCCTCCTGAGCCCAGGTCCAAGGGAGCATTTCGGTCCCATTCCCATCCCCGAGAAAGCTCGGGGCAGGCCCGGCCGCTGCTCCTCGGGGCAATTCCAGCTCCAGCGTTGTTCACGGCTATCGCTGTTTGCCCCAGCCCAGGTCGGACCTGGCCCCATTGCTGGCTGGCCAAGGTACACTTTGACACACAAGATCCGTATACTCCCACTCCCGGACCCTTAGATTCTCGGAGGGAGGGAACAGAAGGACGGAGGGAGAGAGGAAGAGAGAGAGAGAGAGAGAGAGAGAGAGAGAGAGAGAGAGAGAGAGAGAGAGAGA
>CM053593.1:24179663-24206917 GCA_028646575.1 Pseudocheirus occidentalis
GCCTGATAAAAGAGGTCAGAAATGAGAAGGACCTTAGAAAATGCCTAGTTATCCCTTCCACATCACAGGGGTTAGGGGACATGGCACCCTGAGATCTGAAAAATCCATGAAAAAAACTTTTGGCCCGCTCTTCCTACCAGAGAAGTCTGAATTTCTTCTTTTTCTCTTATGGGGTGTTTATAGCACAATGTAAAGTTCAAGTTGATGTTATACAATATTTCACACACACACATTTTTGTCTCATTTTTTTCTGTCTCATCTGCTGGCCTTGAATGTCGTCCTTGGATTCCACAAAACTCCCCCAAATTTTCCATTTAATTTCTTATGCCGACTCACAATATATTGAAACTATGATGCAGAAAGTTGAGGTGTAACTGCATAGTGCTTCCCTCTCAGTAGGAACTACACTCCGGAGAAAGGCGTTTTCCTAGCAGAGCTGAGGGTCCTGCTCTCCAGACCCAGGTCAGTGTTTGACCATTGCACCATATGACAGGTCCAGCCAGTCTCCACTGAGGGGTGGGATCAACGAAGGTGAGGGTCCCAAGTGTGGTAGTCTGCCTGAGGAGGAGCTGTCCAGATCTGGGTGCTGGGCTAACCTCCTTCCTTCACTCTTCCACTAGATCTGGGGTCTGCTCTCTCCCCATTCTTCTCCCAGGTCACCTCCTCCCTTTGCCTAGGAGTCTATAGCAGTTAGAGTCGACAGAGCCTGTCCTCTTCACAGGCCTTGGGCAGAATGGTCACTCTGAGGCCACCAGGTGGCGTCCCGCTTCCCAGGAACTAAAAAGGGAGGAGGGATTTCAGAGGCAAATCAAGATGGGGAAGAAATGAAGACAGAGAAAGAGGAAAAAGAGAAAGAAGAGCACTGGTAATTTAAGGATGACAAAGCACTTCCTCCCAGAAACTCTGAGGTTGGACGTGCTGGAAGGATTGTCTGAGGCTCAGAGAGAAGGGGAGGCAACTGACCCAAAGTCACAGAATAAGTAAAAGGCAGAACCAGACTCAGCCTTGGTCTTCTGACATCACTCCATACTGCCTGAGGGCTGAGCTGGGAGGGTGTTCTCCAGGCCTTCCCTAAGGAGAAATCCTATCTATAGGTTTCCAGTCAGGAGACCATCCAACCATTACTTGAATACAGCCAGGGATGGGGAATTTGCTACCCATAGAGGGAGTCAATCCCTGGTTGGGTGTCTCTAAGGATCTTTGTCCAAAAAAGAAAAAAACCCTTTTTGTCAAATTGAGCTGAAATCTGCCCCTCCATCATCCCACCCATGGCTCCCAAACCAAACTCGTCTGTTTAGATCCCTTCCCAAATCTGGCTCCCATCTCCCTCTTCATCCTCCTGTTCACGGACTCTTTGATACAGCTCAATAGGCCTTCTTGCTGCTCAGCACACATGATACTGTATCTCCCATTTCTGGATCCACAAGTCTGAGCTAGCATGATCCAGGTAAGGTGAAAAAGGCAAAATATCTAGGGAAATTGGGGCTTCTAATTCAGGTCCCTAGAATCTAGTTTGGTTTCAATTATCTTCGTCCAGTGAAGCACATATTTTGGGGATTGGCTTGGGAATTAACTGGATTCAGGTGACTGTGGGTGGACACAGGATTGAGGCCTTCCTGTCAGAAGCACCAGGGCCTCAGTGGAATGTGCCTTCCCCTCTCCCTGCCCCATTCCTGTTTTAGGGAAAGTATTTTGATTGGAACTACATTTTAACTGGCCCTATTACTGGCAAGGACAGAGCTTTAAATACTCGGCTCCTGTCAGGTCTCACCAACCCAGAGCTTTTGCTGAGAGCCCACACTCCCTGGACCAAGGAAGTTATCAATTGACTTCATCATCTGCTGACTGGACATTGGTGTGGTCCTCAGGCCTCTCTCAGATGTTCAAATAGGCTTCCTCCAACAGAAGGGGACTTCCTTGAGGGTGGCCCTTCTGGGTATCCTCAGCCCTTAGCTCAGAGCCTGGCACCCAGTAAGTATTTAATAAATACCTGTTGACTTGGCTTTCTCTCTCATTCTCTCTCCATTCATTATTTTATTCTCTGTCTTACCTCTGCCTTCTTTTCTCTGTCTCTTTATGTCTCTTCTTTTCTCTGTCTTTTGCTCTCTCTCACTCTGTCTATTTCAATCTCCTTGTCTCCTCCTGAGTTTATACATCTCTGTATCTCAAAGAATCTCTTTCTGTCTCTGTCTCTGACTCTGTCTCTGTCTCTCCCTCTCCTTCACCCCCCCCTTCTTTTTCCTCTCTTCTCTCTCTCTCTTTCTCTCTGTCTCTTTCTGTCTCTCTCTCTCTCTCTGTTTGTCTCTGTCCCATCTCTCTCTCTCCCCCAGCCCCCCTTTCTCCATCTCCATCTCAAAAGCACTGCCTTTGGATTTGGAAGACACAGATTAGAATTCTGCCTACCTCCCATACTTACTACGTACATGGCACTGGCCAAGTCATTAACTTCCCAGCCTGATTCTATTATCTCCACTCCCCCAGTCCCAAACACAGCCCCATCTCCCATCCTGGTTCACAGAATCTGACTGACAAACCTGGATGGCAGCTCAGAAGCTAGGGACCCTCTCATCTCACCTTTATTTGACATCTGAAAAAACTGAACATCATAGAATAAAAAAAAACCTGTCCCAAAGTTAGGCTGTGTTAGAAGCAGGATCATAATCCATGTTTCCAGACTCCCAGAGCCTTTCCATTTCTCATACTTTTCTCACTCCTTTTCCTGGAGCAGGACATGTGAATCTGCTCTTGAGGTTGGCAAGTAACTCAATGAATAGAGCACTGGCCCTGGAGTCAGGAGGATCTGAGTTCAAATCTACCCTTAGATACTTAATACTAGCTGAGTGACCTTGGGCAAGTCACTTAACCCTAATTGCCCTGCCTTCCCCCCCCTGCAAAAAAAAAAAAGAATAAGGCATCATAGAGATAACAGACCTGGCTGGGGAGTCTGAACTCAGATCCTAGTCCTGGTCCTACCACCATCTCTACATTTGACCTAAGCAAGGTTTTTCCCCTCTATGGCCTCAGATTCTTCCTCTGTTAAAAAAAAATCTAGAGGATTCTGGGTCCACAGAGACAGGAGATACAGGAACCAAATTAGGGAAAGGGTCTGACATATACCCTTTTCTGGAGATTTCTGTGATTAGGAATGTTACCTTCCTGGGCAGAAACATCATGGTTCCCAGTGGCCTCTCCACTGTTCTGTAACAAGCACCAAAGCTGCCCACAGCATGGAGTCTCTCTCCAAGACCCTGGGAAAGGGAGTGACCCCAGCACAAACACTGCCCAGCGATAGAGACAGCATGCTCTGCCCTTGGAGTCAAAGGACTTGACTCGGCAATTTACTCTCTGCATCGTGGTTAGCAAGTTACTCCTGCTAGCCGGATCTCAGCTTCCCCATCTGTAAAATATGGAAGTCAGACTACATGGCCTCAGAAGTGATATCCTGTTCTGTGATTCCAGAACCTCCAATAGTGTCTTTCCGACTCCCTCACCTGTTTCATCCCAGATAATACAACTGGGAATGTTCAATTCAAAAAAAAGAACCTGAGGAAGGATGTGGGAGCTGTCTGCAAGTATCTGAAGGGCTGTCCCTTAAAGAAGGGAGGTGACTTCTTATGCTTAGCCCCAGGGAGAGGGCTAAGGAACAATCTGGGAAAACTTCAGAGTGACAGATTTGTGAGGATGCTCAGATCTGTTTCTGGACACTCCTCAAGCCCCAGGCCATGGAATTTCAGAGTAGCATAAGAGCATGGTGAACATTAACCCACCCCATTTTAGCCTCAATGGCTTAACTAAACCACAATGTATCTCAGGCAGTAAAGAAATCAAACATAGGCTTCCCTCTGTTGTTTCAGGAACCTCTTCATCCTGCAAGATCATGTCAGCTCTAGAACTCACGGGTCATCAGAACCCTCTGGCCCTGGGGCCCTCCTGATCGGAAGGTGGAAAGCTCTGCCGAGAACTTCCATTTAAGGATGGTGCCAGATGAGGAATCTCTTCCTTTCCTACTGAGCTGCCCTCCTTTTGTGTGTCTTCTTCCCCCTTCAAGATTGAAAACTCCTCAATGGCGGGGCTTGTCTTTAGTTTTTGTATTTGCATCCCTAGCCTTTAGTGCAATGCCTGGCCCATAGTCGAGACTCCAACCATGTTTAATGACTCGCTGACTTCAAACTGAGTTCAAAGGGTCCTTAGAATTGGAGTGGCATTGCATAGGAGAAGTGTTCAGATAGGTTAAGGAGAGACCTAACCATACATCAGGAGTCATCTAAAAATTGTCAAGTCTGTTAGAGCTAGAGTCATGCCAGAAATTTGAGCAAGCCTGACATTCTAATATGGACCCATGGGAACAGTAGGGATGGGAGGGAGGGGGCTTGCCCAGAGGATACCTCAGTCCTGGTCTCCCCTTTTGTCCAGATGAGGACCTTGGGAGCTTTGAAGGCTCCTTCCATCTTTTCATCTGTGGCCTTGTTACTTGTCCTTCATTCTCAAAGAGGACCCTAACATTAGGAAGGTGATGTCATGACTTGCATATGAATTGGATTTGAGTGAGGCAGGGCTGTGCAAGGTCACCAGCTTCACTTTCCCCTCCAGAGCCAGCTGGGTCCAGTGGCCAGATGCTCATCAGGATGGCTGGAGATGTCCCCCATCAGTCTCCTATCAGCTTTCCAAGATCAGATGATGGCCATGTTTTCATTGGAAACCAAGGACAGATTGGGTATAGATTCATAGTTCCACTGACCCCACCTAAGGGAACTTCTCAAGCCCCCAGGATTGAGACAAGAAACCTCCAAAACCTGGAGCTGGGAGTTAACCCTTTTGTCTATGTCTTATAAGCCTGAGCCTTCTTTCCCCCAGGCTCCACATGTGCTTGCAGGAGGGCACAGCACAGACTCTGGGAGCCAACATCTTACGCCAACTCTTCTTACTGTAACACTTCAGCAAACGTCCCTTTTCCAAAACCTATTTTTGCCTAGCTGGCTGAACAGTTCTCAAATGATAACCTTGGGAGGAAGCACACGAGGAGGAGCCCAAGCCAATAGCATTAGAGGGTGACCTCTAAGCCCTTCTGGATACACCTGGAGCCCTGACAGGAAGAGGGAGCATTGCACTGGAACCCAAGACTCATCTATGAGACTGGAATTTGGTGCAAGGATGCTCCGAGCTTCTACAGGTTGCAGTAGAAAATGACGTCAAAGGAAATCTAATTCAAAGTTTATCTGAACAAGAATCCCCTTTATAATAGCCCCAAACAGTGCTCATCCTGACGCCATCTAATTCCTCCATTGTTAGAGAGCCCTTTACCTAACTCCCTTGGCAGCCCATTCCATTTTTGATCTCTCATTGTTAGTGAGTTTTTCCTTGAAGCAAGCTTCAATCTGCCTATGCAATGCCGCATGTGGTGTCTAATTCTGCCCTCTAGGACCAAATACTGAATACCTGCTTGAGGAACTTCAGGTTGTTACAGACACACTTTGAGAAAGGACCTCAAGGGAGATGGTTGAGGGACAGAGGACGAAATGAAATGCCAACTTATAAATGGCCTATCAGAGCCTGGGAACTGTAAACCTCTATGAGAAGCCCCTTTGTATCACTTGACCTACAGAGAGGAGCAGGCATCCTCTGAGTGAGATCATTCTCTCTCTGTCTCTCTGTCTCTCTCTCTCTGTCTCTGTCTCTCTCTGTCTCTGTCTCTGTCTCTCTCTGTCTCTCCCTGTTTCTGTCTGTCTCTCTCTCTCTCCTCCCATCTTTGCCTCCCCCAGACCTTATCTCACTCCCAACTGAAAACTTCATTCATTCTCATGAGTTCTTTGGAATATTCTAAAGTGTAACATTTTTCTGCTCTTTGTTGTTTTGCTTTAGTTCTCTCTATTCACTATTCTTGATCGGTTTTGTGTAAAGTGTGGGATGGGGTGGGGTCAAACTGGCTGGCAAGTCTAAACTAAATGTTGCCCTCTCACTGAGCTGAATCAGAGTCAGCTTTCTTTCTGAACCTAGACCCAATACATTTGAAAGATGACAGATAGATATAATTTTAGCCCTTTTCCCCTCTTGGAAAGTATAGGTTAGCACCAAAGGTATTATCATCTTCACTTTACAAATAGAAAAACTGAGACTCAGAGACATTGGCTGACTTTCCAGTGGTCACACAATCAGGAAATATCAGGGCAAAGATTTTAATGGGACTTCTTCACTCCAAGATCAGTCCTCTGATTACTTTGCCACTCTGTCCCCTTTAAGTTTATGAAGGGCTATCTTGTAAAAAGAGGGATTAACTTTACTAACTCAGCTCACCAAAGGGCACTCATTCACTCCTTTTCTTCAGCAAGTGCCTACTAAATGCCAGGCACCGTGGTAAGTGCTAGGAATACAAAGATAAAACAAAACAGTCACCAGCCAGCAAAGGGGAGAAATTACAAAGGTAGATCTAGTTTTAACATCAGGGAAAATCCCCAACAAAAGGGAATGGGCTTCCCATGGGGTCTTGGGTTTACCTTCACTGTAGATCTCCAAAGAAGGGTTGGATGACCACCTGTCAGAGACATTTTCTGGCACAGGTATCACATGACTCCAGAATCTCTCACCACTTCAGATTCTGTGGGGCATATCCTATGCAATGGTAGTTATGCAGATGCAGTTAAAGCTTCCATTGACAGCTTTCTCTATGAAGAGATCAGGGAGGGACCTTCTATAAAACAGATGAAACAGCCAAGTAAACAAGAAGGGGATGTTTAAGGAGACTCATACTCAAATTCAATTCAGCAAGCCCTTGTTGAGCTTTTCCTGTGCACCAGAAACTATGCAAAGCTAAGATCTCAAGGAAATAACTTTCCACAAAAGGAAAGCAGTATTTAAACAGCTAAGTTTAATTACTTGATAATCTACTCTGATCTCCAGGGGCCCCCTATAACCATTAGGATCAACCACAAATTCACCTGTTTGGCATTCAAACCCCTTCATAACCTGATGCCTTCCTACTTTTCCTGTCTTGCTATACCTTGCTCCCCTCCATGCCTTCCATGATCTAGAATGCATTGGTCAACAAAGCCTCACTTTCTGCTTCAGACAAACTAAGACCTCTTAAAAGACCTTAGCTTGAAAAGGCCAAGGTCCTCCACTGCATGCTGGGCCATCTCCAGTTGTTCTGATGCAGATCTTACCACTGATCCCAGATGGCTCTGAAGGAATGAAGAAAGTGAGGCTGGTGACCATACATAGCTGTCCCTCACTCAGACCCAATTCATTTTCATGTCATGGCATCACCACCCTGATGTCATGGTTCTCTTCAAGAATGAAGGACAAGCAGCAGGAAGTGCTGCCCCTCACACGTCAAACTCCATTTCATACTTCTGTTCCTTTGCACTGACTGCCTAGAAGTCTGGAATGCCCTGGGAAATCCCTGCTTTCATTCAAGGATCAGCTGAAATACTAACCCTTTCCCAGTCCTTCCCCAACACCACCATCCGTTTCTAGTGCCTTCCCTTCAAGCTCTGCAAATGTCTTCAGTCAACCCATAGGGGTATTTGTTGCCTCATTTGTTAGATTGTAAACTCTTTGGAAACAGGGATTATTTCACCTTTGTCTTTGAGACCAAAGTGCCCAGCACTGTACTAGGCACATAGTAAGCACTTAAACACTTGATTCATTGATTGATCTCTGGTGCACTGAAGCCCTCCCTTCAAGCTTGGGTTTCCTTGTCTATAAAGTGAAAAGGTTGGACTAGTTGACTTCAGAAGTCCCTTATAGCTCAAAATCCTACATGATGTCATGGTTTTGAGTTTATCTGTATCTCATTTTCTTTCCTAGATTATAAGATCCCTGAAGGCAGGTGCCATCCAGTCGCTGTATTTCTCCCAGTATGCAGGCCAAGACTCCCTACACAGTGGGTACTTAATAAATCCTTGCTAATGTAATGGGGGCGGGGACGGGGAGAGAAAGGAATGTTGTCTTCAACATGGAATCCCTCCTCCCCAAATTCAGGGGATTCTCTTTATGACTTTTAACAGGGAAAAGGACAGTGGCGAGCAAAAGCTCCATACTGACTTCTGTAGGGTGAAAAGGGTGACTGATATGACAGCAGCTGTGACTTATAGGGAATAGCCCCCTCCCCTACCAATTCCCAGCAAGTGGTATCACAGCTCTCCCATGAGGATACTACAGTTCAGAATTGTCAGAAACAGCAATAGTTTGACCTCTTTTCCCACCCTAAGCTCTCCCTTCTTCTTAATCTTCCCATTACTGACAAAGGCAGCACCATCTTTCCCATCACCCGGGCTTGAGACTTGGGGGTCATCATCAACTTCTCACTCTTAACCCCAATATCAAATGAGTTCCCAAGTCTCATCAATTATACCTTCATAATATAGGCCACATATGCCTTCTTCAGTCCTAGGACACTGCCATACCCAGCCTGGAGGATTGTTATAGTCATCTGGCAAGTTCCTCTGCCTCAAGTCTCTCCCCATTCCAGTCCATGTTCTTTCCAGCTGTCAAAGTGATCTTCCTAGAGTACAAGTTTGACCACATCATCCCCTCTCCATTGGGTTTAAAACCCTTCAGGACCCAGCCCCAATCTGCTTTTTAGTCATCTTTTACCTTACTCCCTCCCCCGAGTCATTCGCAGTCTGTGATCCACTGACAGATGATGGAGAACAAGACATTCCATCTCCCGACCTAAGGCATTTTCACTGGTTCTCTTCCATGTCTGAAATGCTCTCCATTCTGTCTCTGCCTCCTGGCCTCCTTAAAGCCCATAGACCTGTCCCATAGACAGGATCCAGTGGATACTATTTACAACACTACCAGCTTCTGGGTGTTATCTCCATTTTATTCTGTCTGTAACTTGTTTGCATGTTGTCTCCCTATTAGGCTGTGAGTTCCTTGCCATCAGGGACTGGGTTTTTGCCTTTCTTCATATTCCTAGCATATAATACTGTACCTGGAACCTAGAGAGCCTTTAAAAAATGCTTGTTTGTTGACTGTCATACAAAACCCTGCATATAGGAGAAAACAATCAGGTGAGGAAGGTATCTGGAAGCCAGGGCTAGTGAGAACCAGGAATGTTTGCCCTGGAGAAGATTTAGGCAGTGGGGGTGGTGCATGATAGCTGGGCCTCCTTGGGGAGGAGGAACCAGCTTTGTGTTGTCGGGCCTCAGGGAACAGAAGTCCCAATGGTGGAAGGAAGGTGCAGGAAGACAAATTTGGACTGGATAACAGGACAAACTTTCTTACACTTAAGAGCTGTCCCAGTTGTAAGAGCTGCCATAGGAAGTGCCCTTCATCCCATTACTGAATGGTCACTTGTTAGGTGTGTTGGGAAAGTTGTAGGGTGCCCCCCCAGCTCTGCGCAGCCCCTCCCTTCCTTAAACAGCCAGGCACTGTATGGAAGGGAACTTTTTATTCTTCAACCATAGCTAAAAAAAAAGGAAAATACAAAGGAGTCCGGGTTACTGGGAAGGTGGGGTGAAGGGTGTTGGGGTACAAATGGGGGTCACAATGTCATATTCCACCGAATTTTTCTGATCTATAAGTACTTTCCAGGTGTCTCTCCTCCTATGAGAACTGTAGGGATTGGGGCGAAGGAAGGGAAGGGATGAATGGGAAAGAGAGAGGCAGTTGTGATAGGCCGAGAGTGGCAGAGGGTGGCGAGTTCAAAAAACTGAATCCCATCAGGAGTCCTACTCTCCCTACTCTCCCCATTCTCGCCTATGGGGGGGGGGAGGAAGGAGGGTGCAATGCACTGGGGAGAGGAAATAGGGTGATGTGGGAAAGGAAGAGCTCAATAAATAATTGCTGAATTAATGAAACAGGAGGAGAGAAGAAACAAGTAGAGGGATGTGGGAGGAAGGAGAAAGATGGAGGAAGAGACGGAAGGAAGAAGTAACAGCAGGTGGAATGAGGGGATGGGAAGGAGAGAGGAGAAATGGAAGGGCTACCTCCTTGCCCTCAAACCAACCCGGACTCCTTCTCTCCTCCCTTCCCTCACCGCCCAAACCGAGCCCTGTAGGAGGAAGATTGGGGCTAGGATGGAGGAGAAAGGGAATTGGAGACAGGCAAGGGTAAAGAAGAACAAGTTAGAGGGGAGGGATGTCAGTAGGAAGGAGAGGAGAAGACAGTTCACAGGTAGCGCTCCAGCCCAGTGCCGAAGCCCGGCTGTCTCAGGTAAGCGCCACTGGGCCCGAACTGGGCCAGCCCGTTGACGCCGCCGGCGGGCCCAGGTCCTGGGCCAGGGCCAGGTCCACCTAGGCCCAGCAGCTGCTCTGCCCCTGAGGGCTCCGCGCTCTGGGAGCCAGCCAGAGAGGTCGTTAGCTCCAGCCTGGGGGGCAGCGCATAGAGTTGGGGGCTGCCCGGCGGCCCGTAGCTCGAACCGTGCATAGGAGGAGGAGATGCAGGGTAGGAAGGATAGGAGATTGAGTGGGCAGGGGCTGGGGGTCCCCTGCCCAGGAGCGCCCCACCACCGGGCCCTGCAGCCGCCGCCGTTGCGGGGCCTGGGAAACACGGCCCGGGCTCTGAAACAGGGAAGGCCGCCCCGTCGGAGCCAGGCTGAAGGCTGATGAGGCTGTCAATGCTGAACACGCGCGGCGGAGGCAGAGGAGGAGGCGGGGGCGCCACTCCTGGGCCCCCCGGGTAGGGCTGCAGGGGCTGAGGACCCGGCCCCATCACGGGAGCCGTCGGGGCCGCAGGGTAGGGCGCCCCGTAGAGCGACGCGGTATAGGGGGGAGCGCGAGCCGCGGTTGCCGGCGGGGGCGGCCCAAAGGCGCTGGCCCCGGGAGTTGCAGGAGGCCCCGGTCTGGGTGTCGGAGAGTAGCCGGGGTAGGTGCTGAGGTCGCTGCGCTTGAAGCGCTTCCTCCTGCGTAGGAAGCTGCCACTGTCAAACATGTCCTGGGCCGCGGGATCGAGGGCCCAGTAGTTGCCCTTACCCGGGTGGCCCGGCTCTCGGGGAATCTTGACGAAGCAATCATTGAGCGTGAGGTTGTGGCGGATGCTGTTCTGCCACTTTCGCGGGTTGTCCCGGTAGAAGGCGAAGCGCTCGGTGATGAAGCGGTAGATGCCACCCAAGGTGAGTCGACGTTCGGCTGAGTGCGCGATGGCCATGGCAATGAGCGCTATGTAGCTGAAGGGCGGTTTTCCGCGCTGCACCGGCCGCTTGCGCCGCCTCCCGCCCCCGACGGCTCCGACGACCCCAGGCTCCCCACGGCCGGGCCCGACGGTTGCCGGATCCTCCCTACCCGGCACGGCCCCACTCGACTCCGCCTTGGCTGGCAGCTGCGGCGGGGGCACCGGAGATGAGGGCAGCCCCGACGGAGAGGGTGGCGCCAGCGCCAAGCCCAGGCTGGGGAAGCAAGAGAAGGCGTCCGGCGGATTCATATACTTCTCGCTCCCGGCCTCGGGGGACCCAGGTCACCTGGCCCCCGGCCCCAGCTTCCGCGCCCCCGGAAGAGAGGAAGGGCGGTCCAGGCACCCAAGCCTCCTTATATAGGATCGGTCGCAGCGGTTACCCGCCCCTAAAGCAAAGAAGAGAGAACCACTCCTCGCCCCGTAGCTCTGCCAGCTGAGAGCCGCCCACCTCTCCGCCCCTCGGCCCCTCCTGTCTCTACCCCAACCTGAGTCTCATCCTCACTATTGTAGGGCAGTGGGGCGAGAGATTCAGGCGGGGGAGGGATCTTGGAGGACTAGGCTGTAGGGATTCTGCCCTCAGGGGAGACAGATGGGGGGGGGGGGGCGCTGAGGCCCAGGGCAACCCGAAAAGGATGTTCTCTGGTTTTTAGGCAGGATGGCAATCTCTTCCCCCTCCTCCCCTCTGCTCTCCATCTCGATGACCCAGGCTCTTATGGTACAGACAGAATCAGGTTTGGAAAAGACAGACCCTGGTTCTATTCGAAAATGAGTGAGCCACACATTTACAATAACTCCTTAGGGCTTTCTAAGACTTTGCTCACAACAGTTCTCACCCTGTTTACCGATCTCTGAAATGAGTCTGGCTGGACTACATAATCTCTAAATCCTTTGTGATAGCTAGGGAAAAAAATTATTCCTATTCAAGGCGGTCGCATACACTCACAGCCTGAGCAACCTTGACTTCTGGCTCCCGCTCACCTGCATATCCGATCCGTTGCTCAAGCCTTGTTATTTCTACCTTCACAAGAAGGACTCTCCACCTCGGTACATCCCTCACCACTCAAACCGGACTTCTGCAGTCACCCAGTTTCTTAGTGGGTCTCCGTGCCTACAGCTTCTCCCCACTCCAATCTATGCTCCACTCAGCTGTCAAACTGACCTTCCTAAAGTGCCAGTGGCTCCCAATCACACCAGAATAAGCTACAGTTCACTGACATTCAAAACCGGTTACAAGTTGACGCCTTCCTAACTTTTCAGTCTTTTACACTATTCCCCTTCACAGTTAGTTGTGATCCAATGACACTGGACTGTTTGTTGTTCCTCTCTGTCTTTGTACTGGCTGTCCCTTAAGTTTAGAATGCTCTCCTTCTCAATTTGGAACTATGCCCAAAAGGTTAAAACACTGTGCCATACCCTTTGATCCAGCAAGAGCATACCAGGTCTGTATCCCAAAGGGATTAAAAAAGAAAAGAAAAGAAGAGAAAAGAAAAGCATCTATATGCACAAAAATATTTAGAGGAGTTCTTTTTGTGGTGGCAAAGAATAGAAAATTGAGGGGATGCCCATCAATTGGAGAAATGGATGAACAAGTTGTTACATGATTGTGTTAGAATACTATTGTGCAGGTGGCTTTCAGAAAAAAACCTGGAAACATTTACATGAATTGATGCAAAGTTAAGTCAGCAGAATCAGCAGAATCAATGACAGCAATACTGTACAAACTATGACTGATTAAGCTATTCTCAATAATACAATAATCCAAGACAATTCTGAAGAATTTATGATGGAAAATGCTATATACCTCGAGAGAAAGAACTACTGTGGAGTCTGAATGCAGATCGAAGCATACTTTTTTAAAACTTACTTTTCTTAGGTGTTTTTTTTTTTTTGGTCTGTCAAATTGCTTGCCTTCTCAATGGAGGGGGGACAGAGAATTCAGAACTCAATTTTTTTTCTAAAATGGATGTTATAAAGCTTTTACATGTAATTGGGGAAAAATTAAATATTTGAAAAGGAAAAAAAAAAGAATTTTCTCCTTCATCTCCATCTCCAGGCACCTGTGGCTCAGATCCCACCTTCAGGAAGTCTTTTCCATGACCCCTCCTTATCTTCTCACCAATAGTGCCTTCCCTCAGAGATTACCTCCCAACAACTCTAGATGTGTAGACACATCCTATTTGTTTGTACCAAACTGATTTCCCCTATTAGAATAATAAATAGCCAGAATTTATGCAGCTGAGCTCCTCCCGACAACCCTGGAAGGTAGATGATGCTATTATTACCTTCATTTCAAAGATAAGGAAAAAGGCAGACGAGAGATTAAAAGTCACTTGCCTGAGCTGGTCACAGGCTAGTGTTTGAAGATGGTTTTGAACTCAGCTCTTGACTCCAGGACCAGCATGCTGTCCACTAGTCACCTAGCTCCTTGAGAGCTAGAACCATATTTTAGTTTTTCCTCTGTATTCCTAGGGCTTACTACATTACCTGGCAAATAATAAGCTCTTAATAGTTTGCTTTGACTTCTAAGAAATAATATATAAATTTGACACTTGTGTGGGAGACAATGTGTTGGAGGTGAGCAATTAAAGCAGCACTTTACTCTTTGTTGTCTAACGTTCTCTCCTCTGTCGCTCTCCTTTCTGTATCTATTGCTCTCCTTTCTGTATCTCTCTCTTTTCTTCCTCTTCCTCTTTCTTTCTGTGTATATATGTATGCCTATACATACATATACATGCACATATACACACATAAATATGCACACATGTCTATATGTACAATTATGGGAACTGAGGAACTCCCAGCTTAAAAGATACGTGTAAATGTTTGTAAGCACATTCTCGTCATGCCATTGTCGGCTGGCAGCTGTACTTCTCAGACTTAATAATAACAAAAATGGGCCAGGGATAGGCACTCGTTTCTTCCATGCTGGCCTTTTTACTGATCTCATCACAGAATCAGAAGTTAATCTGCCACGCCCCCAAATCTGGCGCACATGAATCATTGGAGCTTTGATTCTACACACGCATAGATGAAAACCACGCATTTCTTTAGGTTGTCATGGCTTGTAAGTCACATGAGTCAGCAGCTGCCCAGTATACCCATTGAGTAGATAAGATACCCAAGCCTCCTCTAGCTGAAGGGACCCACCTGTGGCCACACAACCCCAGGTACCTTAGACTCCTGCCTATGAAACATCACCCCCTAACTGTCCTGGTAAAAATGGAGGATGTGTTAAAATATCTTGCTTAGCTTAGCTCTGGCCAGATTAGTTATGGAATTAAAAGCCTAATGGCTGTCCTGCCTCACCTGTCACTGCTGTGTAAGGCTGCTCATTTGCTTCCTTGTGAGGGACCACGGGCCAAAAACTTCTCCATGATGGGAGCTCAGTACCTCAGGAGACCTTCTCAGGGTACTCTGATTGCGAAAAAGTCCTTGTGTTGAACTGAAATTAGCCTCCCTCTAACTGGTCACCACTCTGCCCTCCAGTGCCACACAAAATAAGGTTAATCCAGAGGTGAACCACCCAAAAACTAAAGACCCACAGGCAGTCTTTGTTTAACTTCAGGATGTACCTTGATGCCTTTTCATTTAAGCAAAATGGGGCAGGATTTTAATGGCCATAAGTCTGTGAAGATTTTTCTGGGATTGTGTGTGACTGACCCCTGTCTTGGAGCCACAGCCTGGTGTGGTGAACAGTGGTTAGCCTGGCAACAGAGAATCCATTCAAGCCTCTTGGTCCCTCTCCATGGGATGCCCAGCCCCACCTCCTTGACCTCCATCACCAATTCCCATTCTGCATCCTTTGCTGGGCATGGGGTTGCTAGCAGCCACCATGAGCTCTGGTGGCTCTTTGAGGGAGGTCATCTCCCCAGCACCAGCCAATAAGCTGCCAGCTGTCTCCCCTGCCCAGAGAGTCCAATGGGAAGCAGCAGTGGGAGGTTGCCTCAGCACAGAGGAAGGTGTTGCTTCATTCCCTGTCCTCAGGCATCCTGGAGGTGAAGCCTGGTAGCTGTCTCCCCATCCCCTAGGAGCATCAGCCACAGCAGCAGCTGGATTCTGCTGAGGCTGTAGAGTCAATCTGCAGCCCTGGCTAGTAGCTGAAGCACTCAGAGCCTGCTGGTGGGGGCCACACCTGCTTGGAAGGTGGCAGGAGGGCATGGATGGGGTCTGAAAGGTTCTCCTTCCAACTGTCCCTCTTCCTCCTCCCCAGCCCTCTCCTACCCACCAGGCTTTGGAAAGGAAGGAGGCAATTCTTGAACCCTCCAGAATGGAAATCCCAGTGCAGTCTGCTGTCCAAGGCAGAGGGGCCAGATCCCCCAGATCCTCCCAACTTGGCTACAATTAGATCACTAGATTTAACTCCTTAGGGGCAGAGATTGTTCTTTGTATCCCTGGCAGAGTGCCTGGTACACATTAGGAGCTTAATAAATGCACGTAAGCTTTAAAAAAGATACGTGTAAAATATGGGTGTATGGGCAGCAAACAAAAGTATGTCATGGTCCTGTGAGAAGAATGTTATATGCACTCGTGTGTGCCAAGGCTGGTGATGAATACCAAGGCAGACAAAAATGGCTGGTGATGAGAAGAGGATGAAAAAAGAGCTGGGATCACTCCTGGCTCCGAGTAAATGGGAATGAGAAGAAAGTCTTTTATTGGGAGTGAGAGACCTCCCAGCTCTGCCACCCACTAGCTGTATAATCTTAAGCAAGCCACGGGACTCTTACTGGACCTCAGTCTCCTCATGGGTAAAGTGAGGGAGTTGGGTTCAAGGGAGCACAGTAGATCAAGTGTTGGACTCAGAGTCAGGAAGACCTAAGTTTAAATCCTGCCTCAGACACTTATTAGTCATGTGATCCTAGACAAGTCTCTTAACCTTTCCATGTCTCAGTTTCCACATCCATAAAATGAAAGGTCCCTTCCACCTCTACATCTTTTACTATAGTCCAAGACTGTGACATACAACCAGAGTGGTGAAAGTCTTCCAGATAATGTCATGTGGGAATGATCTAAAGGAAATAGAGACCCTTAGCCTGAAAGATAAATTTGGGTGGGTGGGGGGGTTCATGGTGCCTGTCTTCAAGTATCTGAGGGGCTATTTTGAAGAGAGATCAGACTTGTTCTGCTTGGCCCCAAAGGGCAGTGTGCTAACAGTTAAAAGGAGGCAAATGTCAGCCTGATGTAAAGAAAAAAAAAGACATCCTTACAATTGAGAGTAATCTAAGACTCTGGCAGGGTTCCTCAGGAAAGGGGCTCCCCTTCCCTGGAAGGCTTCAAGCCAAGTTGAATGACTACCTGTTGGGGATTATTGTTCATGTAAGGACTGGAAAAGATGGCCATTGGGATTCCCCCAACTCTATGATTCTCCAGTATAAAGTTCTGATCTAGTTCAGCCCTTTCTTATACAAACAAGGAAACTGAGGCCCAGAGAGGTGAAATAATGTCCCAAGTTACATAGTAAGGTGCCCTCTCCAGTAACATATTCAAGAAATAACTGTTTATTGATTGGTTGATTGATACATGCCTCAGTCCAAAAGAGAGAGTTATGGCAGAATCCTCAATCCTCCACTGGTGCCCCCCACGTATCATGCTACTTTGGATCTACATTAGGGCCCCAAATCCTAGCCAGCCTCACCTACCCTGGCTCTTTTTCCCTCTCTGTTGAAGTGGGGGGGGGGAGAGGAAACAGACTTAGCACAGTAATGACATTTCTACAGCACTTTGCTACGTTCAAAATGTACTACATACATTATGCCAATTGGTTCCTGTCTTAATGCAGACTTAGGAAGGTTAAAAAAAAATAGCAAGGTCCCAGACAGGAAGAAAACAGCAGTCTCTCACTTATGTTGGGGAAAAGGTCTGAGGGACACATGGTTCAGAGCAGGGTCCCTAGTCACAGCGTCAGTGTAGAGGAGAAAGAGGGAGTGGGACCTGCCAATGGGGTATGTGATTCCCTATTCTTTCCTTGTGTTCAACATTTGTTTGGGACTCCCAACACTTGAGTTGTAGGTATGGCTGCTAAACACTAGTCACAACAGTTCATGCTTCAAAGGTGAGGAAAGGATTGGGATGCACAGACAGGAGAGGACAGAGTAAAGTGGTCACATTTAATAGAATTTGGGATCCTCATAGAACAAAAGGACAGTCAGGAAAGAGAGGGCAAATGTCTGGGATCCTAGATGGATTTAAGTGCACAACAGAGAGAAGCAATGCAGATCTTTATAGGGTTCTTATATGGGTCATATAGGACCAGGCACTGGGGGCAGGGACTTAGGGGTCAAGATCAAGGTTCTATACTAGAACTGCTTAAAGTAGGAGAGAGTGCCTGGGGAATTGGTGACTAGCTGGTAACCAAATGTTGTGAATGATGGGAAAATGGAACTTCTGTGGTTGCTGCTGGTCTGACTCTGACAAAAGTAATAGGTTTTTGAGCATTCAGATCCTTCTTTATTTAGCAGATTATGGTGGGGAGGGAGTATACTGTATTCTTTACAATCTCTCACCACAGAGGACCCTGTGAGTTGGTGTGAAAATGGTAAATCAAGACATAGAAAGTTTAAATAAGTGGCCTGTGGTCTCCCAGCTGGAAACTCCAGAAGATGAAATTCAAACCCCAAGATTTCCTGGGTTGGGGGGGCGGGATTTAACTCAGGTTCTGTTATTTTGATAACTGTATTTTAATATAATCGGTTCCCTCTGTAATCCTGTGTGTTTTATCTTATACATTTTAAAACACAAGTACAAGAATCTCATTTTAGGCTTCACCAGATGGATTGGCCAGGAGGGCCATCACACACATACACACACACACACACACACACACACACACACACACACACACACAGCAAAAACCCGTGAAAAAACCTCTCATCTAAGTGCAGCCTTCCTTCAAAATGTTATCATTCTTGTAACACTTTAAAGTAATACATGTGTGTTGAATGAACATATAAGTGAATGAATTTATGAAGTATTTTTTTATGACAGCCCTGTGAGGAAGGACCTCTCTTACTGGTGCTCAGGGCAAGAGGCACAGGTCACTTAGATGACTTGACCAGGATGATGACACAGCTGGAAAGTGTCCCCGTCAGGATTCAAACCAGGTTCTCTGAGATCAAATCTAGGGCTCTTCCCCCTACACACACTTACAGACTAAGCCTGGAGCCTCCAACTATGATCATCCCTCCCACCTTCTCTCCCCAAACTGGCGCCAGGCCAATGACCTCTCTTACTAGTGCTCAAGGCAAGAGGCAGGTAAACTGAGAAGGATGAGCTTGTGTGACTTCCTTCCTGTCCTGGGGCAATTGAATGCCTATCAGGAAGCCTCCCCTCCCTTCTCCCAGACTCTCCCCTGACCTCCCCAGCTCTCAACTCCCAAAGCCTACAGGGCTGCTGCCATCCAAACGACAGCTTGCTCAGGCAAATGAAAGAAAATTGTTTAGCCAGCCCTTGGCCACTCCTTTCTGGGAGAATTGCTGGATCTGGCCAGCTGACTCTGCCTCCTCTCCCTCCTCCTCCCCAGGCATGGAGTTCTCAGGTACAAACCATCCAAAGGACTGAACATATTTGATGTGGAGAAGAGAGGCCATGAGGAGAGATGTGAGAGTCATCAGAAAGAATGTGGGAGACTATCACAGGGAGGAGGGCTTAGCTTTGTTCAGTTTGCCCCGAGAGGGGCAGATCTGGGGAGAGGGAGGGAAGGAGTTGCAAAGAGGCAAATGTGGGCTTAATGCCAATTATTTCCAAAAAAGTCCAATAATGCAATGGACTGCTTCCGAGAAACAGGCTCTGGAAGACATTTCTGTTCAGTGGGAATTTGGAATGGATGGCCTCGGAGGTCCCGTCCAGGTCTGGAAAGTTCTACAAGAATTCCTTGGTGAGGCTGGTTGGGTTTTTTTGGTTGGTTGTTTTACTTTTAAAGACCCTTTTTGTATGTGGTGAGGGTGCTCATGACTCTTTTGCAGCAGGACAGCTCTGAATCATAAAGCCACACGGGAAAACAACCCCATTGGGTCAACCAGAGGTGCTCTCTTGTCCCAAAGAGAATAGATTTGTAAAATGCAGGCCAGGGTCAGGGCTCAGTCTGGAACTAGAAATCATCCTGCCTAGGATCCCTGTGGTGGGAGTGGAAGGAGTTCCTTACACTAAGTTAGAGGCTGGTATTCTCATTCCCCATATGTCATCTATTAGCTGTGTAACTTTAGCTAAATTATTTAAACCTTCTGCTTTTAATATGTTTTACCTGTATGTGAATAAGTAAGTGAATGAATGATAAAGCATTTGCTAAGTGGACACAAATACAAGCACACCAGACAGTCCCTGCCCGCAGGGAGCTTACATTCCACCAGGGAAGAACCACACCAATTGGGGAGCCAGGGGAGCTTGCACATGGTGATGTGGTGGGACATGGTCCAAAGTGCTCAGTGGTCCCAGGTACTATTCAGAGCCCAAGGACCTGGGGCCAAGGCCATGTTCCATCGGGAGGGGGAAGAAGAGGATGAGAACGTTTGAGGATGGGGCAGCAGTTCTCTCTGGACTTGTTGGATGGCCATCATAGCTCTTCATTCTGGATAGGGCCCCAGCAACCACCTATTTTGAGTCCCTCATTTTACAGGTGGGAAGACTGAGGCCCAACGAGTTAAATTAACTTATCCAAGGTCACGAGTAAGTAACAAAACCAGGGCTGCAACCCAAATTCTGAGTCCAAAGGCAGCGCTCTTACTCCTATGCGGGGCAGTTTCTTTCTGGAGGTTTGTCAGCCCAGATATCTGGTTCTAGGGAAAATAGCAGGAGAGAGAAGATAGCTGACTCCTTCCCATGGTCTGAGCCTCTGGCCTGGCTGGCTTTGGGCAGGTTCTGGCTAGGTGCCCTACCCCCACCCCCTTTCCCTTCCTCTCCAGGCCCTTCCTCACATCCCTAGGCTCCCTCAGTGACTCAGAGGCCTGGTTGGAAGCCCAGTTTTGACTTCTGCCAGACAATGCCAGAGAGGCCCCCTGCCCCAAAGGCAGACATGGCCAGAGACAAGGCGGGGAGCCCAGGAGGGCAATGACTAAGATTGGTGAGCCAGAGAGGGGAGCCTTGGAGCCAGACGCTAACAGCTTTGGACAGGGGTGGGAGTTCCCACCCTCCTATCTGGGGAGGGATCTCCTGCTGGAGGGAGTCCTGTTCTTGGCTGGTCAGCCTTCCAAGCAGGCCCCACTGCCCAGTGCCATTTCAGAAAGGAAGGACAGGCCCCCAGGGAAATGGAGCTGGCCCTTAATCCCTCCTGCCAGCCTGGATCTCCGTGCACATGGGTCATCGCCCATGGGCCCCGGCAGTCAGACAAAGGGCTGCCCTCCCCACCTAACCTCTCCCCCCGGAGCGGTCACTTGGAAGCCATTCGGGCCCCATGAGAAAGGGGCCGGCGGGTCCTTGTAGCGTGGGCTGCTCAGCCGAATCACGTTCGGCCCAGGGCTTGTGAAAAGAGGGGCCCAGCCAGGCTGAAAAGGAGGATTAGTGCCCTGCCCCCTGCCCCTGCCTGTTAGAGCCCAGGGGGAGCCTGACTGATTGGCCCCATCGCTCTCTGGGTGAATACTTGTCCTCAACTAGAGATTGGGCCTGGCCCCCAACCAACCCCTCCAACATCAGACATTTCAGACACAGGATCCAGGAGTCCAGAGACAGGAGCAGGGATTAGCACCCAGACTGGAGGAAAAGTTGTGGATGTTAGACCCCTGTTTGGTGGAACACCTCCCCTCTCAATACCCCCCCCTTATTCTCACTTCAGGAAAACCAAGCCTTGGAATCCCATGTGGCTGAAACAATAGTATCCCTGTCCTTCCTAGGGACAAAAGAATGGAATCCCTAGGTCCTGGTGGCCTTGGGTGAGGTGGGAGGGTCCCAGGAGAGCATCCCTGCTGCCTTTCTCTTCCCAGCTGGAGCCAGATACCCTGTCATTAGAAGTCATTTTTTTTGAGCCAAGCACAGTTTTCTCTTTCATACTCAAAGAAGACAGTCCTATATCCTGGGAGAAGGGGATGCAGAAATTCTTTATAAACAGCTCCAGAAAGGCAGGATATCTCCAGAAGTCCTCTTGGCCATCCCTTTATCCCTACACACAGCAGCTCTCACCAAATGTGAGGGGCACAGACTCCACCCTCCACCCTCCACCCTCCACTTCTCAGTCAGCCTGTCAGTCAATAATAATTTATTAAACAGAGGATCAGGAATTTAGGGCTGAGAGGGACCTTAGAGGCCCTCACTTCCCCAAAGAGGAAGTTTAGGTGCAGTGAAGGAAGCCATCTGCCCAAGATCACCCCATAGTAAAGAACAGAGGTATCATCTGAGGCCTGTCCCCTGGACTCCAGAGTTCGTGTTCTTTCCACTGTACCACCCTGCCCCTCAGCCCTCCTTCCTCCCTGAGAACTGACTTTGAAGCAATCATCCTGTGAATTCTCCCTCTCATGGGCAGATGATCAGATTGGGCCTTATGGGGGAAACTGATGAGCACTTTCATGGTCCCCATCCTCTTGTGACTATGGCCCGTCTTTGTCACAGACTCACAGAACCTGAAGTTAACAAGAGATGCTGCAAAGGACCATCAGGGCTGTACTGGAACCAGCTCAAACAGCTCAGGAAAGCCAGTTATAAAATTTTCAATGTACACATTTATACCTTAGAAATTGGCAAACACTACAAATCAGAGCAAGATATATCTATAATTTTATATACAATTTTATATATAATGATATGTATTATACTATTGTCTGGTCTTAAAGAGATGGAGAAAATGATTTTTTAAATGCAGATTACATATTAAAGTGTGTCATGTCTAATGAGCTGATTGTTAAACATTCATAATACCCTCCAACATTATCCCCACCCAGTCTTCCAGCCTCAACTCAATACCTCTGGTACAGGAGAATTCACTACCTCCCTCACTAGCATATCTCACTTTATCAGGAAATCTCTCCTTACAGAACATCTAAATGCGCCTTTCACAACTCCTACCCATTTCTCTTAGTTCTCCCTTCTGTGGCCAAGCTGAACAAGGTTGAACCCTTATTTACATGACAGCCTTTGAAACACTTGAAACCCTGACTCTTCTTTGGGCTAATCATGCGTAATTCTTTTTTCTGACCTTCATGTAATGCGACTTTGAGGTCCTTCCCTAGGCTGGTCACCCTCCTCTAGACACCGTCCAGCTTATCAATGCTCTTCTTAGACTGTGGTGCCCAGAACTAACCCCAGTACTCTAGATGTAGTCAGGCCAGGGTGGAGAACAGTGGGACCATCCCTTCCCCAGTTATGGAAGCAGTGCCTCTCTGAATAATTACCTTAGATGTTTTTGACTGCTGTGTCATACTATTGGCTTAAATTAAATGGACAATACACTAAAACCCTCAGACCTTTTTCATATGCCCCCATTTTATATTTATAAAGTTGATCTTTTTTAACCCAAGTGTAAGATTTTACATTTATCATATTCTTAGATTCATCCCAATGCACTGGCCAAGTGGTTCTCGACCTTCCTAATGCCATGACCCTTTAATACTTGTATGTGGGCATGTGGGCAGACCCTCCTGAGACAGATAGAGGAGCGATGTCTCAGTTGCTAAGACCATCAAAAATATGTATTTTCCGATGGTCTGAGGCGACCCCTGTGACCCCTGTGAAAGGGGTCGCGACCCACAGATTGAGAACCACTGCACTAACTGGACAAGAGCTTTTTGGATCCTCACCCTACTATCTCATATGCTAGATAGCTCTTCCAGATTCTTCTGATATTCAGATTTGATAAACATGCCTGTATCTAAGTCACTGACTAACATGGGAAAAATAACACAAGACCAAAGACAGATCCCTAGGGCACTCCACTGGAGACCTCCTTCCAAGATGACATGGAACCATTAATGGTTATGCTTTGAATCCATCCAGTCAGTCAGAAAAATGAGACGGGCTAGCTATCCAGCAAGAAGGCAATTTAACCAATGGGAAATTCAAGCATTTCACTGGTACTCAATGAATGTTATAGACCTAGACCAGAGCCTTGATTGGATATAGGGATCCAAAATAACATCAACAATAAGAGAGAGAATTACAAGTGTGCACAACGGCATGGGGATGGGAGATAGCAAGGGGTTTGGGGGGAACACCAAATGAAACAGTTTCACTTGAACATATAGTATATGATGGAACATCATGTGAAATCAGGCTGTAAATATGGGTTGGAAGCTGATTGTGAAGGTCTTAAAATGACAATCAGAGAACTTTGTATTTTATCCTAGAGACAACAGGAAGCCAGCCACTGATATTTCTTGAACCAGTCAGACCAGTGCTTTAGAAATATGTCCTTGGAAAGTTATGGAAGCTGTGTTTGTAATGGGGGACCAGTGAATAATGTTCACACCTTACCATCTTCCTCAGTCCATGTAACCTCTCCATATGGAAGACACCAGGTAGCTTGATTCTAGAACTGTGATGACATGTAAGGAAAGACATTGGAGAGCATTTATAGACCGTCCAAACAGTACCATTTGGTGAAGGGAGGGCTCTTTGAGTGGTCTCAGAAGTGTACAAAAATGATCTGCCAGTTTCATCTGCTTTCTCTTGGCTTCTCTGTGCTTTTTGCCCATTAGAAGGAGCTTGGCAATGCCCTCACTGATGGTATCTGGTGAAAGAGAAATAGAGGCCTTGGGACCTTCTCCCTTCTGAAGCCATGCAGCCCCAATAAACAGGACTTGGTGCTTGGCATTTACATTTATTCTTTTTCCACTTAGGTGAAGGGTGTAGAGTCCCCAATATTGGGCATTTCAAAAGTCAAGAAAGATAGCCACAGAAATCTGGAAGTCAGAGTCCAGGCTGGGTTTCACAACCATCTAAGCATTAATGCCCTGAAGAACAAGATGTAATTTTCAAGAATGACCTTCAGGACCCCAGCCCAGTGGAAAGTTTTAACCAGGAGTCATACTATACCTGGACATGAATTTGGTTGGACCAATCAATGCTAGGTAGGAACTGAGCTGAGTTTGGAGCCTACTGTCCCTAGAGATGGAAGAATATGTCCCAGAAGTGTTGGATAAAGTACTTGAACAATTTTTCTTTCTATATCCTTGACATAAACGTCTCTTTGTAAAAACTAATCAGTATTAAGTGGCTAAATGGAACTTGAAATGCTAGTCACAGGACCATAACAATTGGGTGAAGGGAGCTTGGGCCAATGGAAGTAGGAAACAGTCACTCCAACATCTCAGAGTTACCCTCTGGAACCCTAAAAGGAAATAAAGCTGGATTGATTCTGGGAGAAAGGGCTAGAATGTGCACGCTACTGGGCAGAGAGGGGAGAGACTAGAGAGAAGCTAATTAGAAGTGAAGACTTAATCCTGTAAAGCCATTGTAATGGTCTAGATGAGGAGATGACAAAGTCCTGAACTTGGATGGCGGTGCTCATACGACGAATCACAGGAATGAGAAGTTACTGTTAATTATAATATGTTATGTGGTATGTATTGTAATTATATTATAAATTCTAAGTACTTAGCCATCTAGCTCAATCTACCCAGAATGCACCTAACAAGTAGTCATGGACTTTCCTGAAAGACCTCCAAGAAGAGCGACCCGCCACCCATCAAGGGATCCCTTTCCATTTTTAGAGCTCGAGTCACAGAGATAAGTTTTGGACGCAGGGTTCAAGCCCTAGCTTCCTGCTCCTCTGGGGCAGCATTTCTAGAACAGTTTTCTAAGAGTGGAACATCCAAGAGCCTTACTCCTCGTCATCTTCATGGAAACCAGGGAGCCTGGAAGATGTCCTTCTCAGGTGGAGCTCTGCCTTTGAAATGCAGTAAACAGACTACAGGGCTGACTAGGAAGTAAGGGATAAATGTAGTCCAACTCTCCCATTTTATGGATGGGAAAACCAAGGTCTGGAAATGGGAAGGAACAGAACCTGGGCCGAGGAACCTAGCCAATACACATGTATTCAGTAGCAGAGCAAGGTTTCTAACCCATGTCCCCTAGTTCCAAATCTACTGTCTGTCTGCTAAACCATACAGCTTCCACCCACCCCACCCCCAGCCAATTCTTTTCTGCACCCTGCTACAGCCCAGCCCTGTAACCAGCTCTTCAATGCATGACATGGGAGTCAGAGGAGAGCTGGGCCCAGTCTCCCATGGGAGGGGAAAGGGGCAACAGGATTCATCCATAGAAGAGGGACTCAGACCAGGGTAATAATTTATTCATTTAGCATTTGCTCATTTGTTCATTCAACACACATTTATTATTTATTGTTTTATTTTATTTTATTTATTATTTAAAACATTCTGCAGAAAAACTGAAAACTGCAGAAAACTGCTGGGGAATGGAGACACACAATTTGAAGAAGACCAGGCCCTGCACTCGTGGAGCCTCTAGTCTAGAAGTGGAAGAAGACTTTCACACAAATAACAGTATCGCACAACAGTGCATGGTAGGATAAGTTGAGGCAGATTGGGTGCTCTGACACTCAGGGGGTAGAAGCCAGGGCAGACCACTAGGATTCCATAGAATCCAAGCATGGGAGGGTTAGAAGGAATCTCAGTGGCTGTGGGGTTCAGTCTATACACAAAACAATGCCTCTCTGTAACATACCTACCAAGTGTGGTCCAGTTTATGCTTGGAGACCTCCAAAGACGGGGAGCTCACCACCTTCCAGGGCAGAACATTCCGGGATATTTCTCACTGTGAAGAAGGGCCTTTAGGACCAAAAGGAGAAAGAGTTACCTGGGACTGGGGTAGTCATGGAAGGTTTCCTGCAGAGTGGGCCTGGAAAGTGAGGGAGGGTTGTAACTGGCTGGTAGTTGGGGGAGGTAGAAGAAATATGGGAAAGAGCACAAATAAAGGTGGAGGGAGAAAGGGAACAGGACTGAGTAAGCAAAATACGAGGAGGGCAGGCTGGGCTGAGAAGGTCAGGGCAAGGGACAGAAAGGAATTTAGCCTTAAAGCAGGACGGAGAGAAGGGACCCATGGGAGGGCCCACATGGCTCACCCATGAAATGCAACGCAAAGCTGCCCACGGCAGCCACAGCCGGCAGCCAGGGTGCAACAGTCTTTGTGGCTGCCCTGAGCTCCAGCCTCCCTCCCCCCTGCCCCTACTTCTCCCTCTAGGGCAGGGATTAGAGGATCTAAACCTGGGACGTTTGCCCTCAGCTGGACACAAGGTTCTGGGAATCATTAGCCTAGCATCAATTCAGCCTGGAAGGTCACACTCCCAGGAACACATCTACACACACACACACACACACACACACCCCTTCCCTGATCATGGTAGGGGAAGTCCTGATTGTGAGGACAAGTCAGGGAAAAAGGGAAAAGAGCTTCAAAATGAAATATTTATTATGCATACGCCACAGGCAGAGAACCAAGAGTCAGCAGGATTTCTGTTAGGGGGTATGGTTGGCGATCTGGAAAACCCTCGAATCTCAGGGTGGCATCTAGTCCACTGTATAAACTGTCATCCATCTCTTCCTTAATGAAACCAGGCCACCAGGTCAAAGATCGCCTGACAAGCCTTGCCCCAGGGAAGCAGAGGGGAGGTTTCTCCAGAGGCTAACGGCTGCCCACCTAAAGACTAGAGGTACCAGAGAAGCCCAGGCACCCTCAAGGATCCCAGCGACCTTTCTCATTTCTTAGAACCACTAACTTTCAGAGCCAGAAGGGACCTCAGAATCTATCAATTAATAAATATTCATTAATGCCCTGTTATGTGCCTATGCTAGGCACTGTGGATATGGAAATAAATATGAAACAACACTTGCTCACCAGAATCTCACATTCTATCAAGGAAGAACAGAGTATGGCAGCACTAGAAAGAACCACAGAACATAGAACACAGAATGTCAGTCATGGTTTAAAGAGATTTTATTTTTAATTATAAATTGAGATAATAATTATGAAGCTCTTAACAGTATCTGGCACATACTCAGCTTTATATGTAAATGTTAACTATTGTTATCATTATCAATATTTTAGAACAAAAACATAGAAAGTCTGCTACTACTGCTACTACTACTACTACTGCTACTACTCCTACTGCTACTACTACTCCTATTACTGCTACTACTACTACTACTACTATTACTACTGCTACTATTCCTACTGCTTCTACTACTCCTCCTACTGCTACTACTCCT
>CM053593.1:24207417-24230113 GCA_028646575.1 Pseudocheirus occidentalis
CTACTTTGTCAATTTCTAATCACAAATTTTGCTTAGGGACCAGGGTCTCTATTGTTCTTCAGCTCCTCAAGGGTCTGGTCTCACCAGTTACAGGCTCAGGTATAATGACTACAAGTCTTGATGTCTTTTTTCCCATCTTTCAGCTGGGAAGAGTGATTTCTACTTTACTTTCTCTCAGCTCAGGAGGGTGTGACCATCACCAAGTCACTTAATTCGTGCCTCTGAGTCTTATTTTCCTTCCATTGCATTTAGTATTTTTTATTCTGAACTTAACAAATGTGAAATGAAATGAGCACTTTCATGTACATTGTAAAACAGGAAGGGATCATACATTAAATTGCAGATTTGATTTCAGCTTTCTTTAAAGGTATATAATAAATTCAATGTTTAACTTTGAGTTGATCTGCTTTTCTATGATTCCTTCTGTCCATTTTTCTCTTTCCTCTATTTTTTTTTTGGCAAGGGTAGGGCCTCTATCCTAAATCCACCTTTCCATCTGATCTCTCTCCTCCCCAAATGGAAAAAAAAAACCCTCACCAAAATAAAAAAAAAAAACCTCACCAAAAAAAAAAAACCCACCCCCAAATGCAGAGTCAAGTAAAACAGTTTCTCATATTGGCCATATACAAAAATATGCCGTATTCTACATGACCAAAGTGGAAATTTGTCTTGCTAAACCATATTTGTTCAAAGGATTCCTTTTTTTTTCTCCCCCAACTGGGATGGGATAGGAGGGAGAGAAGAATTAGAGATGGGGATAGCCAATAAAAAAAAAAAAGAAAAGGGAAAAAGGAAATAGAGTCTTCATTGAAGTATTTTAAAAATGCATAAAGTTCAGAAAGAATCAGAGAAGCAGAACAGCCTTGAAATTTGCATGTTGAATTCATTATACATTTTAGAAGGATAACATAATATAGATTCACTGTTTTATGTTCTATGCATACAGAATTGTCATATCCATAGAAGACACATATATGGTGTTAAAGTTCATAATTAAAAAACAACTTTAATGTTGTTATCATACACAATGTTAAGCCTGGTTTTGCTCACTTTACATTAATTCATGTAAGTCACATAATTCATATTAAGGGGTGAGGTGGGGTGGGGCTGGGTGATGTTTCTCTGAGTGGAAAGCAAGCAGAATTGAGGATTGAAAATGGAGAGCTACTTGGAAAGTTCTGAACCCTCAATAAAGCAAGTGAAGTTTATTGCTCCACCCTCCAGCCCTCCAATCAGAGGAGAGGTAACAGGGTGTGGAGTGTCCAAAAAAAAAAAAAAGAGTCAAATAGCATAGGGATGAAATTTCAGATGATCAGCTTATCTAAGGTTCTATGGAGTCCAAACCCAGCAGAGCTGTTGATGAAAATGGAGACTTACCTGGCTTAAAGGATATCTACGTTAGTGATATGGGTATACATAGTTCCAAATTGTTTCTCACTATTTTTTTCTTTAAAAAAATGCTGAATTTCATTTAATTTACTTTTTAATTTAATTAATTAAATTTAAGTTTAATTCTGAATTAAGTGCCAAATGAAACAAACATTTCTGTATACATTTTGGAACAGAAGAAGAAAATTGTACATGAAGTGGTAAATTTCTATTATGTAGAGCCGGCTTTAAAAAAATGCACAATAAATTCAACATGTAACTTTAAAACACAATATACTCATTTGTCATTCTCTTCTCTGTTTTGGCAGTCTTGACCATATCCCAAGCCCACCTCTCCCTCCTCAACCCGAAATCAGAAAAGAAAACAAACCCCAATCTTTGTAACAAGTATTTATAGTAAAAAAAAATTCCTGACTCACAGAAGTAATTCCACCAATGGTGCATTAATGTATGTGTTTACTGTAGCTTCTATCTACAACAACTATCATTCTTTATTTTTGTATAAGATACGTGTCCACACATAGGCTCAAGTGTGCATTGTCTCAATAAACAGATGTTGCCCAAGGGTGGCATAGTTAGATATTATCTCAAGTCTGCCCATCTCTTTGGAGAGCAGGAGAGCCAAAGATCATTCCTACACTGCCAGTATGCTGAGTGAAGGAAGGAGAAGCCAAGTTTAAGGACAGCCACAGCTAAACAATCTCTCCTATAGTCAAGAGGAGGAATGGGCTGGAATGACATCTGTTGGTCACTCCCATATAAAGTACAATAAATTCAGTACAAGGACAGATCTCAATAATTGGAGAAATATTAATTACTCAATATAATAAAAATGACAGCAATACCTAAACTAATTGACTAATTTGGTACCATATCAATTAAACTGCCAAGGACTGTTTTATTGAGCTATAAAAATAAGGAACAAAATTCCTTTTGAGATCCAAAAGGTCAAGAATCTTAAGAGAAATAATGAAAAAAAAAAATAGGAATGAAGGGGGCCTAGCACTATCAGATCTCAAATTATACTTCAAAGCAGCAATTCTCAAAGCAATTTGGTTCTAGTTTAAAAGAAAAAAGATTGGTTGGTGGAATTGCTTAAGTATATGAGACACAGAAGCAAATTAGGCTAGTGTTTGATAAACACAAAGACCCCAGATACTATGTTAAGAGCTGGCAATTTGACAAAAACTGAGGGGTTTTAGATTTAGATCAACACCTCAAACTTTGTATTGAGATAAGTTCCAAAGGGATGAATGACCTAAGTCCAAAAAGTCAAACCATAAACAAATTAGAGAAACAAGGAAGAAATTACCTACCAGATTTATGGATAGGGAGAGTTAAAGATCAAATGAGAAATAGAATCAAATGGGATCAAAGAAGATAAAAATGGATAATTTTGGTTGTAGAAAATTTAAAAGTTTCTACATAAGCAAATCCAATAGAGCTAAGATTAGAAAGGGAATGACTAGGAAAAAAATTTTTTGTAGTAGGTTTCTCTGATAAAGGTCTCATTCCTAAGATAAGGAACTTATTCAAATGTATATGAATAAGAACCATTCCCCAGTAGATAAATGGTTTAAGGATATACCAGATAATTCTGAAGGGAAGAAATATAGGTAATCTAAAACTCTATGAAAAAAATGCAGAGATTAATAATTAGAGAAATGTAAATTAAAGCAATTCTACACTGGGAGTGTAGTTTGACATCATAAAAGTAAAGATGGTAAAAGAGAAAGAAAGATGGAAAGAAAGAAAAAGAGAAAGGGAGGGAAGAAGGCAGGAAAGAGGGAGAGAGGAAAGGAAATGACCAAGTATTGGAGAGGCTGTGGGAAAACATGAATATTATCCACTGTTTTTGGAGCTGTGAATGAGTCCAACCACTCTGGAAAGCAATTTGGAATCATTCACAGAAAACTACTCAACAGTGAATGCCCTTTGACTCAGCTTTACCACTCTTAGGGCTTTACTCCAAAGAAATTAAAGAGGAAAAGACCATGTATATAAAGATTTATAGCAGTTCTTTTTGTGGTGGAAGAAAAAAACCAACCCTGGAAAGGAAAAGGATGCCTGTCAATGGGAGAATGACAGAATAAGTTGTGGTCTATGAATATGACGGAATACTACTGTGCTGTAGGAAATGAGGAAAGATACATGGAAAGACTTGAATGAACTTGTGCCTAGTAAAGTAAGCAGAACAAGAAGAATCATTTATCCTATAACACTAATATAACATATATGAACAATTTTCAAAGACTCAAGCACTGAGTGATCAGTCATGATTTTTAGAGAGCTACAGAAGAAGATTGCTGCTGCCAGAGGACTAATATGAAGAAAAAGAACAGTACTTTGGGGTGTGACCAATCAGGGAATATGTTTTGCTTGACTGTACTTAGGGGATGCTGGAGTTCTGTTTTCCTTTTTTCCTTCCTTTCCTTCTTCCTTCCTCCTTCCTTCCTTCTTCCCTCCCTCCCTCCTTCCTGTCTTCTTTCTTCCCAGTAGATAGAGTGGAATGGAAAGGGAAAGAATGAATATTTAAAAACTGGAAAAAAAACCAACAAAAAGGCACTTCCTTGGTCACTCATAAGGATGAAGGTAGACCTTAGTTCACACTTTCAAGTTTAGTCCCTTCCTATCAAATGCTATTTACACAAAAGAACATCTCAAATAATGAACTGTATGTAAAGTCATTTTTTCAAGCAAAACAGCAAACAGAAATTGGAGGATTTATGTGTTAGAATATACTAAAAAAAAAAAAAACAACCCAAACATCAGAGTGAATGAGCTCTTACCTGAAAGGGAGAAAAATCTCAGCTTAACCAAGCCAAGGGCTTGATCTCATTTAGAGTTGCATTTTTAGCAGTCTCTAGAATTTCAGGCAAGTTTAAGGACGTGATGGGGTTGGGTTTGTAAGCATGTCTACCATTCTTAAGTCTCCCCTTTTCTCCCCACAGCTTTCCTGAAATTCCTTTCTCCATGTGTCTCCCCTAAATAGTTTAAGAGGAACCAGTTTAAGTAAGTTCCACAAGACAAGTCTACAGCATTGTGCTCAGCATTCCTGTGCTTGTGTAGCACAGCCCAGGGCCATCCCTTCTTCCTCTAGCATTTTTAGAAGCCCTGCTGCATTTTTCATTGTTGCCAGTCTCATGGGTATAAAGTAGAACTCGATCTGCTATTCCAATCAAATCCTTTCAGAGGATCAATATCTAGTTAATGTGGAGAATTTGAAATCCAAAGTAGTGCCTGAGAAAAAAGACTTCCAGTAAGAGGAAAGGGATAGACCCATTGCCCTCTACCCTTGTGGAACCTCATCTGGAATAATGTATTCATTTCTGGTAGGACATTGATAATCTGGTTATCCAGAGGAGGGCAGTCAGAATCATCAATCAATCACCAAGCATTGTTAAATGTGTGGTCCAGAAATAATGTCTACTAAATCAGTGACATCAAAGTCAAACAGAAATGGGGAACCCTCCATGAGGATTCTATAAACTATTAGTCACATATTAACTTAGTTTTAAAATGTAACATTATCTATATTTTATTGTATTTTTATTTATTTTGTCAAATATTTTCTTATTACATTTTAACCTGGCTCAAGTTACACTGGGAGTGTAGTCTGACACCACAAAATTCCAAAGGACGGTTGGTCAGATGACTAAAAACTTCTTACTTCCAATTTTCACTGTTAATCTCTGAACCTTGCAGAATAGCAGCACCTTCTGGTTACAGTTAAATACAGTCATTTAATTTTTTTTAGCACAACATTTAAACTACAAAATAGAGGTAAAGAAAAATTTATTGCAGACAAGCCCTCAATTTGTAACAACCTGTTACTATAGTTTTTTTTTAAGACTGGAGGAAATATAATGGCCCTAAGATTTACTTGGTTCCCTATTTTTCAGTTAATTTAGGGAGTTTTTATTTGTTCAGGGGTAGACAAACTACCATCTGCCTACTTTTGTGCTGCCCAAGAGCTATGAATGGTTTTTCCTTTATAAAATAAAGTTTTATTAGAAATGTAAAATTAATTCTTGGCCCAAGCAGCAGACTGGATTTGACCAGGGAAGTAGTTTGCTGACCTCTGCTCCAGACGAGAACTCATGATCACCCCAAACCTTCACCAGCTAGGAAAATTCTCCCAATCCTAGGGAAAGGTTGGGCTCTCTGCCTAGCCTCACTTCATGTCTATCTTTCATTAAACACTGGACTTTTGGTGGTCCAGGTCAAGTTGAGTTTACTGGAAGCATTTAGGCTACAGCAGATTATATTATAGTGTCTGTGGATAGAAAGGCATTGACTGGGAGGGAAAGTTGAGGAAAGAGCCGATGCCTCTAGGACCAGTGACTGTCCTGATTCTATCTAAGTCTTCTCTCTGTCTTTCCCCATCTGTCAAATGAGTTGGAGAAGTAAAGGGCAAACCTCTCCAGTGTCTTTGTCAAGAAAGCCTCAGAAGAGGTCACGAAGGGTTGGACTTGTACAACAAATATTATTTCATTTTATCCTCGGAGGTAAGAGCCTAATTTATGACCATTTTACAGATGACACAGAGGTCAAGTGACTCGCCCAAGCCCAAGTGACCCTCCTGATCCCATTGAGGGTTTTCTTGCTCTGGGTCCCACAGTTAGGAAGCATCTGAGGCCGGAAATGAACTCAAATGAGTCTTCTCCGCGTCCAAGGCCAGGGCTCTATCTCCTGTGCCACCTCGCTTCCTATTTTGCATGCAGTAGGACCTTAAACCAGGCTTGTTGGATGAATGAATGCATGAATGTATTTGCCCATTTCCACCAGCTCCTCCTCCCAGCCTTCCATAGCTCATCATGCTAAACTTTTCTTTAAAAGCGGGGGTGGAGAGAGGACCAAAATGGACAAAGTATTTAAAGGGCTTGGTTAGTCTAGCCGTGAAACGATACATAATGTCAAGAAAGGAAATCTGGGAATGCGGCCTTGCCGCCTTCGGGAATAGCCTGCGCCTGCGCCGAAAAGTGCCCGCCCCCGCCCCCTTGGAAAGTTAGGTCGTTTCTGAACGCAGACGCCGTTTCCCAGGCAACACCCAAGCTGGCTTGAACTTCCAGCTTCCTTTGATTTTTCCTCCCCTCAACCCGCTTCTGCGCACGCGCAAGGCGACCCCGACCGTTGGCAAAAGCTGAGAGTTTAAAATGCCTCTGCGCGCGGGGGCGGGATCTCGCCGGAGAGACAGCCAAGGGGGCGGGGCTGGAAGGGAAGAGTAGGGTCTCGGCTGGGCGCGCGGAGCGAGCGGTCGCTGCGAGGGCTCTCGATTGGCCGGGGGCGAGACAGTCTATAGCTGATTGGTTGGCCCGCTCGGGGCCTCGCCCTCCGTCGCCGACGCTGTGTTAGTGTCAGGGGAGGTCCGGGCTGTGTCCGCTCCCGCCCGGCTTGGTCTCACTTTGCCGCCTCGGTTCCCGCCGAGTCAATGGGTGGAATCCGGGCCCCCGCCGCCGCCTGCTAATCCAGCGGCTGTCGGGCGGACCGGGGGCGCCGGGCACCGAGAGGAGAAGCCCTGCATTCCGAGGGGGAAACTGAGGCACCGCGGGGAGCCCCGGTGGCTGGCCGGAAGCGCCCCACTCGGGAGGTAGGCGGGGACGCCCCGGGGAAAGGAGGGGCTTGCGTGGGTCACCACCGGGCCTTGGGTTCGTGCTGGGGAAGCCGGGAAAGGCAGACCTAGGGCTCCTGCCCCCCGGGGGCTTCCTGTCCAAGTGGGGGGGCAGGCCGCGGGTCTGTATGGCGTGGACGGGCGTTCATCTCGTAGGAGATCCAGGGAAGCTCCAGGCGGAGGTGAGGGAGAGCACTGGGCATGGGGCACGGCTGGGGCAAAGGCATGGAGCTGGAAGATTGAGCAAGTGCCTTGGCACAGCGAAATGGGGTGTAAGAGGACCGGAAAGGTGGGGGCGGAGGGCAGGTTTGAAATAGAGGATTTCGTCTTTATTTGATCCTGGAACCGATAGGGAGTCTGGCATTTATTGAGTAGGGGGGACCCAATAGTCTGCCTTGAGCCTTGACCTATGAGTGGAGGATGGGCTGGAGTGGGGAAGTTCTTGGAGGAACAACTCACAGGTTATTGTGGTGGGGGCTTGCTCTGACAGCTGATGAGGTCACGGGAGAGAGGAGTCCTGGGGTCTGCCCACTGTTGGGGTCCGGTGATGATTTGTGAGTCTGAGCAAGGCATAGAAGGCCTGTAGAGAAATGGGGTGGGGAGGAAGGAAGGTGAGGATCCTCTCCACATCCTCCCCTGTATTGTGGGGAAAGCCTTTATAAGCCTTTAAGGAGGCGGTTCTCAACCTGTGGGTTATGTTCAATTTAAATGCATCCTGTATATCAGATATTTACATTAGGATTCATAACAAATTACAGTTATGAAGTAGCAACAAAAATAATTTTATGGTTGGGGGTCATCACAACATGAGGAACTGTATTAAAGGGTCGAAGCATTAGGAAAGTTGAGAACCACTGCTTTAAGGGACAGAGAAATGTGTGGATGACTTGGTTAGGGAACTCCCTCTGAGTAGCTTCCCTCCACCAATGCAGACCAGTGATTGATTGTTCTGCCTCCTCCCTTGTGGATGGTCTTCACTTCCCTACCGCACCAAGGCTCTGGCCTCTTTTCTCCCCACAGCCTTTATCTCAGTTCCTTTGAGTTCACTTGTAATCTGTGCATCTCTCTGTCCAGCCCTTTTCTCCCTTCTCTCCTACATCACCAAGTGCCTGGTGGACATTTCCCTCTGGATTTCCTTTATCCGTCTCAGACTCGTCTTGTCCCAAACAATTCAATCTCTTTCTCCTCAAACACACTCCTCTTCTGAGCTTTCCTGGGATGCTGGCCAGTCCACCAGTCCACCTACACTCAGCCTCAGGGCCATCCTTTACTCCTCTTCCTCATCCCACATATCTAGTCATATTAATTCTACCTCAACAATATTTGGCTCTATCTCTTCCCTCTCTCAGCTGCCACCCTGGTTCAGATCCTCATCACCTCTCACCCAGGCCCTCTTTCTCCCCATTCCATCTTCCGGAGCTGACACAGTGACATTCCCAAAGCTCTCGTCTGACCAGGTGACACTGCTCTGCTCAAGCAGTTTCAGGGACCAAATCTGTGATTTCCTCGGCATAAGAAACACTGAGGAGATGACTTCCTCCAAGCAGTTGACTTTGGCCATGTGGTCTTCCTCCTTGGGAGTGGGATTGGGGGCAGGTACTTGTTTATCACCCTCTCCTGCTGGACCAGGACCTAATACAGATCACCTAGAGCCGTTCTCATCACCCTTTGGAAGCTCACAACTGAGCACCAGAGCAGGCTGGGTGCTAGTAGTAACGGCAGCACCTGTATTGAAGTTCCCCTTCCAGGAGCATTACTTATCTCCATTTTAACCAAAGACAGCGAGTGATTTGCCTGACATTCTGGTCAGAGCAATGGCTCAGGTACTTTGTGCCCTTCTACTGTCAATCAGTAACAAGCATTTGATGCCTGTTAAGAACATGAAGTTTATCCTGAGAGGCAGGGGTTTGGGCAAACTCATGCCATGAAGTGTCCCTAGAGCCTGCTCCTGAGTTCAGCCTGTGTGGATGTCCTTGTGCTCACTGCACTGGGCATGTGGAGTTGGTTGGGGGTTGTGTTCATTAGTGTTCAAGTATTTAACTTGGTGTTAGTTCATGACCTTTTTAGAGTGTGAGGATTCTGTCTTGTCTTGGAAATGGGGTCAACACATGCCCTCTCCACCTCACTGATTGGTTGTGAGGAAAGTGCTTTGTAAGTCTTACAGCCCTATGGAAAGCATATGGGAGATCCTGTTTCTGAGCTGATTCTATGAAGTAAATATATATATATATATATATATGTATATATATATATGTATATGTATATATATGTATAATATATAAAATGAGACTTCATAAGTGTGCCGTTATAATCACACACACATCTCAATTTATAATATATAAAATGAGACTTCATAAGTGTGCCATTATAATCACTCACACACATCTTGATTTCTAATTCTCTTTAGTTAATGGCAGTTAGGGTTTAAATAGTGACTCCCATATGTGGAGGACCCCCCCCTCCCTCCTTCATAGAGAGGTTTATTCCACGGGTGTAGAGCACCATGTGTTAGTGACTTCAGGGGATTCATGGGTTGATTCTACTGATTTTTTTCTTTAAAAACATTCTTTGCTATTTAACAAAATAATAGTTTCATAGATGAGGGAAGAATATGTGTTAAGCTGCATCACTGAACATTGATTTAAAATAGCACCTCCCATTTCCTCCTTTTTATTTTTCCTTAGTGGTCAGACCTGTCATGGAGGCTGTGTATGCCCTGCCAGGGCACCGGATGAATCCCAGGTATGTTGATGTGACCCAGAGCTGCTCCCTGTACATGTTGCTTCCAGATATTGGGATCATTTGGTCATTATCTTGAGTGACGCTTTCATTTCTATTCTCCTGAATTTAGGTATTACTGTGTATTAGAAGTGTTGATTTTTGGCTTCGTCTTATATCTTGCTGCTTTACAAACACTATTGTGTCAGTTAATTCACTTGTGCCTTTTCTGGGGTTTCAAGAGTTTTCATGGAGCCGTCTTCTAGTAAGGGTCGTTTAGTTTCCTCTTTGTCTGCCCATCTTTATGCCTTTCGTTTTTTTCCTCTTATTACTGTCCCTGGCATTTTTAGTACCAGGTCTAGTAACCATAGGTAGACAGGATGACTTTGCCTTACACTTAGGTTGGGAAAGTTTCCTGTGTTTTAGGAGTCAGAGCCGGGGTTTGAGCTGACTCATACCTTGGGGCATCCCTAGAACCTGCGCCTGAATTTAGTCTTTTAATATTTTTGTGCTCACTTCATTGGGTCTGTCAGGTTGGTTGGGGAGTTACTGTCTTGGTCGCCCTTCTTGGGATGTTGACCAGCTTATGGGACAGAAGTTCAAAAGAGAGACAAGGCAAGATCTGTAGATCTGGAAGTCATCTTACTATGAAAGCTGTGGGAACTGATGAGAGTATACATAGAGAAGAAGGCCCAGGATGGAGCCCAGCATCATGTCCACAATTGCTGTTTGTCCCTTGTTTAGAAGAGCACCAGTGACATGATCATGAATTGGATTTAAGTGAGGCAGAACTGCACAGACTCGTCGACCTCACTCTCTCTACCAGAGTCATAGAAGTCCAATGGCCAGATAAAAGTCAGGGTAGCCATCCATGGCCTGGGATGCAGTGGATGTCTTCAATGTCTGACCAAACTCTAAACTCTCCACAGCACCTGCTTTAGCCACCTTCATGGCCTTTGGAACAAATTGTTCTCATTCACCCATTCTGCCAGGGAAAGTCTTCCCATGCTTGGAGCAGACACCCCCTAACTCACTGATGGGTTTAGCCTGTCTGCCTAGATAGTTTTACTGGGTTTTTGGCCACAGTCTGAGCTTTTTGGAGCCACAGGTGAGAGTTGGGTAAAGGTGGATACCAAAGGTAGATGAGCATCCCTGAAAAGGACTTGGCAGCCCTCATACCAGAGGGGCTCTTCTCCCTGAATACCCCATACACCCACAGTTAGTGGCACTCTAGGGAAGGAGACCAAGAAGGAGTGGTTCAATGGGTAGGAAAACCAAGAGAGATCTGTGTCATAAAAACCAGAGAGGAGAGTTTCGGGGCAGACTGGGTGGTCAGAAGTGTCGCATGCTTCAGAAAGATGGAGAAGGCTGGGAGTTTAGAAAAGGCCATTGGATTTACCATTTAAGAGGACAATGGTGACTTCAGTGAGGGCAGTTTTACTTGATTAATGCAGTTGAAAGCCAGATTCATGGGGTTGGGCTGAATGAGAGGAATGGAATTGGAGGCAATTGAGGACACAGTTTTTCTAGGAATTTGTTTGAGAAAGGAAAGTATGGAATGATGGCTCAAAGGAATGGTGGAATCAAGTGAGGATTTTGTTAAGGTGAGGAAGGCCTAGGCATCTCTGTAGATAGTGGGGAATGAGTCAAGAGGAAGGAACAGACTGAAGATTAGGAGGAGAGGAGAGGAGAGGAAGTATTGTGGGAACCATCCCTACCTGGTTTCTTTAAGGAAAAAAATTCCTTTTGGGGGCAGTGAATGGCACATACTAATCAAAGACGCTGAAATATATGTCCTGGGAGAAGTGAGATGCCCCCTGACTGCAGTGTGAAGGAGAAGGTCGAATTTGTGGAACCAGGCGTGAGCTTTCTTTGGACCCATCCTAGAGGGATCCTGAAATTTATAGGAGTTTGGGGAAATAAAGATTTGGGAACTGCAGCATGAGATAGGTTATGTCTGTTCTCAGGGAGAGTTCTAACTCTTGGGACATTATGTTTCTGTTTATCTTTTTTTTTTTTTTTAGTTAACAATTTTACTTTAATCAAACCTATATCATTTACCTAATTCAGGGGAAAAAGTCAGTACCTTGAACTTCAGAGAATACAAACAGAAGTTACAAGCAGACAAAGAAACAGATCAGCAGACGGGCTTCCAACCGTCTGACCATTACATCCATACCTAGTTAGTTACTAAAGAAGGAAGCATCAGCATCTGGGTTTTCAAAGCTGGGGGGCTCAATGGCTGCCCAGAATCTTGTCTGGCCAAATCACACAACTCTTTCCAAAGTGAGTACCCTGTTTCTGTGTATCTTTAGGTCAGTGGTAGAAGAAAGAGGTTATCTTTGTCTAGAAAGATTTCTTTTTGAAAGCTTCCCCTGTGTCTAGCCTGGGATGGGTTTTTTTTCTTTGTCTTGTGGAAAAGTAAACCTTTCACTCTGGTTATGAGGATGAGATTGGCTCAGTCTTCTTTTTCTGCAGGAGTTTGTTTCTTGGGTTGGAATGACAGTCAAGGAAATATGGACAAATTGTTCTTGACACTTCAAAAAATCTGAATTATGTCATGTAATACATAGTTCAACCCCAAGTTTGTAAAAGGTAATTATTTCCATACAGGGATAGGAAATTTTTTTTCCTCTCTGTTTTGTGAGAGTTTCTTGACCTGAGTCCAGCTTTGGCTCCCTGGACCCCTCAGATGTCCCTGGCCTTCTGGGCTCTGCTGTTAGCCTTCAATGGGATGGGAAAGGAGGGAGGGGCATGCCACCTGTCTCTTGGTTTCTCAGTATGTGGGAATAGTTAGGGATCAGAGTGATCAGCTGGTTTCTGTCTTCGGATTCTCTTTGTGCCAGATGTTCTTGGTGTAAGGTTGCTGAAACAAGACCCCAGAAGCCTGATCAGTTTTCCACTGTTCCCTCAACCTCCATCTTCCTCATTAAAGCCCTAATTAGATGTTCTTGGAAGGGCATCTTTGTGCAGCCCAGTTTATGCCCAACACAAGTGGCTAATTTGTAGAAGTGGGAGTTGGGCCAGATGATATGCTGTCCCTTGAGGGGTCTAGCACAGAATAAAATGATGGCCTCCCAGGTGTGTTAGAGCAGGGAGACCTTTCTGTTTTCGGCTTAACTGGATGGATTCTGATGGCCCTTCCATGGCCGTGTTCCTTGATTCCAGCTAGGAATCCTATGGAAGCCTCCCTGCAAGAGAACCAGAGATGCAGAATTAGGAAACCTAGAACATTCTATTGATATCCCAGTGTTGAAAGTGGAGATGGAAGAGCTTGCTTATGGTTTTCCATGTTTTCACTCACCTCCTTTTTTCTTGTGATGCCAACCAACCAGCTGACATTCCGTCTCACCTGAACTCTTGAGTAGCATGGTTTTTGTTAAGAGATTTTTAGGAGTTGTATGGGAACATGGTGTTCAGGCTGAGGCTCTTTAGTGCATGTATGGGAGCTAGCAAAGGACACTTCTCCCCAAAAGTGTTAAACCTGAAATGTGGACTTGGCTTGGTCCAGAGCAATCGCTTTCTTTGTTTCTATGCTTGGGGGTTTTGCCTTTTTAAATAATTTTTAATAATATCTGAAGTCCAGAGATTGGGACAATTGGGAGAGCAATTCTTGGGCTTCCCATCATGGAATTGGCTTTTGTGAGCCTTCTCCCACCATGCTCCCATGCACTTCCTGGGAGACTGCTGGGAGAAGGAGTTTCTCGGGGGATTTAGGACTGTCATTGTCTAAAAATACTTGTTAGGGAAGAGAAACATGGGACAGGAAAGGAAGAAGCATTTGTCAGGAGCCCACTATGTGCCAGATACCTACAAATATTACCTCATTTAGGCCTCTCAACAACCCTGGGAGAATGGTGGTGTTACTATTGCCTTTTACAGTTGAGGAAACCGAGGCAGACAGAGGCTAAATGCTTTGCCTGGGTTTATGTAGCTTTTACATATCTGAGGCTAGATTTGAACTCATAAATCTGAGCCTAGTGTTTTATCTACTGCACTACCCAGCTGCCTGCTACAAACCTGTTGTACTTTGGGGGACCTTAGTAGTTTAATCATCTGTTATCTTAGTGGTCTGAGAATTAGACCTTGCTTGTACATCAAGAATTCCAGTACATTTCTTCTATTCATTTTTTCTTTGCCTTAGATTAAAGGGCCATTTAAAAGGATAAGCATGTCTTAACCAAATCTACATTTATTTGTCCTTTGGTTAAAAGGATTACTTCAAGCAAAATGGTACCTTTCAGCTTTCCTCCATCAAAGAGCATGCTTTGGGATCCAACTCCGATGGGAGATGTCAAGTATTTGCATCTCAGTTACTACAGGTATGAAATATTATCCTTTGGTTCTCTTTAATGTACTTGGGAGCAAATCAGGATAAAAAGGCCTTCTAAAACTGGTACAAGCTCCGGCCACTTCTTTTATGTCCCTCCCCTGCTCTGTTTCCAAAGTTCTCAGCTCACTTTCCACAAATTCCCTCTCCTTCCCTTCTAAGAAACCTCTAGAGCATTTCCGTTGGCTCTGCTGCTTGGCTCATGTCTCTCAGTCCCTTGCTGGATTCTTAGCACTGAGTTAGGCATTGTGGAGGCTCTCAGAACACAAGACATGCTCCCTGCCCTCAAGGAACTTAGGCTAGGGAAGAAGAGAAGATGAAGGCTGGCCAGGAGGTGACAGCTCATAGTCAGTGTGGTTATACAGACTGGGGGCTTTCTGAAAAGAGAAGTGTCTGAAAGGACCTCAAGGGAGAGATTTAGAGGTGATAGGATTTTAATGAAGTCTTCAGGGCATGTGGCTTTGGGATAGGCAAAGAAGAAGGGGAGGACATTTCTGGCAAGTGGAACAATCTAATAAACATGCTGAGCATGGGTCAGTGAAGAGACCAACCTAACTGGAAAGGAAGGGGAGTGTGTTTGGTCAGGTCTGGTGGAAACCCCCTTAAGATCGGGAGGGTTGCGCTAGGCTGAGGAGCTTAGATTTGGCGAATGAGTTTATGAAATGCAGAGACATTGGGAGACTCGAGCAGGGGTGTGATGAGTGAGCAATGTTAGGAAGGTTAGTCTGGTCTGGAATTGGTAGATAGGGTGAACTGGGGGATGGCAGGAGACTGGTTGGAGTCATTGAGGCATGAGGTGATCAGACCTGCTTCAGAGTGGAGACGATGTGGGCTGGCAAAGGAGGAAACAAGAACATGGTGTCAGAGGGGAGTGAAGCCAGGAGACATCTTGAGACAACGCGGAAATGTTGAGCCTGAGTGGTCCGGAGCAGAGTAAGGTGGGGAGGGTTCTTATTTTTTGGTGAGGCAGTTGGGGTTAAGTGACTTGTCCAAGGTCACACAGCTAGTAAATGTCAAATGTCTTGAGACAGGATTTGAACTTAGGTCCTCCTGACTCCATGGCTAGTGCTCTATCTTACTATGCCACCTAGCTACACCTGCTCCCCCCACCCCCCTCACTGTAGCCCCCCCTCCTCCCCCACCTTTTCTTTGGTATTATTCTTTAATGTTTAGTTTGATACCTTGAAGCCGAGGTGAGCTTTCCAAGTGGAGGGGTGTCCTAGGCTGTTTGAGATTTGGGACGGGAAATAGAGGTTAGAAAGTCATCAGCAGAGAAAGGACAGTGAAAGCCGCGTGAGAAAGAGCAGGAGGAGAAAGCTCAAGGTCATGTCTGTTGTGCTGCGGGTGGTTGTCTGAGATGTAGCATGAAGGTCAGCAAGGGTGGAGATGGGGGCTGGAATTGGCCACAGGGCCATCTTTGGTCTTCAAGAGAAGACTCAGTAATGGTGGGAACAGAGATGAGCTAGAGAGAGTGGTCAGGTCAAGTGAAGGTTCTTCCATCATGGGGAGATCTGGGCTTAATAATGCCTGAAGTTAACATAGCAGGTCTCGTTCAAAACCTACAAATCACGATGGCAAACGCGGTTCAATATTTGCAGGAAACCAAAGCTTGCGGTGACTGAGAAGGCCATGCGGCTTGCTTATCGCCATGCGAAGCAGAATGACCCAAATCTGTCCTGCTTTTTGCTGGGGACTCTCTTAATAGAAAAAGGTAACACACTTAAAAACAATCCAGCATTTTGGGCTATACCTGGTGTCTTTGATGGGCTTTGGTTTGATGAGCCACTTGAACTCATCACCAGCTCACTCACAGTCTTTCTTACTGATACTCCCTCAAACACACTAAATTCTCAGCTTTTCCCCTTTCTCACCCCTCGTGACGCACTTTGCATCCACACTGGCTCCCACAGAGATGGTCGTGCCCCTGAATTTGCCATTGTGGACAAGTGCTCCATTTCCATATTCGTGAAGTCTGAGGTTGAGCTCTCTGATCCTCATCTTTTATCATTCTAGTTTCCCCTCTGCCCTGTGACCTCCAACCCTGTCCTCATCCTCCCTGGGAGCTGCACAGGCCTTTCTCAGCCCATCTCCTCTGCTCTGGGCATATTTTCCTCCCTTCCCCATCTTGACTATGAGATGAAACAGTCCAGCCCTGCTGTCCTTTGCTCCAGAGGCCCAAATGTGGATTACTTTTGCCATCTGCTGAGATGGAAAAAATCATAAAACTGGCAGACTGGTCCAGTACTATTTCTGTTACGTAATCTTATCGTACATGTCCCTCATTGACTCCCCTCCCAGGGCTTTACCTCCCAGCCCCTCAAGTTGCCTCTTATTTCACTGAAAAGATGACTCCTTTTGCTGTGAGTTTCCTTGTTTCACCTCCTCCCCCCAGCACTCACATGCCTTTCCTGCTGTTGTCTTCATCCCTGTCTTCCTTGAAGAGGTGATCTTCTCCTTGCCAAGGCAAACTCCTCGGCTGATACTCAGGATCTGTTTCATCCTGATTATTTCAGGAGACAACCTTTTCTCTTATCTGAACTCTCGCTTAGCTCCAGTCTTTCCCTGCCCATGGATTGTTTTCCTGCTTCCTCCAAACATGCCCTTGTCTCCCCGGACCTCAAAAAACCCTCATTTGCTCCATCAGCCCCACTAGCTATTCCCATATCTCGCCTTCCTGGAGAAGGCCGTCTTACACTAGGTGACTCTACTTCCCCTCTCCTCATCCTGTCCTAAACCCTCTGCAGTCTGGCTTCTGACATATTTCAAATGAAACCTCTCTTTCCACAGTTATTGGTCATTCCTTCATCTCCAAATCTACAAGCCTTTTCTCAATCTCTCTTTACTGACCTCTCTGCAGGCTTGAAAACTTGATTATTTTCCCTATATTTTCTTCCATCAGGGCTTTTGCGACGCTTCTCTCTGCAGGTTCTCCTCTCAGTCTACCCCTTCTTCTCAGTCTCCTTTATTGGGTGTTTACCCAACACAAACCCCCAAGAGTCTGTCCTGAGTCTTCTCTTCTTACTCTAGAGTGTCTTAATTGGGGATCTTATCAGCTCTCTTGGATTCAATGATCCTAGTGCTGTTGAGGCTCAGATTGATTTATCCAGGCCCAACCTCTCTCCTGAATTCTATTATTGAATCAGCTCTAGTCTACTGGATATTTCAAACTGGATGACCCATGGACATCGCCAACACAACCTGTCCAAAATAGAATTCCTTATCTTTCCCCCAGACTTTCCATCCATCCTCTCAATCACCAGGCCTCCAGTCTCAGTGTCCTAAGCCTTCACCTCATAGTCATTCATACACATCTCCAGCCTGTCACCAGGGCCTTCATTTCTGCCTTCCCAATGCTTCCTATGTGCTTCCTGCCTGGGCTGTGGCAGCAGCCTGCTGCTGGCTCCCCCACCTCAAGTCTCATCACGTTCCAGTTGGTCCTTCATTCAGCTGCCAACATGATCTTTCTAAAGCGCCGCGCTTTTAACTCCAGGGACTCCCTGTTACCTTTAGGATCACATGGAAAATCCTCTGTCTGGATTTTCAAACTTGACACAACATGACATGTGATATGACTCCATAACATCCCCCTGCTTTTCCAGAATTCTCCCACCTTCCACCCTGCCCCCAGTACTCTGTAGCCCTCCAACACTGGCCTTTTTGCTGTCCCTTGAACACATTGCATTTCTCAGGTCCATGTCTCCTGGCCCTTGGCTGGCCCCCATACCTGAAATGTTCTCCCTCATTTCTGTCTCGGGACTTCCTTCCCCTTTTAGCTGAGATATTACTTTCTGATAGAGGCCCCTGCTCCGCCTCCCCCCAGCTACAGGTACCTGCCCCCTACATTGCCTTCCACAGACCAGCTCTGTCTTGTTTGTATGTAATTGGCCTCATGGTATCTCCAGCATTGGACCAGAAGCTCCTTGAGGACAGGGCCTGTCTTTTGTCTTTCTTTGTATTCTCAGCACTTAGCACAGTGCCTGGTACACAGTAGGGGCTTACTAAGTGCTTGTTGATGCATTGTAAACAAATATTTTGCATGTTTATATTTGGATTATTTAGGGGAGGAAGGTGTAAAGCTGAAAATAGACCGCTTCGATCCTGGTCGGGAAGTACCTGGATGCCTCAGAAAAGTCCCGACTGCTCCTCTGCCTGGAGACTTTGTGATTCCCTGTACAGTTAACATGGAGGGACTTGGCCCCGAAGACACGATCTTCCCTGATGCTGAAGACTTTAGCTCAGTCTTCAAGGTGAGCTGCCCTTCATAACATGATTGATTTCAGTTAAGAGAGAGAAAGGACCAAAACAGATGCTGGCTCGGAAACCAGCTCTCTGCCAGACTCTTGTCTCGTTCAACTGAAAATGAGGTTGAATTTGGTTTCTTAAGTAATATTCTAGCAAATAATCTATTTTCATTGGGAAAAAAATAGGGATACCTGATATTTGTAGAGCTTTGAAAAACTGTGTTCTAGAAACCATTTTCTAGAGCACTCTTGGGACTAAGGGTGAGGAAGTCCAGTACTTAGTGTGGTCCTCTGACCCCTGAACAGTAACTTGGGAGCTTAACCCTTTGAAGTAAGAACTGGAGTTATTGATAACAGGGTGCCTGGCATCCCATTCCAGAAAAGAACCAGGGCTTTCCTTGTCCCCATCTTCACCATGCACACCCTGGAGGCCAGGGAGGTTTCTGAGACATTTACAGTTGGGCGTGTGCCCTCTCTAGCACACAGAGCTGCTCTTTTTGTAGCTTGACCTTGTCCTTCCTCCTGGGAACCTTCATCTTCAACTCAAGATGGGACCTAGGATTTCACTAGTGTTGCTTCTCTTTCCCCGGTGCAGCCGGCAGCCCTTCTTCCACTTAGTGTATGGTCTTTGTGAGTTACTATGACTGAGGAGATCTGTGGTTTTGCCGCCATCTCAGTGATGATCCTCTGCCATTCCAGAGATGGCCCCTGGGACAACAAAAAGTGTCTTTGACCCATCCCTAAAGCCTTGATGACTTGGTTGGATTTGCCCCAGTAAGGCATCTCAAGAGAATTCAAATTCAGTGAAGAATTTGCTTTTTAGAAAGTGTGTTCTCAATCTTTGGTAACTTAGTAAGGATAAGCTCCTCCTTTGCTCCTGGAAATTACTCTGTATAAGTTTACTGGTTCTTTTTGTGTTTGTTATTCCTCCTTCCCTCAAAGAGTATAAGCTGCTTGAGGGCTGGGACTGCTTTGTTTTTGCCTCCCTTGCAGTTTGATAAACACTTTCAATTAATGAGTGGAACTGAGCTAATCCTCTAGGGGGATAGGATTGCTTTTGTCTAGGAGGGGGACATTCCAGTGCATCATAAAACCCAAAGAGTAGGAGGCACTTTTGGGAAGTGGTGAATAATGTAATCTTCAATACTGTGTTAGGAAGGATTCCCCCCAGCAATATCCCTGCTTGAACATTTCCTTTCATGGGGAGCCTACTACCTCACTAGGTAGTAAATTATTTATTATATTGACCCAGACTTGGCTTTCCTGTAACTTGTATCCATTGAACCTTCTTTCTGCCTTTGGGAACCACACAGAACAAGTCTTATTTATCACTTGAGTGCCTCTCAGCTACTTGAAAAATGCTCCAGGTAGAATATCCCTAGACCCTTCCCCATCTAGGTGGTCCTTTTTCTGGATGTCTCCCAATATGTTGGTCTTAGTTAAAATGTGATGTCCATGGCTAAACAGGATTCTCCAGGTGTGGCCTGATTAGTCCAGAGGACACACAGTGGAATCGTTGTCTGCTGAATTAGGCTGTGTAGATAGGTTGGTTTCTAGGTGATGATGGAATATCGAGGAGGGGATGTCCCACTGGTGGCTGGCAGCACGGGAGATGGTAGTGTTATTGACTGCAGTATTTTTTTTGTCCGTCCTCTCCTGTTTATGAGGAAGAAATGATGGAGAATTGAGAGATGGCAGGCCCAGATCCCTTGGGCTGATTCTCAGATCCTGATTGTGCTGGTAGCCAAAGGGGAGAGCAGCTCCTAAGTGTGGGCTTTGACAGTCGCGTGCTTTCTCCTAGGCTCTGCAACACCATTTATGCAGCAAAGACTCTTTGGACTTCTGCAAGCTGCTCCCCTTAAGAGTAAGAGTCACCTCCAGGGAGCACCTGGACAACCTGCAGTTTGACTTCCACTGGGCAGCAGTGACTCCAGCCAATTCTTTTCGATGTACCCCTGTGAAGCCTCTCCCCATTATTCCAACAGCTTTGGCAAGAAACTTGAACAGTCACCTGAATATTGCACAAATTCAGGGGACCTGCAAGTGGGGGTGAGTAATAAGTCTATTGAACTGAAATATTTGTGTTGTGACAGGCTACCCAGATAGCTGAGACAGTTTTCCTGCAGTTCAGGCAACTGTGAAAGGAAGCGAAGGAAAATTGCCTTAGTTTGTACTGAGTTTGGTGCTTTTTAACAGCTATATATTTCATTTTTCCTCCACGAAAAGTCAGGAAGTGGTAAAAGTCTATTAAATGTGCTTTCAAGTAGATAAAGCTCGTATTCTAGAAATCATAGACTCAGGATTTGATGGTAAAAGGAAGTTTGGAAGTGGATGCTGGAGTATTCTGTCCCAGAGGGTGGTAGTTGGATGACAGACTAAGGATCTAGAAAGACCCCCAGGTTCATTAGTGTAGGCCTTAGCACCCAGAGTTCTGCTCCTGCTTAGCCCATTCGCCTTGCTCTTGATTGGTGAATTCAGAGGTGAACAGCACATTTGTAAAGGTTTCTGGGCTCTTTGCCTGCCTCTGAATAAAACCAGCCCAGGCTCTAATCTCCTTAGGCCACACATCTTAATGGCCAAACTGACTTCAATGTGGGGGCTTTACTTTGCTGAACTAGAGAGCCGCCCAAGGAGAGTGGTGAGGAGAACACCATCTGCTTGGATCTCTTTATGGAAGTAAGTGAATCATAGGTGATTTAGATGCCATGAATTAACATGGGGTCTGTGTTGCTATTCCTTGAGATCCAGAACTAGAATTGGGAGGAGATCATCTTCCCTTCCTGAACCTCCCCACTGTTGACCGAGGGAGAAGCTTCCTCCAACACAAAGAAGAGGACTGGCCCACACAGTATTAGATTCAGACCCAAGTCCTCTGGCTACCAGCCTGGAGCTCTTTCTACTGTTTCCCATTAATTTGGCTCATCCATCATACCTGGATTTCTAAACCATGTGAATCTGATTGGTTAGAAAACTGAATAGAGGAGGGTAACTGGGGAAAAATAGACTAAGGTCTCATTTCCATGACATGTAAGGAATTGATTCAAATGTATAGGAATAAGAGCCATTACCTAGTTTTTAATGGTCTAAGAGATAATGGGCAAATTTCTATGGAAGAAATCCAGGCTCTCAATAGCCATGTTAAAAACCGCTCCAAATCCTCAGAAGTTAGAGAAATGCAAATTCAAGCCTCTCTGGACTTCACCTTCATACTGGTTGTGTTAATAAAGTTGGCAAAAAAGAAAAAAATGACAGATGTTGAAGAGGGTGCTAGAAAAGAGCCCAGCTGGTGAAACAGTGGATCCTTTCCCTCTGATCTCTTTGGGACACGGACCTCATACGGCTGTTGCCAGATCAAAGAGCATTCGCAGTTTTATAGTCCTTTGGGCATCGTTCTAAATTGTTCTCCAGAATGGTTGGCTAGATTCACAGCTCCACTGATCGCGTATTAGTGTTCCTGCTTTTCCACATAGATTCCACTATTCTGATGATTGTGTTGTCTATGATACAGATTTAGAACACAATGACTTCGGTATCTATAAACAAAGCCTCAAAGAAAAACAGAGCTTGGGTACAAGTTCAACTAAAATTTTTGTAAGTAATGAAGCAAGAGTTTAAAAAATGAATTGAAAATTGATTTTATAAATTAAATGAGAGTATTAAGGGAAATAACTGCAAAAGAAATGAGAGTTACGAAGGAAAGACCGGGAATAATTAAGAGCTTAACACAAAAAGTAAAAAATCCTACCCGAGCAATGAGCCCCTTGCAGGGAAGGGACGGGAATAAGCATAAAGTGCCTATTGTGTGCCAGGCATTGTATTAAGCTTTTAAAAAAGATTTTCTCATTGAATTCTCACAACAAATCTGTGAGGCATGTGTTATTATTATCTTCATTTTACAGTTGAGAAAACTGAGGCAAAGAGAAGTTAAGGGACTTGTCCAGGGTCATACAGCTAGTAAGTGTCTGAGGCAGAATTTGAACTGAGATCTTCCTGATCTAGGCTTAGTTTTCTATACACTGAACCACATAGCTGCCTTGATAATTAGGAAATCCCAAACAGAGATTAATGACAAAAAGGAGTTTTAAAAAAAGTTAAAAGACAGAAACTGATGAAAATATAGGTATCTGATATTTAAAAAAAAAACAAAAACAAACCCAAACTGGAAAACAGATCAAGGAGAAATAAAAATTTAAGATTCATTAGATTGCCTGAAGGTCATGACCAAAACCAAAATCTGGACGTCATATTTCAGTACATCATAAGAGAAAATTGCTTAGGGCAAAGTAGAATAGAGAGAACCCACTGATCAATTCCTAAAAGGAACCCCAAGAACAGTGGAAGGAAAAGGCAGGGACGTGATGGCAAAGAACAGACAGTCAGAAGTGGAGCTCAGAGAGGAACGAAGGG
>CM053593.1:24230613-24278964 GCA_028646575.1 Pseudocheirus occidentalis
CTACTTTGTCAATTTCTAATCACAAATTTTGCTTAGGGACCAGGGTCTCTATTGTTCTTCAGCTCCTCAAGGGTCTGGTCTCACCAGTTACAGGCTCAGGTATAATGACTACAAGTCTTGATGTCTTTTTTCCCATCTTTCAGCTGGGAAGAGTGATTTCTACTTTACTTTCTCTCAGCTCAGGAGGGTGTGACCATCATCAAGTCACTTAATGCGTGCCTCTGAGTCTTATTTTCCTTCCATTGCCACAGAAATATGACCTCTTATTAAATGTGACTATTAAAGGACTTGCCATCATTTTTAAAAGTCATAATGAAAGTGTGTGTGTGTATGTGTGTGATTGTGCCAGTAGGAAGAGGTGTGCATATCTCTAAAATAGAAAGAACGGCAGTGTGGAGGGTGTGGCCATCCCTCTCCTTCCTCACAAACTTAAGAATTAAATCTGGTCTTGTTTTGACTCCTACATAAGGTGCTATCTGGGGTAGTGGGCATTGCCGTTGAAGGCTGGTGTGTCCAATCAGACAAGAAAAATATGGAGCCCAGGGCACAAAACCAAGTGTCCCCAGAGCCTGGCCTTGTGCTTGTTCTGAAGGGAGTGGGTGGGACAGGATATAAAAACACAAGGAACTGTATCCAAACAATCCAGTTTGACTGTCTTTTGACACACATGACAATGTCCATGTTTGTGCTGCAGCAGATACCGCATCAGAGGATCTAGAAACATGTCCCTTCAATGTACTTGTGCCCAGAGTGACCTTAAATAATTTTCTTTCTCAGTTTCCGCATTTAGACTGGGTACTGGAGGAGATTAAAAACAAAACAAAACATTATACAAGGCCTTGGCCTCAGGCATCTGTCATTCTGTCGGGGGATATCAAATAGGAACATAGCCATCCCTACCATAGAAAAGGGAGCATAGTGGGTGTATGAGGGCAGCACTGGGCCACTGAGGCAGCTTGGTTCACTTGTGACAGCTCTGTATGGAAATTTCCCTATCAGGGTGGCCCCAAGTACAAACAAGGGGCTAATCAGATTTCAAGGAGGAAAAGATTTTAAAAGCATCCAGGTTCAAGACATGTCAGCTGGCTGACACACCAGATCCCCTACTTGGAAAGAGTCCAAGGGCCCTTTGCCTTCAGTGCCAGGGCTATTTTCTTGACTAAGTTCTAACCCTGCCCTATCATCTGAGTCTGTGTCTATGCCTATCTAGCACAGCACTAGATTCTTGAAATTTTCCCTTTCTCCAGGTGCTAGGTCCATGAGTAGCTGGTCCAGTCCATCTTCTTCTTCCTCTTTCTTTTTTCTCCCAGTCCTTACATGCCCTCTAGACCACCAGAGTGTATTTATTTCTAGGGCATACTCACAAGAGGAAAGAGGTCATATAAATTAAAAGTTAGGCTATGAGAAAAGGTGCTTGAAACTGACAGTGCTGAGTGAGGGGAGGCGGTCTTTAAAACTTACTTAGGAGTTCCATACTATGTACTACCAATACTAGTAATATTTTCTCCTATATCTGGAACACTTTGAGGCTTATGGAACTCTTTTCTCTCACCCTTCAGGGGTATTAGTATAAGAACTGCTATAGTCATTTTATGGATGAAGAAACTCAGTTTCTGAAGAGTTGAGGGACTTAGCCATAGCAGGAACCTAATAAATGGATTAAATTGAAATGAATTGTCCGGCTTACATAGCTAGTAAATGTTCGAGTTGGGACTGAAACTCAAGTCTCCTGGCTCTGAGTTCAAAGTGGTTTTGGGGCTATATTGCCTCTCCAGGTTTATCTCTCTCCAGTTGATCCCTTCCCTCCAGGTCTACCTGACTCATCACAATATACTCTACTGCTCCCTCGAGCCTCCCTAATGAGAATTGAGCCTCCAAACGTCTCGGAACCATGTGGATTAAAGTCATTTACCTGCTCTGAAAATCCCCCGCTGTTTCCAAGACAACCAGAAGTCTTGAGTTAAATGGCTTTCTCCCCTTTCTCCCAATGTGACTCCTCTACTGTTGTCTCAACTGTACTGGATCCAAAAGGTTGTTCCTTGCTCCTTGGGACATCGATGTTTGGTTGACTGCAAAACCCATCATGTTGGAAATCAAGGGGATGCCCATCAATGGGGGAATGGCTAAACAAGTTGTGGTATTATTAATGTAATGGAATACTATTGTGCTGTACGAAATGAGGAGCAGATGGACATCATAATAACCTGGAAAGACTTATATAAACTGATGCTGAGTGAGGAGAGCAGAACCAGGAGAACACTGTACATAATTACAGACACATCATATGTGTGGCGACTAACTTGGATAGATTGGGCTCCTCTCAGCAATGCCATGTTAGAAGACAACTCCAAAAGACTCAGGATGAAAAGTGATATTCACATCCAGAGAAAGAACTACAGAGCCTGAATGCAGATGGAAGCAAACTTTTGCTCTCTCTTTTGTCTTTTGTTTTGTTCTTTTTTCCTCATTGTCCACTCCATTGGTTATAATTATTCTTTACAACTTGACTAATGTTTGATGTGAAGGTATTTGTAGAATCTGATTGCAAGCTGCCATGGGGGGAAGAGGGCGAGGAGAGGAAGGGGGAGAAAATATGGAACTCAAGGCACTGTGGAACTGAATGTTGTAAACTAAAAATAAATAAATTCTTTTTTTTTAAACCCCATCATTGACCCAACTCTCAGATTCTAGGTGGCTTACTCCTTTGACCTTTTAAAACTCCAAAGGACTTAGTGTCAATTTCATGAAATGAAAAAAACAAATGCTAAGCTTAGGCAAAGAATTGAGTCCCATATTCACAGGGCAGATGCCAACCTCAGAGGGAGAGGGCCAAGGTCTCTCCTCTTACCATAGTGTCTTTTACCGAATGTTGAGAGCTAGGGAGGAATCAATAAAGAGAGGGGGCCACACCTCCAGTTCTGGCCAAGCAGCCACAGCTAACCAAAGAGACTGCTATTTGCCAGAAGTGTGACAGACTGGAACCAGTTCCAGGAGGTTTGGGCAGTATCCAAATCTCTTTTAGGTGCTTTGACTCCATGTCACTATGATGTGTCTCCCAGAAGCAGACTTCCAAGCGTCTTCCCCTGGGGAATTGCATCAGCAACCATCTGTGCCTGCTTCCAAGGACTGGGGTCAAGTGGCTAGTCCCCTGTTATATCAGGTCTTGTTCTTCCATTCTTTCCTATTACTAGGAACTTCCTTAACTTTATCTATCAGTCTAAAGTATAACAATTTATAATAAAAAAATAAGAAAAAACACAAATAGCAGCAACAACTTATCATTGGCTCCCTCTTAATGGCTTTCTGGTGATGCCGTTTGTATATTCCCATATATGACAAAGGAAACATGGCAGAATGACTAGATGCGGGAAAAACTGGGTTCAAATCCTGACTGCCAATTACTAGCAATGCACTTTTGGACAAGTCTCATAGTCTCTGTAAGCCACAGTCTCCTCATTTTAAAAATGGAGATTCTAAGCCTTAGGGGACCCATTTCAAGAGCTGTTGTGAGGTTCAGACAAGATCGTGTCCATAAAGTGCTCTATAAACTTGTAGTGGCTTTAGAAATGCCCATGATCACTATGGACTTGTAGTCAGCATGTATACCACTCATCTAGAGCTAGCTTTTTTTTAAACTTGGCATTATTTTGTGTGTGTGTGGGGGTGGGCTTGGGGTGTCTTTCCATACTTAAATTTGGATCTTGGGGTGTCTAGGTCTAGAATTGGAAGGGACCTCAACCCCTGTATTTTACAACTAAGGAAACTGAGACCCAGGGAGGTTAAGTGACTTAGGATCTGATGGGATCATAGGGCTATAGATGGAAAAGACCTCAGTCTGTCTAGTCAAATCTCTCCCCACACCCATTTTACAGATGAGGAACTGAGGCCCAGGGAAGGTTAAGTTGCCTAAAGTCATAATTCGAAACTTAGGTCCTCTGTCTCCAGGGAAAGTGCTCTTCCTACTATTTACATTTCTCACTACCATTATCTTTAATTAGGGTAAATAACAATAACATTCATTTCAAAACCTCCAGGAACCAAACTTTTCTTGGTTTTCCTGTGGGCATTCCCCTCATTAGCACAAAGCACTACACCTCCCTGCCTTTGTAATGGCTATGATAGCAAAAATTCAGCACCCAGTGGCTGGTGCCCAGTACACTTTACAGCTCAGAGACATTAAAAGGCTTACCCAAGGTCATACAGCTAAAATGGGAAGCTCCAGGCCTGGGACTCAGTTCTTTATAACTCCAAATGTAATATTCTTTGCAGAGTTCCAGGGGCCACTTTGTAATGTTCTGTTTTCCATTTTTTCACTATTACATGTTTTTGCTATAAAGAGTTGCCAGGTTGCTCTGTATTTTTTTTTTTTTAACTATAACTCAGCTACAATGGACAGGAACTGAAATCAGAAAAAGGAAGCCACCAAATAAAGGAAGCTGATGCCTTGCAAATCAAAGCTGTTTCATGAGGATTGACTGAAATGATTCATGGGATTGTTTTTTTTTTACCTCTGTGGGGAGATTTCTGTATGAGTCCCCTGTCATTTCCTGGCTCCCTGAAAGCTGCTTTGAAGCTTTTGGATAGAGAGCTGTATGACATACCTAACAAGGGACCTCCAATACATGTAACAAAAGCCCACAATCAACATTAAACTCGATTTGAATGTGAAATATTACAGGCAAGTCAGCATGGTTGGTAGCACGGTGGCTCACATCAGATCCACCAAAGCCCATATTCTAACTGGCTAAGCAGTGGTTCTCAACCTTTCTAGTGCCACGACCCTTTAATGCATTTCCTTATGTTGTGGTGACCTCCAACCATAAGATTATTTTTGTTGCTACTTCATAACTGTAATTTTGCTACTATTATGAATCTATCTGATATACAGGATGTGTTTTCATTGTTACAAATTGTAAAGACCACACAGGTTGAGAACCGCTGGAGTCATCTCTAAGCAGGAAATGCAAAGAACTGCTGTCTTTCCCCTCCTGCTACCATAGAGAGAGGCACAAAGTGCCTACCGAGTTGAGAAAGAGGAAGAGTATTTATATAAATTATGGGTAATGATGCAGGTTGTTCAGACTAGAATAGACCATCTAACGTTCAACCCCATTCTGTAGAGTTCTTGTGAGTAAAAGAACTTACAAAGCCACTTAAGTATACTCACAAAGGTTAAGAGATGCTTCCCGGAAGTTGAGGATGGATAGAGATATGTAGTTCTAGCATTAATGAGTTGACAATGCTGGAAATGAAGCTGATGAAATTTATGAGAACTTATCAGGGAAGGTAGAGAGAATTTTCAAGTTTATGGAATCAGAGTTGCCTGACAAATATTTATGGACACCTAGCAGGGCAGGACAGACTCGAGGAGAAAGGATCTTATTACCTACTCAAAGCAAACAGAGACGCCCCATCAAACCACAGGATGTTAATATCCTGTGTGTGCACAGTGTAACCAAACAGTGATACAGTGGTTATTTCAGGGATACTCTGAAAAGTCATGATTATTGTTCACCACAGGTAAGACTACCTTCCTTTCAAAGCCCCAGATAATGCTCAGTTTTCTCCTAGTAGATGGTATTAAGTAAATCCTTAATAACTTTGGTCGTTCTTACCAATAGGGTGACATTGAGGATGAAAGACTCATTGTTATCACCATGAAAAGAGAAGTTGGAATTGGCTTCTGTAACCCCTATGCCTAATTCCGTGACTCATTTTGTATATGCTTTAGCATCTTGCTACTTAATTTCCTGTAGCTGTTTATACTTATCCCTCCGTCTGGAGTTAGGCTCAATCAGAAAGTTCTGAACTCAGATAAGTACCACTTACTGGCCATGTGACTTAGTAACCCTCCCTTTTCATATTTCCACATCTGTTCCAGGAAATTAAGGTCACAGTAGCTCTCGTGGCTTCCACGTCATACTTTTGAACCCTCAAATTATTTTTATTGTTGTTTTCAGTCATGTCTAACTCTGTGACCCCCATTTGGGGTTTTCTAGGCAGATACTGGAGTGGTTTGTCATTTCCTTCTCCAGCTCATTTTACAGATGAGGAAACTGAGGCAAACAGGGTGAAGTGACTTGCCCACAATCACACAGTTAGTCGGTGTCTGAGGCCAGATTTGAAATCAGAAAGATGAGTCTTCCTGACTCTAGGCCAGGTGGTCTGGGCACTATGGAGCCATCTAGACGCTTCAAGTTACAGTTCACTAGACAACTTAGATCTTTTTCATACCAGCAGCTTTCTAGACACATTTATCACAGAGAAGTTGTTATTTTGTGCTAACAAGTTGTCTGAAGTTATTTGCCTAGCCATACGAAAATCTTAGTCTAATTTTATAGGACCAGAAAATTGTCCAAGGAAGTGAGTCAGTGGCCGATTTTTCATAATAATCAATCAACCAACAAGCATATTTTAAATGTCTACTCTCTGCTACAATGTCTATATTTCCCTGAGTGTTGTTTTTCCTCCTAGAGAACCATCCTCTAAAATAGAGAATTTTCTTAAAAACTAAAAAGAGAAAGAAGAGAAAAAAAATTCAGCAAAACTGATGGATGCATTAACAAGATCCAATGTCACGTGTAATGCTCCAAACCCATGGACCCTAACTTCTGCAAAGGAGTAGGGGGAAGTGTCCTTTTCTATCTATTCCTTGTGGTCAAGCTTGTTTTCTATAATTTTACAATATTTAGCTTGAATTATTCTCTGGTTGTTCTCCTTTCCCTTTGTTGTAGTCATTGTTTATACTATTCTCTTAATTCTGCTTACTTCTTTTTTTTTGTTTGTTTTTTGGAGAGCAATTGGGGTTAAGTGACTTGCCCAAGGTCACACAGCTAGTTTTTGTGTTAAGTGTCTGAGGCAGGATTTGAACTCAGGTCCTCCTGACTCTAGGGCCAGTGCTCTATTCACTGTGCCACCCAGCCACCCCAATTCTGCTTACTTCTATTGCATTAATTCATGTCTTTCCACACTTCTCCATATTCATCGTACTTTTCATTTCTTACAGCACAATAATATTCCATCACATTCTTGTGCCACAACCTGGTTGGATGTCCCCACATGATGGACATATACCTGATTTCTAGTTCTTTGCTACCACAAAGAGCACTGCTAAAAATATTTTGGTAAATATGGAACTTTTCTATCAACTCTCTTCTATTATTTCCTTCATTATGGTATGAATGTTTTTTGTCCTGCCATGTTTTCTGGGAGACCTATGATCCTTCGACTATCTCTTTGCATTCTTTCTTTGTGATTAGCATGTTTTCTTGGAGCATATTTCCTTTTGTCATTACTGCTTTTGCCCCTCTTCTAGGTTGTCCTTTACTTATGCTTATTTACATTCCCAGTCTATTGAACTCTCTTTTGTTTCTTGGGTGAAGCTTTCCATTACAGATTCTAGTTTTTCTATTCTGCCCAACATTTTTGCTGTGAAGGCCGTAAAATATGCTCTCCTAAGTTTTATTTCTCTTTTGAACCATTCAGAAACAGTGTCTTGAGGTTCCATGTTCTCTTCATATGCCACAGGATCTTCTGTCTTAGCAAATACTGGATCATTTTCCTTTGTTTCGCAGTATTTGTTCACAGATGCCCCCACGCACTTACTGGACCTGGGGGGCCGTATTTCCTTCTGTTGTTGCTGTTTTTCTTGTTGACATGCTTGTGTTAAAGGTTTTCTTTTTCCTGGAATCTTTGGCAAATTCAGTCTTTCCCCTTTCTTATTTATCTCTATATGACTCGCTTTATGATTCCCTCATTTTCAATCATTCCCTGATTCTGGTTTCCATAAGGGTTGGGTCTTAAAGCATCTCAGCCTCCTCCCCCACTAGGCAATGCAAAGTCCGCCAGCCTAGATCTCTACTCCGAATGGCTTTGGTCAGAACTGACTTCACTTGGAAAGGGCTGTCCACCAGGCAGTATTGGCAGTTCAGAGCTTTACGGCACTGGTGCTATAGGGTTGTAGCCTCTGGCTCATGTCCTTAGGTCTGCTAGTACAGCCTCACTGCTGGGAGCTTGGGAGGTGGAGAAGACAAGCGAGCTCAAGGTGCATAAGTGTCAATTTGTGGATCTGGATTTTGTTTCTTAACTTATTTTGGATTCTAGGTGTCCTATACAATGTTGACAGATGACATTGCTTTATCTTTGATATATTATTTGTTATGGAGAGGTCTGAGAGGCTGTGGGGATCAGAGACAATGTCTGCTCCTCCATCTTGCTGCTCATGTGAATTTCCATTAACTCTCAATCAGAAATATTTACAAAACAAAAGCCAGTGCATGAAGTATATCAGCATACCATTTGACCAATAAACTACGGAAACATTTTCCTATCTGTATATACTGGAGAAAAATGAGTACAAACTTAGAGAACTATAGCAGGGAAGTCCAAGGAAGAGCAACACATGCCCAGCACAACTGAGAACTCCAGATGACTGAGATGATATACCTTTTTCCCCTTAGGAATGGCCTGAACAGCAATTTACTGATGGGCTCCTCTCCTGAGTGAGAGTGCTGGCTATCTCCTCCACTGGCTTCTCCACTGGGGCTACTCTACAGTGACATCCTTTCAGAAAAAAGCATAAGGTCAAAGTCTGGGAATCTTCAGAGCTTTCCTAGGTCTCTTCTCTTGGCTGGGCCCTTCCTGTGGGAGTAGGTAGAAGTATCAATCAGTTTTTCCAGAGGCAAAATCTTTTCTTTCCTCTACTCAGTTTGTGCGAACAGTGGGTGAAAGACAAAACTTGTTATACTCCAGCCTATTCTTCCAAGCAGATGGCAGTGTAAGTTTTAAGTAGGGTCTCTTCCCTGCCCCAACAGAAAATTTCTCCTGGGATCAGCATTGCTTCTGAATGAGCTCTTTTGTGAGTTGCCCTATTAGTCCAAAGCAAGGTCCCCTCAATGAAATGATTCACTTCTATTTTATGGTTATAAGCCCGAATTCAAATTTCTACCAACTAAGCCATAACTTGGCAATATGCATTTATCTCATAGTCACCTAGGGATCAGAATTTCCCAGCTACTAACTCAAAGTTCTCATAACAGGAATTTGTAAATTGTATGGTTAGAAAGAGGACACTTGGGTTATTTTTACCTGAAGTAAGTGTATTTTCTCCATGTTTTTTTTTAAAGGCATGTCTCTCACAACTGTTTTTGTTTTTTCCCCTTTAAATGAAAATAAAAGCTAAAACCTACCCTAAAACTAAAAACTACTTAACTAAGGCCTCCCTCTGAAAGGGAGTCTCTTACATCAAGATACACAAAAAATTACAAGGTAATAGTAGGGTGAGGTACTAGTAGTTGAGGGAATCTGGAAGCCTTCATGTAGAAGGTGACGTCTGAGGTCAACTTTGAAGGAAACTTCCAAAAATTGGAAGTGAGGAAGAAGTGCCTTCTGAGCATAGGCACAAGCAGTTACAGATGGGAAATGGAGTGATAAGTATGAAGTTCTGTAAGGCTCATCTGCCTGAAGTGGAGGAACCCCTACTAACATTGGAAAGGCAGGTTGGAACTGTTATTGCATTCAATTAACAGAAAAGTTTGCATTTGATTCTACCAGTAATAATGGCCAGTGGAGTTTTTGTTGGGAAGTGACAAGGTCAGACTTGTGTTTTAGGAAGATTAGGTAAGCAGCTGTGCAGAAGATGGATTACAGTGGGGAGAGACCAGAGGTAGGGACTTCCATCAGAGATACTGCCCTATTGCAGGCAAGAGATGGTAAGGTCTAAGCCAGGGAGGCGGCTGTGAGTGGAAACGAGGGGACAGAGGAGATGATATTAATGTCAGAGACAATAGTCAAGGTCCCTGGCCCTCTCCCTGGCCTCCTTTACCTTGGCTGTTCTGGGCACAATCAGCTTTTCAGGATGCCGTGCCTGTGAGTCCTTTAATTGATCGTCTCTGAACCCTTAACAAGGGTTCTTCTTCAACCTATGATGGTAATTATCATGAAAGCTCTTGTGAAAAGGCCTTTATTCTAAATGGTACATTAAGAAAAGATTGGTGACAATGTGGGCTGGGCATCCATCCAGTGTCATGAGACTGCCACAGACATGGACCAGCCTCTGGGCTGGGGAGAGAGCTGGACTCGGAGCTAGGAAGCCCTGGGTTCCCCCTGGCCCCCACTGGCTGTGTGACCCTGGGCAAGTCACTTAACCTCTGAATGTTTCAGGCAACTCTACAACTCTACAAGGTACCAGGGATGGAGTAGCTGAGCTTTCCTCATTTAGAAATTCTCTACATCAAGTCAATACATTAAAAAAAAAAAACTTAAGCGCCTACTATGTACCAGACGCTGGGGACACAAAAAGATGCCAAAGACAGTGCCTGCCCTCAAGGGGCTTACAATCTAATTGAATCAGACGGCCTAGCATTCACTTGATCAGGGAAGTCACAGAGTCACAGGCCCAGGCCTTCCCCAGTGCTACCCAATGAGATGAGGAAAGAGAACGGCCGGACAGTTCTCTGACTCTGAGTGGCGGGGATGAGAGGCGAGGGGCGGGGCGGCCCCGGTGACTCCACCCCTCCAGGGTGACCCCCCCCCCCCACCCCCCCACCCCGGCTCCCTGCGCCTCCGTCTGCCTCCCCTCCTCGCCCCGCCCCCTCCAGCCACCTCCCTCGAGGCCCCACCCCCGGCTGCCCGCCCTCGCGCCCCTCCCCAAGCTCCTCCTCTTCCCCGGCTGCCAGACTGAGTGCCCGAGAGTCGAGCTTTGGCGCATGCTGAGCTGCTGCCTCCGCCTCCGCGTCTCCGCGCCCGGCCTCGCGCTCCCGCTGCCCTTCCTGCTGCAGCCGCCCCGGGCCCCGGGTCCGAGCGTCCGCCGTCTGCTCCCCCCGACCTCTGACTTGGGCTTCCGTCAGACTCGCCTCATGAAGCCGTTCGTCGTGTTCGTGCTGGGCGGGCCCGGCGCCGGCAAGGGCACCCAGTGCTCCCGTATTGTGCAGGTGAGAGCCGGGCCTGCGGCCTCAGGGACCCTCGGACTACGGCTCCCGGCGTGCTCCGCGGGGCTGTCCCACCTCCCGAGCGTCGGGGCCTCGCGGGGCTTGCCGGGACTTGTGGTTCTGCGAGGGCGGGCGAGGGAGGTCGGGACCCTCGGAGCCCGAGCGGCCGCGGGGCATGCCGGGACTTGTGGTCCCAGGGCGGAGGGAGAGATGGAGGCCGGGACCCCTAGGAGAAGGCCCGGGCCCGCGGGGCATGCCGGGACTTGTGGCTCCGGGGCCAGCCCCGGCCTCCGCTGGAGGGAGGTGCCCGGGAGCGGCCAAAGGTCGCCGGCTGTGGTCACGTTGCTAGCGCCAGGCTGGCCGGCGGGGCCCTCCCCCTTTCTGGGTCTCAGTTTCCCAATCAGCTCTGGCAGTCCGTGCTCCGAGTCCCGCCCATCCCTGCTGGTCCCTGAAGTTTCCTCTCTGGGCCTCAGTTTCCGCGTTGGGCTGCAGGGTCCCCAGGTTCCCTCCTGCACAGCAGCCTCTGGAGTCGGCTGTTCCCCTGCCCCCGGCCTCAGGGGGAGTCTTTAGGCGGGGACAGCCACGTAAAGGCGTCACCAGAAATTCTCCCTCCCCCCACCCAGCAGCGGGGGGCTGGGTCACACGAGGGGGGTCTCTGGGGGTCTCCTCTCCGGGGGGCGGCCCGGTTTCCCTTTCCTAGTGTGGGGCTCCCCTGGGCTCTCCAGAGCCGTGCTGCTCCTCTCTGTTTCTGGGGTTTGGAAGCTGCTATGCCGAAGTCTGCATCAGGGTCAGGCATCAAGTAATTAAGTACTTCGTTATACTCTTCTGTATTTTTGTTTATGTTAACTGTTTTCCCCAGTTACATTTTAATCTGGTTTAATCACACCTTAAGTTTGGTCCTGCCATCAAGCCCAGCTCTTTCATTTACTGCATAAGGGATCTGAGACCCAGAGAAGTGACCTGTCCAAGGTTACAATTAGTCCATGACTAACTCCCCATCCAGTACTCCTTTAGTCGCAGTAATTCAAGGGCCTGCTGAGTCCAGGGTCAGAATTGGACCTCAGCGCCAGGGTACCAGTGAGACATCCCAGACCAGAACTTGCCCTGTACCTGCCCCGCCTCTGAAGGAATCCAGGGTGAGGGGGAAGCTCCCTCTAGCCTGAGGCTGCCCGGCATTACACTTTGGGGCAGCTGCTTCTTACTTTGAGCCAAAATCTACCTTGGCCACTGTGGAGAAATGAATGAATGGGACCCAGTTTGCTTGTGGGTATGCATGGGCTGAGTCCCTACAATGCTGGCCTCCAGAGAAGGGAGAGGTCTCGGTGATTATGGGGAAAGAGCAGATCTGAAGGGGAGACTGTGACCCCAGCAGCCCTTGATGGGAGAGTTGGGATGCTGCTGTCTCCAAGATCCTTTCCTCGGCCTCTCAGCTCCAAGGCCTTCGCTGAATTGGGATTTGGGCCTTTACTAATTTGTTGATGCTGTTATCCTGAATTCTTCCCGGGTTTTCTTCTGAACCATCGTAACAAAGTTGCTTTGTCCCAGCTCTGAGATATTAGGGGGTGTGGTGCATGGGTGCGCTCACTGGGTTCTGGATCAGAGGTGGTGAACGCCCCAACAGGGTTTTGTAACTGCAGCCTCTTTTTTTTAAAATTTAAGGAAAGAAAAAACAAACACAATATGTTGACAAGGGAAACAATATATAAATTCTATTTTTCCTTAGTCTTTAAATTATTTTTGCCTCTTTTTTTCCTCCACCAGTTAGAAAGCAGAAAAAACAGTGTGACCGTCCTCAAAGAATTTTAATGAATAATAGATCACAAACATATAGATTCTACATGATTCAAGGCTTGAAGCAGTATTTTCTAGAGGAACAAGCATTGGATTCATGTCGGATGATCTGGGTTTCAGTTCCTAGTCTTTTACTTGAGCCCTTTGCCAAGTATCATGTATCTGAATTTCAGTTTCTTTGGAAAAAAAAATGAGAGGGTTGGATTAGATTAGGGATTCTTAGCCTGGGGCCCAAATACTACCCCCAGTGGGGGTAGTAAACTTGGATGGGGAAAAAAAATGCTACCTTTATTCTCACTAACTAACCTCTAACTGAAATCAAGCATTTTCTTCCATATCAATTGAAAATTAAACCTAAAGCTTGATTGTGGCCAGGGGCCCCTTCTCAGGCAGCCCCAGCTGGTGGGCCAAAGGTGTCCAGCAGGAGCTGAAAGGTGAGGAACCCTTGACTTTGAAGATCCTGAAGGGCCTTTTAATTGGTCAGAATCCTTCGACTTCATCAATTGGTTTAAAGCCCTATCATTCCCTTTGCAGCCGCCTTGGGCTTTTACTAAACCCAGACCCCTTACCTGCCCACTCCAGGCATTTAGTTGGTTTTTATTTTAGTGACAAGTTTTGTTTTAACAAAGCCAACCAAGTGTGTTCCCAGAAACCTGTTAAGTAAAAAAGAAAAAACCTTCCAAATCTAGCAGCCAACCTGGGTCATGCCTAATAATTCCATATATAACCAACTGTGCCTTTATTTTGAAAGAGAAGAGATGACTGTGTGCTTTGACAAAGGTTATTGAGATAGGGCAGGCAATCTCTGTGGTCTTTGACCTGAATTTCATGGCCAGCTGCTTTCACCATGTAGGTTTTTCCTGTTCCCTCTCTCACACCTCAGTTATTCTGTGGGCTGGGATTGACTTGTCCAGGGTAGGAGTGTTAGCTATAGTAAAATAAAATCCCTTTTCTGTGGGTCAGTCTGAGTGACCCTTGGTGATTTAGTGATGAGGTCTGAGATTCTGAGTCTGGAGTCACATGGTTAGACCTCCACCCCCCCCCCCCCAAAGGGGCCTACCACCCCCCTGCTTTACTGAATTCTGATTGACCTCCAGGGTCTGGAGTTGGGCTTTTCATTTCGGGTAATGTCACATCAGTGGCTGCTAATGCCATCTCAGAAGCCGTGGACTGTCCATTGATTATAACCTTGAGTTCCTGAAACCCAGGGATTTTAGAGGAGAGGGTCATTGTGTACCTCAGAGGTCATCCGGCCTTGTAGACCTAGGTGGGATGTAGCCTCACAGGGATTCAAAGCCTCTGCTCCCAAGTGAGCATCTTGAGCTCTATCAGTCCATCTGCCTGCCTGCCCTGCCTTGGATCCTCTGTCCTGTCCTTTCTCCTTCCAAGCCTCTGCAGTTTGTCTAGACCAGGATGACCCAGGATACTCCTGATTCTCCAGAGTGCTACCTGAACCAGATTAAAATGTCATTGGGAAATATTTAACGGAATCATTAAAAATAGAGTAAAACATAGATAATGCTAATATGTGGTTTTCTAAGTCAGTATCCAGTTATCTCAGTTTTTACGTGAGTTGGACTCCACTGATCTAGATCCTAGGCTCCTCCCTCCCAGGGTCTGTCTGTCAGTCATCTTCTGGGGTCCTTCCCATCTTCCTCAGTGACTTTAGCACCAGCAGTGTCTACCCCCTCTCCCCCACTCCTCCTGCATTCAGTCCACATTGATCATCCTCAGGCCTACACTGCTATCTCATTATTAGCTCTAAAGTGCCATGGAAATGCAAATGATTATTATCATATAGTGGACAGGAAAATGGTTGAGTCATTTTATAAAAACCTCTCCATCTTTGCATGTAGAATTGTTTTTGACGTTAGCCAGTCACACCAGACCCAAACTCTGCTCCCTCAGGGGGGATAGATATAGGATATATCTATATCTCTATATATACACACATATACATATACACACACACACACACACACATATACATATATACATATATACGTATATACGTATATACATACTTGCGCCACACTCTTCTTGCCGAATGCTTCTTAAAATAACAGGAATACTGACTCTGCTAGAGTCAGTCACAAAAACTCGAAGAATCAGGCCCTTAGGCCAGCCTGTTTTCTCCTGCAGAGCCTCCTTGTAAGTGTTTTTCAGCTTGTAAATTCCTCTGAGGGCCGGGCCTTGAGTTGAATCTTTTTTGCTTTGCCACCTGACCCAGGCTTGAGCTCGACTTCCTGAACATGTAGTCACACTGGCTCCCAGGGGATGCCCAGGCCTTGGTTAAGGTCAGCTGCCTCAAATAACTATGGAGTTGTAGAATCTGAATGGGAAACCGATGGGAAACTTTAGGGATCCTCAAAGAATGGGGCTGGGGTTGAGGTGAGGTAGGGGAGGCAGTGGGAAGAAGGGAAAGGTGGCTGGAGATGAGGGGACAGCGGGTGGCCTGCCTGAGTGGGACAAGTGCAGGGCTCGATGACAGGGTTTGGTAGTGGCTTCCTCGTGGTCAGCGGAGGAGAGGGAAGATGCCCGAAGGGCTCTGGGAATCAGAGCAGTGCTTCATCCTGAAGAAATAGGGGCATTTAGAGAGGGAAATAACAGCAGTAGTAGTAATAATGACTGGTATGTCTGTAGCAGTTTAAAGTTTGTAAAGCACTTTCTTTGTATGCAGTATCCCATTTCATCCGCCCTATGACTTTGTGTGGTAGGTTCCATTCCTCTCCAATTTACAGATGATAAAATTGAGAGAAACAAAGGTGAAGTGACTTGTCCGGAGTCTCGTGGCTTGTATCCAAGGCAGAATTTGAACTCTGGTCTTTCTGAGTCCCAAGTCCAACTGTGCTACCCGGCTGTCCCATAAATTAAAAAAAAAAAAAAGATATTCCTTGGCCTGGAGGAGTCTTCTCACTGGGGGCACCTCCAGGTAGAGGAGTAGTGGCTGGATTGGGACGTTTTGATTTCATAGTTATAGGGATGGGGGCTGTAGGGGAGAAGGTTTGACGTGTCCTCTCCAAAAATAATAACAGCCTTGATTTGATCGTGGTTACAGAACAGGAGTGTAGGGGTTACAGAAGGAAGAGCGGCCAAGGGGGAAGGGAGTAAGCAGTTTGAGGGTTGCCTGTGTACGTTGTCAGGGAGGGGGGGTCCAGGTGTGGTGGGCCAGGGAGGGAGGCTGTCCTCATGCTGAAATCGGGGCTCCCTGGTATGCCCTATGTTTGGAGAAGAGTGAGGAGCCTATAACCCCAGGAGTGCAACCCCCCTCAGTTTCCCTGCAGTGCCGGGACAGCATTCTGCCCCCTGCACTCCAGGAGATGGTCGTCTGATGTGGCACTGACCTGGCATGCATGGTGGAGGAAGCCTCCCCAGGAGAGGTGGCCATGTCAGTGGGAGATACAGCGGGCGGTGCACATTTATGTTCATTGTATCATCACTGTCTGAGCTGTTTTTAAGCCGCATCATAAGCAGAAATGAGGTTGGGATTAGAACTAAGGAACACTGCTTTGTTCCCTCATGTGTTTTGTTACCAGGAAAAGGGGTGCCTGATGAAGGCTGTCTCCCCAGATCACTGCTGTGGGAGCGCCCCCTCGTGGTCAAGGCTGTCGGAACAAGCCCGGTATGGGTCTGGTGTGGGGGCCGTTATCCCAGGGCAGCGCTGGGCCAGGCACGTTGCCCCTCCTCTGCCCTCCCCGGCCCCTAGTTCAAGGTGTGCAAAGTAGGGAAACCTCCATGTCAGTTGTGGGCTTTGGACAAGCACTTCCTTCACTCCTTCCCAGAGCAGAAGCAGCAGCCTTCGGGATTTACTCTTCCTGTCCCTAGTCCAGAACAGCTGGAGGTGTCTGCCCCTCCCACCGTGCTAGGAGGTGCTTAATTAGAGCTTGTTGATTGATGGCATGTATGCAGATAAGTCTCATGTACAGGGTAATTTCCATGAAATGGCTGCAGAGTGCTCTGGTGAGGGAGCACTCACTACATGTGGAGAAATGGGGGAGGCTTTCTTTGGGAGGGGGGTGGTGATGGCGGATGGTGGTGAATGGAGAACTTGCTGTGTTGGACACATCTTGGTCCGTTCAAGCTCCGCATCCTCCGTTGGACGAGCAGAGGGGCCAAGGTGGAGGCTTGGGCTACAGGCCCTTGGAGAGTCCAGTTAGACATGAAGAAGGAACTGGGGCTTGCTGGAGATGGCAGAGCCTGGGAAGAGCCCTTACCTGAGTTGTTGGAGGCCCAGCCCTCGGGCGGCCTGGCCAGGAGGCAGGAGGCTGGACCCTGACCAAGCAGCAGTGTTTCCCAGGTCCAGAGCACTTGGCCTCTCGACCTCACTTTATATTAGTTGCTGATGTCTGTGTGCTGCATCTCCCAAGTGGAATATAAGGTCCTTGAGGGTAGGGTTTTTTTCTTTTTTGTCTCTTTATTCCTAGCACAGAGCCTGGCATGGGATTCACTTATTAAATATCTGTTGAATCTAATTGTCCCAGGAACAGGTAATTAGGGCCTGGGGTGGGGTAGTAGTGGAAATACTAAGAACAATACAGAGCTAAAACTTGCTTAGATTAAAGGAGATAGAGGGGCCCTTCTCAAATATAGGTTGGCTGTCTTTCTCTTCAGGCCTCTCTCCTGAACTATGACTAGCTAATCTGATAAACCAAGCCTAGCTAATGAGCAAATAAGAGAGGTCCCAGGCCCCTTGGTCACACATGGGTTGGCCACCCAAAGAGAATTCTTGACTGGGGGGGCTGGGGAGGGAAGAAGCGGTGGAGATTTCAGCCCAGGTGGTGGTAGAAATGATGGGGGGTTAAGGGGAGGGAGGAAGGGTAACCCAGGGGTGAGGGATGAAGGAGGAGCTTTGGCCGGCTCCTTATACCTCACCTGACAGGTAGGATAACCCTCATCATACCAGTTCTGGACTACTGGGTAGGGGCTGCTTAATGGTGCCAGAAGCTGTTACTTTCAGTGTAATTACCCTGTGAAAACATATTTGCCCTAACATTCCAGCAGCCTTAACCTGACAAATTTGGAACATTTCCCCAGACTAAACATTAGATAAGAGCATTCAGGACTTAATGGGGAACAGGTGTGATTGACATGGTGTTAGCCAGACTGTCTTACGCAGCCTGGTGATGAGATTTGTACAGCTTCACTGAAGGGAAAGCATCAGTTCCCAACCAGTCTGAGAGCCTCCCCTCTGGACTGGGATGGTGCTCACTGCCTCTCCTTTCCAGACCCTTCATCTGAGCAGCAGCTGTAGCCCTGAGAGAGATAGGGGTGCGCTGGACACAGTTGAGGGGTTCTGGCCTTGCCTCCCCCTTCTGCTCGCTATGCAGCCCTGGGCCAGTCTCCTCTGAGCCTCAGCTTTCTCAGAAGGGAGAGAACAATACTGGGGCAGGGATTTCTTTTTTTAAAAAAGTCATTTCTTGATATTGTCTGTTTTTATATCACCTGCATTCACCAAGGTTCATTTTTCCTTCCCTCTTTTAGAGTCAACTCTTATAACAAAGAATAAAAAAGGAGAAAATTCCCACCCATATCATCGATCATATTGGGTTGTTGTGATGCTTCAGTGAAGTAATGACTGTTTCTTAATTCAGAAAGTGCTATAAGCAATGTCCCCTTCCCTCCTTCCCCCTTGTGCTGAGCCCGTGGGGTGGGGGTGTGGGAAGCAGTTAGGTGAGAAATAGCAATGTCTCCCTCAGAGTGACTGTGATACTCAGGAATATATGAGAAGTACATTAAAAAGTTCAAAATAGTGCTTTGTGAGGCCCAATCAAGACTTCCTGGGGTTGGTGACATGAGGGTTGGCCTTTAGGTGGAGAGGAGGAGCCATAGTTAAGAAAATCAAGGAAAAAGTCCTACTTCTGTGGCTTTGAGATATTCCCTGTGAAGGGGGATTCTAGGGATGGAGCCACGGGGAGCTGGCAGGATCCTGGGCCATTCACCTTTAGCGTAGCATTCGTCCAAGCAAATTACAAAACAGGCACCTCTGAATCACACTCTGCCAGGCAGGCCAACTGGTAGTGATGGATCCAACCTCCTTTGCCTCTTCCTCTCTCCATGTCTTTATCCAGTGGTGGTCATGCCTGTCTCCCACTGAAAACCTAGGCCCCTTTCCCTCCCCTAAAACTGTGGTGCTGGATCTGTCTATTCGGCCTTGCGGCCCCTTAACTCCATTTCCCACCAAACTGGGGCCCTGGCTGTTGCCTGAGCTGGTCCTGGGCTCTCCTGCTCCCAGGATGTGCCAATTCCCAGAGATCTGCTCAGCCATTTCTCCAGCTGAAATCTATCATGAATCATTTTGTGAAAAAGATGTTTATATTCTTTTATATCACCTACATTTCCCCATGGATCTCTCTTTTCTCCCCCCTTCCAGGGTCACCCCTCATAACAAAGAGTGGAAAAAAACCCACAACAATTTCAGCAAGACTAAGTACTGTACTGAAAACTGACATTATATACGCAATGTTCATAGCTCCGGCCCCTGCCTCTGCAGAGAATGTGGGGGGCACCATCTTACACCTTTCTTTCGAGGCCAGTCCTGCCCACGACAATGCTATTCTTTTCATTTCTGTTCACATTGTGGTACTTGGGTGGTTCTGCTTGGCCCCCTTTGCATCAGTTCATCTCCGCCTGCCCATGGGTTGGTGATCATGGTGAGCGCTCAGTCACATTGCACTGATTGCATTTTGGCACCTCAGCTTGCTTTGCTGCGTCCCAGCTGCTAGCTATCTACTTTGGTTCCATCAAAAGTGTTGAATCTTCTTCAAGGCCTCGTTCAGGTAGTGTCTCCATGAAGTGTTAGGCTTCAAATGAAACATTGTTGGTTTTTTTGATGTTGTTAACCATTTCCCAGTGTAATCTGGTTCTGGCCACACTCTGGAGTGTTGGGGACCACAGGAGGGCCTTGTGTCTGACACCTCTGGATTAGAGATCGCTGACATCCTTGTAGCTAGTAATCCCTCTGGTGTTTAGTGTGGTCACAGCTTCAAATGGCGTCTCTTTCCAATTTTCCTGTGTTGTGAATTCATCTTTCTTACTGTTATTCTGGTGACTATAGTCCTCTAGTCCCCATTGACCAGGTGGCCAAAGGAAAGGCTGGCTCTGTGATTCAGGGGTTAAAAAACCAAGTTTTCTGTCTATATCTTAAGGGTGATGGAAGAGCTGCTAAGCTTGTCTGCATGCCTCATCGTTGGAGTGATCATTGGGCTCTTCCACCTTCATGCCCATTAGAGGCCATTTCTAGACCCATAAGCTTGTTATGACAACAAATCCATTTTTTTTCCTTCACATATAGGATTTTACTTTTCTAATTGAACCTCCTATACTTCCCATTCTGAGGTAATCTATTGCATTTTAAAATCTCTGGGATAAAATTCCAAGGCAGAGTTTTTGGTTATTTTTTCCCCCAGACTAAATAATAGCCTCTATGGGCTGACCTGGTTAAGCACTCTCTGGGCTCGGTATCATCTCGGTGGGGATAGTGAATGTTTCTCCATATTCATTTTTTATCCAGTCTGGCTTTTAAACTCTTTTCCTTGCCCATGGCATCTTTCCCAAACAGTAAGAGAGATGGCCCAGATAGCCTGACCAACCCTTATGTAATAAGAAAAGAAAGCCCCAGGCTGCCTGGAAATCCTGTTCTTTACAAGGTAAGTCCTTTTGGGGCCTTGTTACCAGGAAAGGAAAGCACTCCAGGAGACGATTGGGCCGGTTCCATTCTATTTCCAGATGTAGGCAGGAGGAAAAGCAAACATGAATTTCCTAGTTGGGGCAGATGGAAGCCTTCCTCTTCCACTGAAATTGGGCGGTTTGTCCCCCCTCTTTCCCTCACCCTCTCTTGTGACCCTGTTGGTTTATAGCCACGCCCCACCCCATAGTTAAACAGGATTGTTTCTGATTCCTGACTCTGAAGACTGAGATGCCAGTTTGCATCAGACTGAAATAATTCAGTCTCTTCTTTTAAGCACCTACTATGAGCAAAGTGTGGGAGGTAGGGATGGAAGATTAAAAAAAAAGTCATAATCTCTGCTCGATGATAAGACTTAAAATGTGCTAAGGAGAACTGGGTTTTTCGGGTTCCTTAAAAAGACTTATATTTTCCCTATGGCATGATTCTCTGGAACCAATATGAAACTGAAGAAATTCTGAGGGTTCCCATCTTTACTCTTGGTCACATGGAGACAAGACTTCTTCAGCCTTCTGCCCTTCAGAGCTTTCTCCAGTAGACCAGGTACCTCTGCTTCCTGACCCGGCTCCCAGATATGTATCTGCTTTTTGTGAGGTGGGGGTCTTGGGACCTCATAGGACACATTGCCACCTGCAGTGTGGGAGGGAGGACCTTGAAGTTTAATCGTGTTCCTCTCAGCAGACATGTCTCCATCGCAGATTCTCTGCCCTGACTTGCTTCTCTGTGGTTAGCATAATCTGATCTCTTTATACTCATCCCATCTCTGATTCTGAATCTTCAGTTTTGCTCTGTGGATCTCATTTTCCATTGCTAGCTGACCGGCCTTTTATTCCTATTTATCCCAACCTCACCCCCAGAATGTCCCATTCCACATCTGACCAGCGCTTTGACTGTGGCCTCTAAAAAGCTTGTTATATAACGAATAAGATCTTTTCATCTTAAACCTGTATTCCTTCTCATCCCTTCCATCTTGCAGCAGTCACTGAGATATGGCTCTTTCCTGATAATATGGCCTCCCAGGTGACACTTTCTCTCACTTTGTTCCACCTGCTGGTTGCAGTGGAAGGAGTGGGAACACTCCTTGTTTCTTGTTGATGTTTCCAGACTTCCCTTCTATCACCGTTACTCAACAACCTGTCTTCCTCTGAGGTCAGTTTATCCATATTTATCGGCCGGTCTTCACTTTAGTGGTGGTCCTGTATCAGCCCCCAGGACATTCTTCTTCTTTCCTCGGTGAAGTCAGTGCCTGGCTCACTTTTTTTCTCTCCTCATCATTTGCCCTTAGACTGGGGGACTTTGACATTTATGTTGTTGCTCTCTTAAATACCTTAACTTCTTAGTTCCTCAGTCTACTTGGATTCCATGATCTCCTCCTTCATTCCATCCTGGCCACACAGAGATGGTCATACCCTTGGTCTTGCCATCATCCCCACATGTTCCATTTTTGTGTTCATGAACTCTGACATTCCATAATACAATAGTAATGTTTTATCATTCCATTCTTCCCAGTGACTTACAACTCCTAACCCTGTCCTTTATTTTCTCTGTGATCTCCATCATCCTTGCACCAGCTAAAGGCTCTTCCCATAATAATAATAGCGATATCTAGCATTTCTATAACATCATATATTAGCTTCCTTTCCTACCCTCAATCCCTTGTTGAACCGACTCAAGGGTACATGCAGATCTTTTGCTTATCAGAACTTGCTGAACTCCAACCTTGAATTACTCTCACCATCCATGATTTTTGCTCCTATTCAAGCTGGAGAAAATCACCAAACTGTGGTAACTAGACCCACGACAAATTTATGTTATGTAATCTTGGTTTCTTACTGCAGCCAGGCAATTCTTCTACCTCCCTCATTGAGAAACTATTCACTTTCCATTTTCTGAACCTTTTTATCCCTCAAGCACCCCATGGTTCCTTCTCTCCCCACCCTCTCCGCCGAGAACCTTGCCTCATACTCCATTGAAACGACTGAGGGCATTTTCTGACAGCTCCCTTCTCTTCTCTCCTCATTTCACATCACTCAGACGATGATTTCTCCTTCCTCTTTCATCTCTGTCTCACTTGAAGATAGATCCTTCTGGCCAAGGCAGACCTTCTGCATTCACAAATCCTCTCTCTCCGTCCTGACTTCTTCAGCAGATTGCCCCCTCTCTCACTTGTATTCTGTCTCTGTCTTTCGGCTCCTTTCCTCTTGTCTACAGACACACTCAGGTTCTCCCGTCATTAAAACCCTTTGCTTGATCCATCCTCCCTGCTGGCTTCCATCCAGTGTCTCTTCTCCCTTTTGTGGCTAAGTTCTTTGAGAATGCCATTTATGCCTTCTTCCTCTGCCTCCTCCCTTCTGAGCCCTCTGCAGTCTGACTTTGAATTCCTCTTCCAACTGAAACAGCTCTCTGCAGTTACCGGCGGCCTTTCTCCAACCTGGGCAGCCCTTGGCACCAGGGATCTCCTCCTGTCTAGACGCTGTGACGCGTTCTTCCTGGTTGTCCTCCTCTTGTCCCACGGCGGTTTGGTCTTCTTTTCTGGCTCTTTATTGAGGTTGTTCCTGCCGACTGTGACCTCCAACCCCCCATAGGTGTCAGACCTGGACTCTCGTTTCTGTTTGATCTTTTTGGTTCACTGACTTGATCACCCTCTCGGCTCATGTAGTTTTAAATATTAGTATTATGTGTGTGATTCCCAGATTGTATTTGTCTTTCTCCTGAGCAAGTTGTGGATCTTCAGCTGCCTTCTGGCCATCTCAGAGGTATCTCAGATTCAGTATTCTCTCAGCTTACTCTCTCCAGCAAACCCATCTGTCTTACCAACTTGCCTTTTACTATTCTCCGTCCTCCCAGTCCCCCCCAGTCACAGTCTTGGTGTCACTCTGGGCTCCTCACTTGCATTCCCCTCCACATCCAGGCTTGCCAAATCTGGTCACTTCTACCATTGCAGCATCTGCCACATATGTCCCCTTCTTTCCACTCACATCGCCACAGCCCTCCTCTAGGGCTTCCTTCACTGGCGTAGAGTCCATCTTCCACTCCTCTGCCAGGGTGGTTCTTTCTCAAATCTCCATTACCCGGTGTCTCCCTGTTAGCTCCCAGATCTCTTAGGCAGCCCCTCCTTGCTCTCTCCTCCATGCTTTGATTCAGCCGGGCTGTCCTGCTCGTTGACCCTCCAGCTACTGTCTGAGTGGACACAGTAGAGAGAGGACTGCGCCTCCAGCTTCTGACACTCACTGTGTGACCCTGGCAAGCCACTTTGCCCCTGCCTCAGTTTGCTCTTCCATGGCATCAGCTAGCTCCCAGGTTATTGCGAGGATCAGATGAGATGCTCGCTGTAAAGTGCTTACCACGGTGCCATGCACGGAGTAGGCGCCATGTAAATGTTAACCATCTTCAATGTTAGCCTTCATTTCCCATCTCCATGTTTCCGTATGGGCTGTCTCCCAGGCGTTCAGTGCTCTGCCCCTTCACCTCAGAAACCCCTACTCTGCAGGACACCTTTCCTCCTTTCCCTGGCAGTGCTGGAACCTTCCCTGTGAGATTACCTTCCATTTCCTCTGGCTGTATTGGCCCTGGTTATTTCTGTCTCGTCTCCCTGATCAGAGTGTCAGCTTTTTTTGAGGGAAGGGACTGTTTCTGCCCTTTTTTTGTCTCACCGGTATTTAGCACAGTCTGCACACCTGAGTCTGCCTGCACTGGCATTAGAATTTGTGAATATGAATCCTCTTGGTGCTGTCTTTCTCTTTCTTCAGCTCATAGGCAGATACAAGAAATATCCATGGTGCTTCTGTTTGTTATTAGTTTGTGGTTAGGCGTGGGACCTGATACCTGCGAGGTATGTGGATTATTTGAGAGTGCTTTTGTGTCTTTCATTTCTGACCTAGCTATCTGTGTACACTTTTGCATGGACTGACATGAGTAGAATAATGTTTCACCTTCCAGATTCCCGGCTGCTTGGGTCTCAGCCTCGGTGGCCATCAGGGATAGCTCTGATGGAGCCATGTGTTGGTAGCTCCCAGGCCTCCAGAATGCAGGGGGTCCCTGAGTAGCTGTGGTTGGCACACACTTTCTTGTTGTGTGTGGTCTGATATTAGTGACACACCACAGAGGGTGTGGGCACATCTGAGTACTTTCCTATGTTACATCAGCCAATCTGCCTCCAGAATGGTGCATGACTGCATTTCCCAGATGAATTTGGCCACAGAGCTTTGTTTTTGGCTGGAAATATATTGATGGAATCAATCAGGGTGTCTGGGTGTGTGGGATATCTTGGGATGAAACAGAGTTTAGTATATTTGGGAAGAAAAGAGAAAAAGAATTAGGCCTATTTTCCTATTGAGAAGTTGCCTTTTGTAACAATTTTGATTCATACATAAGTTCATATTTAATATTTTAGAATAAAAGTATTATTGACATTGGAATTTTCTCATGAATTGATATTTATGTCAGATGGAACTAGGGATCCTATAAAATAACAGACTTTGGAAAACACTGGTTTATCCCCATACCTCTGAAAAAGGCTGGTTTTATAGGGATCCAGAAGCAGGTACTGAGGGGAGACTCTGGCTCTGTATGAGCTCAAGAAGCATCCGTATGTCTCTATTACCTCTGCAATAAAATCTAATCTCTAGGCCTCAGGATTCTTCTTAGCTTTCTAGATCTATTCCACGCTACCTCCTACCAGCCACTTCCCCTACCCTGGTAGATTTCAGCCGTACTGGGCAGTACACAGTGTTCCAACTCTAGCCTCTGTACCTTTGTACAGTTTCCAATGCCAGGGCCTTCCTGATCTGCCCCGGTTGCTAGCAGTCTCTCCATCCCCACCCAAGTGGCTTTTTATTTGTTTATCCACTTGGGGGCTGGTATTGTTCAGATTTGTGTCTTTGCCATCCCTGTTAATGAATGTTTGTTGATGACTTGACCATCTGGCAGATTTGCTGTAGAGGGGACGCCATGGTATAAGCTATTGCTCTTCCAAAGTTTGGATTCCAGGATTTGAGGCAGGTAGACGTCTCAAGCAGCACAATTTCATGGGAAATACACTGGGTCCTAGCTCTGTGCCCAAAGACCAGTGTAGGCTTGATGCCAGCAAAGCTTTCCTCAAATCTGAGCAGCCGTAAGTAGCCTGGAGTGCCTGGAAAGGAGCTGAGGCTGGCAAGCGACCACTTGGCTGGTGCGCCACAGCAGGGCATTCCTCATGTGTGTGGCTGATTGATTCTGGGAATGCGGGCATGCCACTTCTCCGCTGGGTGATGGTGTCCTTTCCAGCACTGACACCATTCAGTGGTGTCCCCTGGATCTCCCTCCCAGTGTCTGTTTCTGAAGAAGTGGCCTCCTCATCCTTTTCCTGTAGGCTGACTCTTTAAAGCTTTAATCAAAAAATGCTCTATAAACGCAATGCCTTAATGTTCTCATTAGCTGGGCTCAGCTCAGCTGATCCACCCCAGGGCACAGGGACCTTTACATAATGCTTTGTAAATCTCACCTTTTCTCAAAGACGTTTTTTTTTTTGTCTCTTCAGAAACTCAAAACCATTTTAAGGAAATTTTTAAGGATCATCCGAGTTCAACAGTTTTCTTGCATGAAGAGCAAAACATTTCCTGGAAATTCAGTGGAACTGTAATCCCTTGAAACTGGGATTTAAACTTAAAACAAGTTTTAAAGATCTTGTATCATACTTTAATTAGAGTGGAAGCTCCATGTGGGTTTAGAGATATCTTGTGCCAGCTCGTTTATAAAAAGGACCAGTGGCTTTATAGCTTCTAAAGTTGATAGTTAATAATGTAGATTTCCAGTTAAACAGGCCTGGCCCCACAACATTTGTATCCCCTGGGCAGGAAAGGTGGTGACCTAACAGGGCTGGCTTCAAGAATCTCTGAACAACTGAGGGCAAAAATTTTTTTTAATTAAAAAATTTTTTTATTTTTTTATTTTTTGCTTTCTGGAGGGGGAAGGTAGGGCAGTTGGGGTTAAGTAATTTGCCCAAGGTCACACAGCTAGTTTTGCATTAAGTGTCTGAGGATAGATTTGAACTCATATCCTTCTGACTCCAGGGCTGGTGCTCTATTCACTGAGCAACCCAGCTGCCCCCTGAAGGCAAATCTTGACCCTCTAATTCTCCCACTGGAGGCTGCCTGTTTTGTAATAACTTTCCTTAAATGGTTGGTATAGTGTGGGAGGTTGCCTTTTTCCAACTTTCCATGGGTGGAATTGGAAAGAAACCTGCAAGGTTGACCAGTTTGAAACATCTGGGAACTATGGAGCAGTCGTGCTAAGCCTCAAAGAAAAGTTCTCCGATATTGTTGTATGGTCATTTTCAGTTGTGTCCAACTCTTGGGGACCCCATTTGGGGATTTCTCAGCAAAGATGTTGGAATGGTTGGCCATTTTTTTTCTAGTTCATTTTACAGATGAGGAAATTGAGGCAAACAAGGTGAAGTGACTTGTCCAGGGTCACACAGCTAGTAAGTGTCTGAAGCCAGATTTGAACTCAGATCTTCCTGTCTCCTGGCCTGGGTTCTATTCACTGTGCCACCTAGCAGCCTCTCTGATGTTGGGGGAAGGGGGAATCATTATCAGCCATTCCAACCAATACACCTTGGGAAACGTTCTTCTGGAGAAGTAAAAGGAGGGTGAGATGAATGGGTGGGGTTTTCATAGGGAGTGCTGGCCCTCATGGGTTCAAGGCATCTTCAGCCCTGCTTGTGGAGTAGGGGATGGATAATAGCATCATCTTCAAACAAGAAAGACAACCCTTGGTGGTGTTCATCAGATGTACATCTTGGAATGGTGTTCAGGAGTTGATTTTAAGGATAAAAGAGAGAGCGAGCACATACACCCTGAATGCCTCTGTAAGGTCTCTGAGCTGTGAACTGAATGCCTAAGGAGCTGCAGGTGTTTTTGAGGTATATGTACATCTGACAGCATCTGCGCCCTTCCTGCTGCCTGCCCATGCTGTAGGGATGGTGGAGGGCAGAGGCACGGGAGTAGAAGGCTGAAGGGGCTACCTGCCACCCAGGGAGCTCAGCAGGGCAGTGGTGGAAGAGCCCAGGGACAGTCCAAGAAAGAGAAGCAGATTGAGACTCTCTGGGGCAACTGGTGTCCTGGAATCGTCAGCAGGAGACCTGCTTGTAACAATAATCACGGAATCAAGAGCCTTGAGCTTTTTTTTTAACCTCAGATTGTGGGAGTACTTTCTGAAACAATTATTAGGTTGTGTGTAATTTAATAACAAGGGCTCGGAAAGTGAAGATCGGGCAGTGGCCGGCAGCATATTTAAGTTGATTCCTTTCCCACTGGAGGCTGAAGAGAAAAGTTGGAATTTTCATTCCTCTAGTTTATGTTATTTTATAACCTGTTGTGGTTTTGTGTCCTGATGCTCAGGCTGCACTTAGGCCTCGTTTTCAATTGCTAGGAGCTTTGGGGGAATGGGAAAATGTTTGGGTTTCAAGCCTCCATAATTTCCATCCTTGTTTTTCTCAGATTTTGCTTTGGTCATCACTCGATTTTGATGGAATGCTTTTGAAAGCATTGAGTACCGTTTAAACTCTGCTTATCATGATAAGTACTGTAATCATTACTGTAGCAGCCATCCATTAAAAACCAAACAACCCACAACTTGGGGTGGTGGGACAGCAAAGCCTTCAGTCCCTAGAGAGGCAAAACACAAGACAGGTAAATTGTAAAATATAATTGCTAGTGGGTAACTCATAAAGTTGCTTTAGAAATGGTTTACAGAAAGAAATTTTCATTGGGTAGAAAGATCATTGTGTGGGTTTGACCCATGCACATTAAATATTTCAGGTCATCCTCACAGTAAGTTAAATTCTGGCACTTGTCAAAGAAGCTTATTTTTGCTTCCTCAATGATGCAGCTTCTATTTTTAGAGACCGTTCTGTACCTCCATAACTTGCTGCTCTTTTTCTCCCTAAAGAAAATCCCAACCAAATGAGAAGATAATTGCTAAAACCCACTTTAATGCAGGCCCCAGTTTGGCAGTCTCAGCTCTCCGATGTCAGGAAGCACGCCGCACATGCACTAATTTCTAAATTACTAGCTGGGCTTCACAATGTATATGTTGCATGCACGGCAGAACATTATGGAGCAAACCTTCTTGGGTGGGGGGAGATGGGAGCATGCACTCTGCAGGCTGCTTGCTAATGTTTGTGTCTTCATTTGGGCGATATTTACCCTATCCTGAGATTGCTAGGCCCAGCGGCAGGCCAGCGGGGACCCTGCCAAGGCAGCGCCAAAACAAACAAGGGGAAACAATGGAGCTGCCGGAAAATTGTGTGGACAGGAGCTGCTGGTGGTTGTAAAATGCTTTCAAAGGGAAGGAAATTGTGTACCCTGAGAGTGAAAGCAGCTGAGTCCCAAACATTGTGTAGGCATCTGGCTTGGAGAAGCTTCCAGGGGATCTGGGACCCAAGTGTGGGCGTTTTGAAAGAGGCCAGAAAGCCTCCTCCAGAGGCCCTGGCGGGGAGTGCTGTAAGGAGGCTGCGGGTGCTCACTGGGCGCCTCCTGCACTGAAAGCAGGGACGAACGGTTGAGTGCAGGCCATCAGTAAAGGAAGAGGCCTTCCTGTGTGCCTGTCATCTCCCCAGGGCCGGGCATTGAGGAGACACCTAATCGGTGCTTGTCGACTGACTGTTAAGGTTTGCAAAGCTCTTTATAGAGCTCACTGCTTTCCATCCTCATGACAGCCCTGTTAGGTAAATATTCTAGATGTTGCCATGCCCATTTTACAGATGAGGAAACCAAGACCAGGGTATGTTGGAATAGAACATAGAATGTTAGAGTCCAGAGGTCACATAGAACATGGAGGGTCAGAACTGGGAAGGTCATCAGTTGCCAGGCCCAGGCCAACCCCCTCATTTTGTAGAAGGGGAAACTATCACCCAGAGAGCCCCAGAGCCTGGCCAAGGCTATACAACCTCTCATTTCTCCCTCCCGAGCATTTGTAGAAGATGGTAGGCATTGAAGTGAGTCATTGAAGGAACCTTAGAAACCATCCAGGTCAGCCACACTCTTCCCTTTGCAGACCAGAGTGTTGGACTTGGGATTTGTGGAGGCCTGGGAGTGAATTCTTGTGCTGGAAGACCCTCAGGAAGTCATTGCCTCTTGCTGAGCCTGTCTCCCGATTTGTAGATTTCAGGTATTCCAAACTCCTCAGTGTCACCTAAGGCCCAGAACCATCTGATACGGATCTCTTTGTGGATATTTCACATTCCCAGCATTTCCGCTACATTCCAGCCTAGCTGGCTGACTTAGTGTTTCCTGGATGAAATATAAACTGCTTTGTTATTTCAAGCCCTTCACAACTGGCCCCTTCCCACCTTTCCAGTCTTCACCTAGCTCTCTGACCCCGTGGTACTGGCTTCCTTTGTCTTTGCATACAATGCCCCGTCTCTTAAACCTGGAGGGAGGAGGAAGTGATCAGCTGTGTCAGAGGCGTTAAGGAGAATGAGGATGGAGAAAAAAGGTTCCTTGGTCACTTTGGAGAAGGCAGCTTCAGTGGAAGGAGATGGGCCAGCTTCAGTGGAAGGAGATGGGCCTGCCTTAGTCTTCTGCAGCAGCTGCTCACTAAATAAATACTCATTGGATTATTACATTTAGGCGAAGTGGTGACAGTTACCTGGTGGCTGAGGGTCCCTCATTGTGTTGGGGCGGGACCTGTTTCTGTTTGCAAAAGCTGTTTTCTTGTTCTGCTTGGTGTGGGGGGAGGGGATGACAGGCATGTGTTGGTGGGGTGAGGTGTCATGGGCCGTTTTCAGTGGGGGTTTGGAGGAAGAAAATGTTTGTGGGCTGCTAGGTGAGGTTGTTCCCCCCTTCCTTCTATTACGGATTTATTTATTTATTAAGAGGCTCCTAGGCTTTGTTGGAAAGCTTTCTGCTGAGTGTGCTGGTGACACAGGGTACAGGGCAGGGTCCCTGCCCTAGGGAGTTCATGGTGGAATTAGGAAGGTAGACTCCCCCATGTAAAGTGTATAGGGTGAGTAGTGTATGGGGTGAGAGCCCAGCAGGGGCATGTTAAGGTTAGAAAATGGAATTGCCCTGGGCAGAGGGAGCTTCAGAAAGGAAGCAGCACCTCATCCCCTGAGAGACAGTCAGGCTTCCAGGAAGAACGCCGGCCCAGGCCGGGCCGCTATGACATGTGACATGGAGAGGGTGAGGGCGTTGAGGCTCCTGCCCTAGGCCAGCCGGGCTCCTTGTCTTACAGCCTGGGAAGCAGCCCCAAAGATGTCAGAGTGGAGTGAGTGCGGTGCTCAAGGTTCAAAGTGCATCTTCTGATTCCAAATCCACTGCTGTTTCTGCTGTGCTCCATTGGCCTCTCCCACTTCTCCCTCTTCCTGTCTTCTCATTCTCCCTTCTCTCCCCTTCCTCTCCTGACATATATGTCCACATTATTAAATTTAGCTCTGTAGGAACGTGAATTATTAATCGTAATGTTTTTTCCCTTGAGACTTTGAATGTAACAACTTTATAGAAATTTAGGACCCTGGTTAAGACTGGATTGTATATGTTTTTTTCCCCAGAAATACGGCTATACACACCTTTCTGCAGGAGATCTTCTTCGTGATGAGAGGAATAAGCCGGATTCTCAGTATGGCGAGCTCATTGAAAAGTACATAAGAGAAGGAGAGATTGTGCCGGTTGAGATAACCATCAGCTTGCTAAAAAGGGTAAGGGGTGTGAACGATGACTAATTCATTCCAACAAACAGCCAATAAATTAAACCCATCTTTCACTTGAACAGACTAAAAGAAAACATCAGAGTGCTGTGTTTCCATCTTACGGGCAGTGACCACATTGTGGGGAGCTCGTGGCATCAGAAAACGAAAGAGAAAGGAATATTCCATTAGACACTTTACAGACACTTTACACTTACTAGCTGTGTGACCTTGGGCAAGTCACTTAACCCCAACTGTCCCTTCAAAAAAGCAAAAGAAAAAAATGCATTTAAAAAGAAGAATCTTGATAAACCCAGAGAGCATCTGGAGGAGGACAGCCAGACTGACCCTTATGCCCAAGTCAGAACAGGTCAGTTCAGACAGCTTGAAGACAAGAAGAAAAGACTTTGGGAGCTGGACAGAGAGGAGCTGAGATCAGTCTTCAAGAAGACTTGAAGAGCTGTGATGGGGAGGAGGGGTCATGTGCAGCAATGTGGGGAAGGAACATGGAGGCTGGATGGCAGAAGAACCATGAGGCATGAGGACTGGGCCATAATGAGAGGGGCTGCCTTGAGAGCTTACAAACTCCCTTCTGACATCTCCAATAACAGGCTGGGTGACTGTTTTCATGGATGTCCTAATGGATAGTCATTTGGGGTATAGGATGGACTGAAGGGCTTTTTCTTAAAATATTTTATTTTTATTTTTTCCCATATTACGTGTTGAAACAACTCTTTTTTGTTTTTGTTTTTATTAAGTTTATTAAGTTTTGTTTTATTAAGTTTTATTAACCCGATATGGGTTATCCATGTACAGTCACGTAGAACATTTCCATATTAGGCATTTCATACAAGAAGACGCAAACACACACACACAAAAAGAATGAAAGAAAGAAGGAAAGTAAAAAACAGTACCCTTCAATATGTATTCAGACAATGTGATTCTTTCTCTAGAGGTAGATAGCATTTTTCATCATGAGCCCTTTGGGATTATCTGGAATCATTATATTGCTGAGAATAAGCTAAGTCTGTGGTCATCGCAGTGTTGCTGTTACTGTGTACAATGTGCTCCTGGTCCTGCTCACTTCACTCTGCATCAGTTCATGTTCATCTGTCCAGGTCTTTCTATAGCACAGTAGTATTCCATTCACATACCACAGCGTGTTCAGCCTTTCCTTTCCTCCTCCATTTCCAGTTCTTAGCTACCACAACAAAGAGCTGCTACAAGTATTTTTGTACAAGTAGGGCCTTTTCCCTCTTTTTTTAAAATCTTTGTGGGATGCAGACCTGGCAGCGCCACTGCTGAGGCAAAGGGCATGCAGTTTTCTAGTCCTTTTGGCCTGGTTCCAGATTGCTCCCCAAGTTGGTTGGATCAGTTCACAACTCCACCAGCAGTGTCTTATGGCCTAAAGCTCTTTAAGGTCTCTCCCAACTCTCACATACTATGATTCTGGGTCCACAATAGATCTGAGCTGTGTCTTGGGAACCTATCAAAGCAACAGGCAGATTGGCCAGAGAAGAAAGAACCGGAGCTGAGCTGGAGACCCTGGCTGTGAAAATGATGCCCAAGAGGCCTGTCTTAGGTCCCTGCGAAGCCCTCCTGGAGCCCCCTCATCCCCAGAGATGGAAGCAGCTTGGATCATGCTGTAGTGAAAAGCTCTTAGACTCGGCCTCTTAGAGAGAAGAAAGATCCTTTTGGCCTGTAATGGCTCTCAGGACTCCAGGCTACTCTCTCAAAGCTATAAACAGCAGAGCAAGTGCCAGTTGACATAAGGGAAGGGAATTTTCCTCATCCGGAGTCCCCTCTACCAATGAAGTGCTAGGTCTGGCCCAAAAAAGACAGTGAGATTGACAGACAAAGATTTCACGGACTGTACCAAGTTCTTAAAACCATACTTCTGTAGGACGAGGAAGAGTTCCATATGAGTTTATCATTTGGGCCTCTTGGAGAGAAGAGGTACAAACTCATGGCTCCTTTAGTTGGAGAGACAGCAAGGGAACAACTTGGACTATTTTTTTCCAGTGCTGCTGTGAGCCATTTGGACTGTGCAGATCCAGTAAAAGAATCCTAAACTCCCTTACAAGCACTCAGGTTAACAGGATCTGTCGGATACAGGACAATCTTTATTCCTCCCTTCAGAAAAAATTAAAAAGGAAAAAAAAGCATGCCCCACAAAGGACTCAATTTAAAGGATTCAGCATAATCATTCAAATCCACACTCTCCCTCTCCCATGAGCCACACGTCCACCTGTCTTCTCCATCTTCTGGACCTTCTAGGCCTCCAGACTAATAGTGCCCCCTTGTGGTTGAGACACCTGGAGGAGAAACACACTTGGGGCCAGGGGGGAGAGTCAGTGCCCTTCTCACTGGAATTTTCCTCATCAGGAGCCTCATCTTCCTATGAAGTCCTTTGGTAGTCAGGCCATAGGCTTCTCTGAGCTTCACGAATCTGGCCTTTATGCAACAGACAGGCCTGCTAGGACCTGACAGAGCTAGGACGCTGCTGGCACTGAGGAGCGATCAGTCCCCGTGGAATCTGGCCTCCAGAATGAGCATCAAAAGAGGGCGTTAGTGGAAGGTTAAGGACTCGGCTGATGTATTAGCGTACTTGTAATCCTTTACGTTTGTTTTGCGCTTTTTAGGAAAGCACCAGGGACCCTAACAGAATTGGCTTTGTCTAATTCCTTTGTTTTTATAGCTGAAGGACCTCGAATCCCAAAGGGTCCCAAAGGGGAAATGATGCGGCCATGAGCAGACTTGTTCTAAGCAGCAGAGTTAGGGTTGGAACCTGAGTTTTCTGACTCCGAATTCCAAGCTCTTCCCACTCGGCTTCCCACCCTGCTCCCTACTTTCTGAGGGGTTTTGTGTGCATTATAGATCACAATATTGCCTGATCCCCTCTGTGGGAATTTATCCCAAGGTGAGAGAAAAAGAAAGCATGAGTTTTAATTTGGCAAAAGTGAGTAACAGACCTTGGAGTGATGATGGCCTTCAAATGTGTCTTGAGCAGGGGAAAGGAAGGGAAGGGGTTCCCATTGGCTTTAGGGACCTCTTCCCAAACAGCTCTTCTTTTGTCTTCTTCCTTGTTGTAACTTTCCATTAATGATCCCTGGAACACACAAATCTCTTTTTGTCCCCTAGGAAATGGATCACACAATGGAGGCCAATGCTCAGAAGAATAAATTCTTGATTGATGGGTTTCCACGAAATCAGGACAATCTTCAAGGCTGGAACAAGACCATGGATGGGAAAGCAGATGTAGCTTTCATTCTGTTCTTTGACTGTGATAACGAGGTAATGAGCAGCATCTTAGTCATCTCATGCTTAACTAGTTGGGGGTCTGTAAGACATTGACCAGCACCAGCAGAAGTCCACAAAATGGTATTCAGCTGGGCTTTCCACACTCACAGGGTGTGCCAATAGCAGCGAATTTAGCCCAGAAGGACAGCGGCTCTCTGTCTTACTGCATGGATATGAAAACGCTTTGGCATTGGCAGTGGGGCTGTTGGCCCAGCAGAACTAGAATGACCTTTCTTTTCACAGTCCTCAGGCCCAAGTTATTTTTTATGGGAATTACCACAAATGGCCAGGTTGAGCCATCAGGCTGGACCACCCTTGTCTTAGCCAGTGCTGGGGTCAGAGCCACTGTTTCACTTTGTGTGGGGGAGGGGAAGAAATGGATATTCCTGGGACATCAAAGGGACTTTCCCAAAGAACCAGAGCATTTAGGATGTTCTGATGCTCTTCTCCAAAGATATGAGACAGGTTAGGGTTTTCTTTTTTTCTTCTTAAGACAACTTAGAATGCCTTTAAATATGTGTGTCTCTATATTTTTTTTAATTTGGAATTTAAATACCTGGATTTCCAAGAATTATTTAACCAACATACTTAGTTCCATTGGACAATTGTTCTAATTTGAAATTTGTTCAGCTCATGTCAATAACTGGACAACAGAGGGTTGGAAAGGGTCCCTCGAAGGCTCCGTGGGGTGTGTGCTTGAATACAAGGACAAGTGTGCCCCAGTTTGTGGTAATAGAGGATCACTGGAGACTTTGTATTATTTGAAAGTGTGCCCCCTCTTCTCCTAACCCCAAATCAATCTGTTTTCACTTATTCTTCAAAGTCAGCACTAGAATGTTACCACAGCTTTGTAATGAAGGAATGTTTATTTGTTATTAGCAAGAGATATGTTGGTGATTAAATATTGGGATATTTATGGTGTTATTGACAAGTAAGCCAACATGGGACCCAAGCAGAGGCACATAATTCGTACCTAATAGGTTAATAACACGTCCTGGAGGAACCACATTCACATAGATCTTCTTTTTATTGCGGTTTGTAAAAGAATACCCAGGAAAAATTGAGTCATGAATGGATTCTTAGGGTGCTCTGGACTTGTTTAACCTCGTTTATATAAATTGAACCACATGCTTCAATGTCAAAGGCTTGGCTTGTTGATTAATGAATCAGACACTTGGAGCTCCGTGAAGCAAATCTCGTGTTTTTTGGGTTTTTCTTTTTTCTCCTCTGCTTCCTTTAAGCTATTCAGGTTAAGAGAATGGCAGGTTTGGGATCAGTGTCTCCGTCTAGTAATTGTTCCCACATTCCTTTTGACCAGATCTGCATTGAACGCTGTCTCGAGAGGGGAAAGAGCAGCGGGAGGAGTGATGACAACCGGGAAAGCCTAGCAAAGAGGTACCGTTGTTTGTGTAACCCCCGCCCATCCCTGAGGTAGGCTGCACAGTTGTTAAGGAGGTGTGCTCTCGGCTGTCACCCCCAGGGTGCACTCAGCCGTCATCCTCATCTTGGGGCTGTTCTTGGCCATCATCCTGGGAATGGATGCTCTCAGCTGGGCTGGGGTAGCCGGGGCTAACAGATTTTGTGCTTCTTTTGTTCAGAGGCCCAGGGAGAGGAAGAGCCTGCCCTAGAAAGGTCGGATGCCTTGCCTGAGAATTCCCCAGTGCAGTGGCAGGGTCATGATTAGAATGTGGTGGTGCCCACAAAAGTGGAGATAACTTTTTAGCATCTAGAGTGATCATGTTTTCTCTGTTACAGAATTCAGACCTATCTGCAGTGCACTAAGCCTATTATTGACCTCTATGAGAAGATGGGGAAAGTCAGGAGGGTGGATGCCTCTAAACCCGTTGATGAGGTGAGTGTCCAGTACTGCTCCTGTTCCCCTTTGAAAAGGGGAAATTATGTCAACCGCAGTGTGGTCTAAGTCTCACAGGGTGGGCAGGAGAGGAAGGAGTGTTTGAAGGGTTAGTATGTTTCAAATCACTGGTAACTGGGTAAAAATAGACCTTCTCTCTGTCTGGTGTGGGTTTTATAACTTCAGGCTTGCTCTTTGTGAGAAGTATGTGATTTATTATGAACTTTAACCCTTTTTTCCTACGCTTAGGGAGATGGAGATTTTGGAAACTGAGTCTGCATGGGCTCTTGAAAAGGCTTCTGTACCTTGGGTGGGTCTGCCATATAGTTAAGAAGCCCCCAACTGGTCCTCTCTCTTCCCTGGCCCCACTTAGTGAAAGACACAGCCCCAGAGGTGCATCATCACTTTCCTCCTCCTCTCATCCTCTTCATAAATCAGTGATCTCCAGACGGTGGTCTGGAGGCCATCAGAGCTCCCCAAGGGCTTCTGACAGCACACTTGCTGCCCACTCCACTCTCCGAGTCATCTTCCTTGGGGCTGCTGCTTGTGCTGGAGAAAGGCCAGGTCAGCAAGAAGCGGCCTGTGGGGAGGAGCAGAGATCAGAAGCGAGAAAAGATGATAACCCAACTGCAAAGTGCTAGAGATTCTTGTCCCTCATCTTTCTAGAGAGACAAAAATGGAATAGAATGCAACTCTGTGTAAATCACAGGCAGGTCTGTTTGTAGTTCCCCTAATTCACAACCTAAACCTCCAGTACATGGGCACAGGAAATAGGACTGCAAAGCCTGGCTGCCCATGTTTCTGCTGGTGCAGATCATAGAATTCTTGGGGGGAGGTTGAACTGCTTCCCTAATACCTGCACAAGCCATGCCCAGAAGGTGATGTTTTTTTGAAAGAATAGAGAAGAAAACAAGTAACCAGGGGGACTGAGGGTTCTTGATGGACCTCTAAAGTAATAGAACTGCTGAGTTTTGTGGCATTTAGAGTTTTGTAAAGTGCTTTGTCTACATAGTCTCATGTGAGCCACACAGCAGCCCTGTAAGGCAAGTAATGTATGTGTTAGCATCCCCGATACACAGATAAGGAGATGGAGCCACAGAGAAGTGACTAGCCCAAGGCCACACAGCTAATGAATGACAGATTCAGAACTGGAGCAGTGATACATCCCCCCAACCCTCTGCTCTCCCCAGTGCACAGAGCAGTGGTGGCTCGCTGGTCTTTCTGCACAGGGTTTGCTTTTCAGTTATTTAGAGGTGGGGCAGCATAGGAAGACAGTTGCACCTGAGGGTTTGTGTCAGAGGTCAGCCGTTGGTGTAACTGTGTGACCCTGGAAAGTGACTTCCTGTCTTAAGCTTCTCATCTGTAGAATAGGGATGATAATAATTGGCTCTCAATCTGAGGCTACATCAGTGTCTGCTGGACAGTGCCCAGATAAGGGCTCTGCAGAGTGCTGGGAACATGCCCAGGGTTATTGTCATCCTGCCTGCAGTTCTGAGCCAGCCTGGGCATCTGGGTATTATTGCAGGTCCTAGTTTTTAAATGAGGATGATGGGTTTATTTAATATATTGTTTACAGTACTGTACTCCTCCTATGATACCCTGGTTTTTACTGCCCTCATCATACACCAAGGAAAGACCTGAGATGAAGCCGTGGTCCCCTTTGGGGATGGCCATCTGTTGCTGGCTCGGCCTGCCAGGCAGTACCTTCCTCTTGTAAAATACATAAAGAAATATTTAAAATACACATAGAAATGTATGCCTAAGATGTGTGTAGTCATCCTCACACCATGCTGGTGGTCCAGTAGAAGGGCCTGATAAAGTCCTCTAAGACACCAGAGCAGAGTTGGGCCCCTGGAGTCTGAAGAGGTTCCAGGATCGTGGATTCTGAGGGCTGGGCGGGAACCCCAGAGAGCATCCAGCCCAAGAATCCTTTGCCAGGCCTTTGCCAGGGGTTGGGGCCCTCATGCCTCTGCAACAGCCATGATGGTGAGGTTTGCCTTTGCCCAGATCCCAGATCTGCATGCACAACTCCCACCCGCCGCTTCTGCCCTGCCTTCATTGCTCTCACTCTTGCTCTTAAAAGATGACAGGCCCTGTCAGAGCCACAGGTTGGGAAGGCCCTCCCGTTCTGAACCCTTCAGTGACTTGGGCTGTATTTCTCTTTCAGGTGTTTGAAGACGTCTTGAAGATTTTTGACAAAGAAGGCTAATTCCGCTCCCAAAATTGTGCTTGGCCCTTGCTTCCATAGCTGCTACTTCAGTCTGCCCTTTGTTTAAAGAAGTTTTTTAATCTTTTTGTCATTGTGTCTCCATGGATGACTGGGAAATAGACAGTGATTAAGTGAAATTTGTTTTTTACTGTGGTCATTTCCGACCCTAGTAGGCAGTAACTTCCAGAAACCCAGTGACCCAGCAGAGAAGGCCCCCCCTCCTGTCCTGCTCGTGCCTTCGGGATCCGAGCTTGCTCCTCTGTAGCAACAGGCTGGGCCCTAATTGCTTTTCCAAATTAGTTATAAAGCATATGCCACCTGCTGTGTGGATGCGCGGACCAAATGTCAGGAATCTTGTCATGAAGTCACTGTTGGCTCAATTTTTTTTTTTTAAATGGAGTGAGAAAACAAGGATCTGGGGTTGTTTTTATGTTTGTCACTTAAATGACCATAAGAAATCTGGGCCTGATTTGAACTTCCTTGGCTCTTGGCAGTGAATAGTGGGAGAGAGGGGCATGCTCAGGGTTCCAGGATGTAAGGCTGTTTGTATTCAGGCATGACCTGAGGCTGCGACAGGTGGAGGGGCGAGGGACCGGGCTCTTCAGACTTGACTTGACCCACGTCCTCCTGGTTCAGAGGAACCTCAACAGAATTCCTTGCCAGTGACAGACTTGAAAACATGAGCTGGGGTGACGGGAAAAGGAGATCTTCAACAGTTTGATTTTTGGAACATTTGAGAGATTTGGGTTCTTAAGGATAATAATAAGGTCTGGTATTGGCTAGAGGGGGAGATTTCTCTTCAAGGTTGAATTTGAAATTTGTTAGGTTTTCTTGGTGGATTCATTTTTTCATTGTTATTTGTTTAAAAGAATGTTTCCAAAAATAATTGCACTTTGGTTTGTTCAAGAAAACAATGAATAAATAAATACATCTTCTAAGTGTCTGATTCTGTCTTCAGATGTCTTTGTTTAGTCAGTTCTGTAGATGGACGGCTTCATTTGGACTTAGGGAGACACACTTGATCAGTCCTATCCCAAGGAAAGGAAGAATGCATCCTGCCCCTCCCCAGCCCATCTCATTCACAAGGAGCCACACCTTCCTTCAGCAATTTTGCCAAAACCTCCCAGTGTCATTCTTCCCTCCTCCCTTTTTAGTTGCCTTTGTACACAACGGACTTGACTCAGAAAACTTAAATTTTCTTAAAACTGCCTTTTTTTTTTTATTCCCCACCCCTGTATCTAGACATTGCCCAGCACTCTGCCGCAGCTACCTTGGGGGGAGACATTTTGACCGGGAACAGTTGAGAAATTATTACTAATCTGTTGTGTGAAGATAGAAACATTCTTGGGCATGGTAGGGAAGTTGCTTCTTTCAAATTAATTTTCCAGCTGATGGAAGGCCCAGTCCATCCCTCTAACTGTCAATGCTGTGAAGTATTTCACCCCACCAAAGCTGGAAGAATTAATTATCTTGGCTTCTTAGGAGCAAGAAGGTCACAGAAGCCCTTCTCTACCAAATTAGTCCAGCTAATGTGGAAGGGTCTTCCTAGGATCATGGTTTGAATGCCCGTTCCACTGAAGACGAGAAGAAGGTTGGAGATACTTCTACCCACTCACCCCCAGTTCCCAAGCTGGAGAGAAAGAGACAGATTTGTCCTCCAGTGTTCTACCCAGGCTGCCAAAAAGAGGTGCCTTGGTTCTTTTCATCAGATATCTCTCGGCAGCTTCTCAAACTGAAACCCAGAAACAGCTAAATTGGGTGACTGTTCTTTTGTTTGTAAGTAGAAAAACATGTTGGCCCGATGGAGCCACATCTGACTTTGCTAGTCTGGTCATTCCTTTTGTTAAAGACACAGTCACCGTGAAGTTCACAGGGTTTGACAATTTTCTCATTTGGAATCTTTTTTGTTTGTTTGTTTTTAACAGCTCTTAGCACAGTGCCTGGCCTAGAGTGGGTGTTTAATAAATATTTATTGACTGACTAGATTATGATTGTTATTTCTGTCTGGTGATGTTAAAGAGTGTAAATTATTTAAACAATGATATCAATAAATGTGTGCTGTTGCCTTTGCTGACTCTTGTTTTAAGACTGAAACTCAAAGATCCAAGTTGAGCCTTGGGCTCTTATGGAGGCAGGATTAGGAGACAAGGGTGCCAGGTTCTAGTCTCAGCCCTTGCTAATTAGTAGCCCTGGGGTCTTGGGCCATCACTGCTGCTCAGTTTCCCTGTCTTTAAAATGAGTATAGACAGACCAGATTATTTCTAAAGGCCTTTCTGTTCTAACCTTCTGTGACTGTGATTCTGGTTAACCACTGCTCCCATGAATATCAAAGGGAGGAGCCCACTTGAGACTTCTGCTACAATGCCCTGGAAAAAAAGCCAAGGCCACTGCACAGAGAGCCTCCTCTGGTACCTGCCCATCGGCTTTGGCTTGTCTCCCCCCAGGGGAAACTGGCAATAGGTGGTGGGTTTAGGGGATGAGGTATTTTTAATAGGCTTGTGACCCTCCTACTTAGGTTTTTTTGTGGTTACTTGATCTTCCTGTGGTCCCAATGATGCATGTGCCCAGTTCACTCTTCTCCATTAAGACATAAACCCACAAGACTCATCTCAAACTTGGGTCAGGATCAGCTCCCCAGGGATAGGGCTCATTGTCTTCTATACTTAAAAAATGGGTGTGTCACTGTTTTCTCCCCTTTCCCTTCCCTCTCCTCCCCCTTTGTATCTTTATATCTTTATCTTTTATCCATTTGTCTTTAATTTCTAGCTTCAGATACTTTAGAAGATCTATCAGGACGGGTCCTTGTCTCAGTGACACAGATCTCCCCTGGCCTTACTTGATTGATGGGTTTTCATGGGTTGCTTTGGTTAAAAAGTGACCTTCAGGAGAAGAGTCATGCCACACTTAGCCAGGCTAGCCCTCAGATGCTGGCTGGTGTCCGGTCTGCCATGAAGCTTGCACTCAAAGCCTCTTGTTGGAGCTTGGCCCTGGAGAGCCCGGGGCACGTCCGCCTCCATGAGGAAGCATCCAAGGAAGATGACCGAGAAAGAGCATCTTGAAACATTTACGAAACTGCACGTGATATTGTGGCAGGCTTCCCAAAGAGTCCTGCAGACACACTCAGGCCCTCCAGGGATGTTCAGTCTGAGCCTAGCCCCCACACTGCTGTGGCTGGACACGTACACGTAGAGCAGCGGACTAAAAGAAAGCTTAAGCACTGTTTGCTGCTGGGGTTGAGGGAAAGGGAGGGCAGAGTGAGAGGTTGGTAGCTGCCTGAGGGGCATCCCCCAGTAAGGCAGGAAGGGGGAGTCACCCCAAGTTCAGTCTCTGAGAAGCCTTTGAAGAGTAATAACATCACAACTTGGTAATTTTCCCCTTGGACCCACCCGGCACTCCCGTCACCCCACCTCCCTCCCGTGTGTCCTCCCAGGACTGTCCTCAGTCCTCCCAGGGAACTATCCTTGATTCTTCACTCTCACTGATTTCCCCTTTCCCCCTCCCTTTCACTGGTTTTTACAAATCAGTGTCATGTGTTCAGTCGAGGTGCCACCTTGTTTGACTTACACAGTTCCAGGTGGCTGCCTAAGGTGAAATAATGTTAATAGTGTTTCAAGGCTTGTCAAATGACTAATGTTATGTCTTGACTTCACAACAACCCCAATCTGCAGATGAAGAAGCCAAGGCACACAGAGGTTGAGTGACTTGTCCAAAGTCACGCAGCTAGTAAGTGTGAGGCCAGATTTGACCCAAGGTTTTCCCACTTCCAAGTTCAAGGCTGTAGCCACTGTACCACGAAGCTGTCTGGGTGGAATAAGACAGGACTTGATTGGACTTCTCAGTCCAATAAGGTCGAAAGTTGACCCCAGATCAATTTTCCACCACCCACCTGTGTACCAATGATGGACTTGAGTACCAATGATCAACTGAGAAATTAACTGACATCTGGTTTCAGAGAGGCTGGGTAGGGAGACAGTTTCATTATGTTTTGGATCAATTCGTTCAGGTCTCCCTATCACACCATGTCCTGTGACTAGATTCTGTCTTAGAATGGACATTTTTTTTGTTATTTTTGATTTTTTAAAAATTAAACAAAATATTTGTTTTCTTTTCCCCTATTAAAAAAGGAAAATGCTTGTAATTAATGAACAGCTTATGTTTATAGGAAAGATCTATTTTTTAAATAAATTTTTGTTGATGTCTTTTTTCCCACATCATTGGAACTTTTGCCAGTATCCGTTCCCATCCAATATGTCAAAATAATGTTATTTTAAAGATCAAAAAGAAAAGAGGGAAAAAAAATCAACACAACCAATCCATACATTGGAAAAAGTTTGAAAACATTTGTGGACTTTCCATCTCCACAAAAGGGTGGATTGGGGAAGTCCTCCCTCTCATATCTCTTCATCTGGGTCTTGCTGAGACCGGTGTTGCTGAAGATAACTCTGTTTCTGGTATGGCTCCATCCCTGAAACTACAAGTCATCTCTGATTCCTTTTCTCTCTACCTTCTTTGTAGCTCCTTCTCTGTACTTAATCATCCCTTAATTCTTCCCACCCTCTTGTATTAGATTTTAAGTACTGGCTCTTTTTTGTCCCTATTCACACTTTGATTTGGAAAGGACCTTAGGAAACCTCTTGTCTAGACTGTGGCTAAGCTGTCGTGACCCACTCTTGATGAAGTCCATACTTGTTACTTCTGATCTCTGTAGCTCTTTAAAAATGCTCATATGAGGGAGTCCCCATTTGGATTTCAGCAAAGCTGAGGATTGGAAGGGATAAAAAAAATTGTTGAAAGATCATCAAAAGGAGCAAGCCTTTTCAATGGTGAAGAAGACACTTCAAGTCCAGAGTTTCAATAGCACAACTGAAGACCCACAAAGACACTGAAGTTCTCTATCTACTATGCCAGACTGCCTTTTAAAAGACAAAATAATTACAAGGTGTTTGTTGGGGGGGGGGGTGGAGGAAGGGACTCAACACCAAGGGAGGGGGATCCAGAAATGCCCCATGTGGGATGTGACTCTTGAACTCAGCCTTGAAGGGAACTAGGGATTCCAAAGGGTAGAGGTGAGAAGAAAGAACATTTTGGGTATAGGAAACAGCTTGTGCAAAATAATTTCCTTAGTATGATATTTTAGAATTTTACCAAGAATTAAAGGTCAAGCTCACAATACATTTGGAAGAAGTCTCCACCTTTTGTTTTTAATAGTTGGGACATCTGCCCAAATCTTGCAACCTTGCTCCTATTCTCCACCGATGGGGGCTCTTTTTGGTGTCCTTAGACATAGTTGGTAGCAGAAACTCACAGAGGGCAAATAGGCCTTCCCTTTCCATCTCCTTGCTGATCTCAGGATACAGGTCACCTGACAACCATTTTTTTTCATAATCCCGAGAAGTGTGGAGTGAGGAGATTGTTCTCTGTGGTAGAGAAAGCAAACAAAATACAGAATTTCCTGGTTCAGCTTTCAGTTTACCATTGCATCCATCTCAGGCCTCTCCTCTGATCTTTCATTTGTTGCCAAGACAGCTGAAAAACAAATTTTTGTTGCCCTTCCCCTTACCCAACAGCCCCCTCAGCTCATTCTAGGCTTCAGTGATTTGGACATTATCACTAACAACCAGAACTGATGTTTCTATGGCATTTTCAAGTCCCCCAAAGTGCTTTACAAACACAGGATCCCCACAATGGCCCTTGGAAGGTTAGTATTGTGGTAAACTCCATTTTACAGGTAGAGAAGTTAAGGGGCTTGCCCAGCACTGCAGAGCTGGGCTCTGGGGCTGGATTCAAATCCAAGTGTTTTGGATTCCAAATCTAGGATTCTCTTCACTGTGACATGCTAACTCTCCCTGCACATCTTTTCAAAATATAAACTGATGAATGAATTAATGAGAAAGCATTTACTTTATTGTAATTTTTATGTCTTTATTATTATTTTTTAAATAAAGCATTTATTAAGTGCTTACCAGGCCCCAGGCACTATCCTTTGGGAATGCAAGAGAAAAGCAAGGTAGTGGTCCCAGCTAGCAAGGGGCTCACCTTCTACTAGGGAGAGAAAATACATGAAGGAGGTTTTTCTTCAGGGCAGCCAGAAGGACTCTGGTGGCTCCAAAGTGAAAGTGAGAGTGAGAGTTGGAATAGTCTCCTCAGAACATTCATGGTTGGGACAGCTAGGAAGGGCAAGTAGTCAGGAAGACCTGAATTCAAATCCAGCCTCGGACACTTACTAGATGTGTGACCTTGGGTAAGTCACTTAACTTGTTTGCCTCGGTTTCCTCAACCTGTAAGTGGGCATAATGATAAACCTACGTCGAAGGGTGATTGTCAGGTTCAAATGAGATCATATTTGTGAAGGTACTTGGCGCAGTACTTGGCACATTGTAGGTGCTCTCTAAATGCTGCTTCTCCCTCCCAACACATCTTCCTCCATAATAATCCCCTTCTCTCTGGAGCTGGATATAATGATCTTCTCCCACCTGGGCTCCCTGCCTCAGTTCTGTCCCCTCTCCAATTCATTCACCACCTAGCTGCCAAAATAGTCCCCATCAAGTACAAATCTGGACATCACCCCTTACCCAAAGGGATTCCAGTGACTTCTTCTGGGGGCAGTCAGGGTTAGGTGACTTGACCAGGGTCATGCCACTACTAAGTGTCTGAAATCAGATTTGAACTCAGGTCCTCCTGAACTCCAGGCCTGGTGCTCTATCCATCGCCTACAATCTTGCTCTGACTTTCCCAGAATTATTCTGCATTCATCATCTTCTTGTGCTCGACATTCTAGCCAAACTAGATTGCTGGCTGTTCTGTGGACACGTGATGATTCCATTTCCCGCTTCCTTGTTTTTGCACGCACCTATCCCCTGTGCCTGGAAAGCCCTGCTCCTCCTCTCCTTGGAACTTTAGCTTCCTGCCAGGCTCATCTAGAATGCCAGGTCCCAGAGGAAGCCTTTTCTGCCCCCTGCTCGGTACTGCTCTCCTTGAGCTAAGGTGTGGTCGCCTTCTCTGGATACCTGGTGTTTCTCTCCATAGACTGTAAGCTCCTGGGAAACAGAGACTGGGTGGTTTTGTCTGCTTCTCCCATCTCTAGTGTAGCACCTGGCAGCGTAAACCCTTCATGTGTGTTTGTTTAACTTAGAATTCACCAACTTGATGGTAGAGAACCCTTGAAAGGAGAACCCTTCCTGTTTTCTTCTCCCCTCCTCTTCCTCCTCCACCATCTCCACTATCTCCTGCTCCTTTTCCTTCCCCTCTATCATCCCTTCTTCTCCCTCCTCCTCTTCTCCCTTCCCTCTCCCTCCTCCCCTTCTTTTTTCCCTCCTTCCCTACTCTTTTCCCAATGTGGCATTTCCCTTCTGGTGAGTCTGCATCCGAATGCTATTTGGAAAACCCTGATGCCTTTTTCCATCTTGCTGGGGATCGCTTGCAAACAAAGCCCTCCCTGGGGTGGTTTTGGCTGGCCTGTCCAGGAGAGGGGTGGCTCCCAGCGATCAACATCCCACAGAATTGTGTTTGTTATTTAAGAAAAGTCTCTGGATTTTCAGCTAATTGCAAAAATACATAATGGCTGCCCTGTGCATCTGCTCTTTATTTCTGGCCCCGGCCCTTGTCCAAAAGCAAACTTTAAACAAACAGTACGATTATGGGGCCTTAACTGCTTCAATGTGTGACCCAAAACAAAGATCCGGGCTCACACACGCTTACAAACACAGGCACAGACATGCCAGTGTGCTCACAGACCCATGTGCGGAGACACAGATGATTTACACACATGTGGGCACACAGGCACGGGCACACCCAGAGGCAGGGCCACGGAGACATGTTGTGCACAGGCTCGTAAACACTCACCCCTGATGGGCCCACGGAGACGACACTTAGATCCTTGGGGACGTGCACTTAGATACTTGCAGATAGACACGGCTGTGTCCTCACACATGCACATGCACACACATGCACACACTCATGGTGTTTTTACACAAGTCAGCTATTTTGGCACTGACAGCACACATCAGCCCCCAGGCAGGGTTATCCATGGCAGGAGGTGGGGTGGGGAGGGCAGGATGAAGGGGCGATTTTTAGATGACCTCTCTGGAGCGGATGGTCAGGTTGTCCTGGGCCAGGGCTAACATGAGCTCAGTCATTCCCAGATCAGGCCACCAGGGGGCAGACTGGATCCATCAGGCCATCCTTGGGTCTGGCTTTTCTCCAAGGAGACAGGAAGAGTGGTTAGTGATGGAGAGAAGCTACATTTGCTGAATTTGCTCCGTTCCACCTTCCCTCCCAGGCTTCTGTCCACAGGACCACAGAGTGATAGGCCCCTAGGTCTCATAGGGACCAATGCCCAGGCTGGGGAAGCCACTGGTCCAGGGTCCACAGCTTGGGAAGCAAAGGCGTTACTCATGGTCTTCTGATATCAGTCACTCCCAGGTCTTCTCACTTCCAAACCTTTCTTGGGAAAGTACTCTGTTGACTCTAGCAGGCTACAGAAGGGCGAGTTCTCTTTCCTTCCTTGAATCCTTGTTGGTGCCTCCAAAGGACAAGGAGTGCTCTGGGCTCCCCAAGGCTCTGCCAGTGGCTGGACGCACCAAACTGGACACACTTTCCCAGTGGACTCAGTGGTGGATAGTGTATTGCCCTCAAAGACCAGACCAGCTCATTCAAATAAACTCAGCACTGGAAAGATGACCACCCCTAGCCCAACCATCTCCATCATGGGAGTCCCTGCCCCAATGGTACCTCAATTTTTCCAAATCTTAAAGTAATTATTATTATTATTTCCAGTACTGTGTAGAGGAGAAGTTCAAGCAGGAAGGGGGAAGGCCCTCCCAGATGAGCCTGCCATCCCTCTCCTCCACAAACTCTACTCTCTAGCCAAGCTAAATGATTCTCTGTTCCCAGAAAAACTGCCATGCTCTTAAACCTCCAGAAATGGAACTATGGTGGGGTGATTGCAACTGTGCTCAGGGCACCAGATTTAGAGGGCATCGGTAACATAGTGCTTCAGCACTTTAGTGCCTAGCTAGCAAGAAGAATTTGTTAGGATAGGGAACTAATGTGTGTGTGTGTGTATATATATATACACACACACACACACACACAAATGCACAAATACACATATGTGCAACATACACATGCATATATGTGTATATACATATACACACATATATAGATAGAGATTGATATCTTTATCGATATAGACATAGATATATACTTCCATATACACCCTGGCCTGTACCCTCCTGCCTTCTCTAACATCACCAGAAAAAAAACACTGGATTGAGGGGATGTTTTCTGCCGTTTATCCCTGGGTTCAGAAATGGCCGATTCTGGCCATGCCTGCTTTGGGGACCTTGTTCACTGGGTTCTTTCTGCCTTGAATGACTCCCCTTCCTCACTCAGCCTGCTGAATTCTGACCTAGACTTTAAAACCCAACTCACAGGGTGGCTAGGTGGTGCAGTGAATAGAGCACCGGCCCTTGAGTCAGGAAGACCTGAGTTCAAATTCAGCCTCAGACACTTAACACAGAAAACTAGCTGTGTTACTTTGGACGAGTCAACTTAACCTCAATTGCCCTACCTTGCCCCCTCCAAAAAGCAAAAAAAATCCCCAACTCAGTGCTCTCTGTTCCAGGAAGGCTTCCTTGACTTCTTTCTTTAATAATGATTAATAATTATCAATTATTTGATAATTATGATTAATAATGATCTTCCCCAGCGTTGTGTCCCTGGCCCCTCCCGTTTCGCTCAGGTGTCATACTCATCTGTGCTGGTATCTTTCCACCCCCCACCCCCCCAGGCTGTAAGAGAGGGAAGGAGCTGTCCCGGCTCAGCTCAGCTTTAGTTCTGCCAAATGAATGAATGGCCACTTTCTGAGACGTTTCTCTCTTTGTGAATTCCCTCTCCCCAACTGCCCATAGTGGGAGGGCT
>CM053593.1:24279464-24296597 GCA_028646575.1 Pseudocheirus occidentalis
AACTCAGGTCCTCCTGACTCCAGGGCCGGTGCTCTATTGACTGCACCACCTAGCCGCCCGCCTGTTGTATTTTTTAGAGGGTGCTTGCTGGTAGCAATTAGACGTCCATATCATGCTGGGTAACTGGGAAATGCGGCTTAATCATGTCACAGACTTCTGCCAAGCGGCAGGGGTGATTTCAGGCACATCCCAGGGTCTCCTTACTTGGCATAATGTGTGAGTGGAGGGACAGGAAAGAGTTCACATTGACCTTCTTTATCTTACCTACCTTGATCCTGTAGACCTTTTTCCAAAAGGAGCTAAGTCAACTCATACTCTCTTCAATTTGGATTACATGTATATGTGTTTTGTAACTTTCAAAATCTGTTCTCTAGTCCCATTAATAGAAGACAATTACTTCTTAGCAGCAATTAATCATGTGTATTGATTTCTGGCAGTGCACTTGATATAAATCTCATCTTCCCCAAGCACAGGGCACTGATGGGGTCCTCGTGTGCCCGGTGTTGCCCACATTTGTTTTGGGGGTGCTCAGGCCCAGGGCTGCAGGATTGTTCACGCTTGCTGTTTTTGCTGCTCTCTGTACATCGATGACAGTCACCCTTCAGCGGCTCACACTCTGCAGTCTTTGCCTTCCTGAGGTGAAAGCAGATTCTGTAGCAGAAATTTCTCCAGCTGAATGCCTCCAAACTTGATTGGCTATTGATTGCCTTGTCCCAGGGGAGCTGCGTGCCTGCTGTGTAGAGACTTTCTTTCTCGGTTTCCTTTAGAAGCCTCGCTCTGACAAACGTACTAATATTTGCCATAGTTGGAATCACCTTTGGAATTCTTTTATCTTAAGTTCTCTTGAGGCTTCAAACATTTTCATTTTCTGACTCTTTTCTTCTATCTTGTCAAACTCTAGCCTTTGTTTGCCAAGGCTGCTTCAAAATGCGCATTTTGTATGTTTTGAGGGTGTTCTGTTACCACTTTCTGAAAAGCCTTTGGACCATCTGTACCTGATGTCAAAATGCTCCTTGTCCTTGTCTCTTTATGGGTGACAAGCCAAAAATCCCTCCTGACACCCCATTGTTACTTATTGCTGTGGAACCTTAGCTTCCCCACCCCATCCCCTGCTCTCCAGCACAGCCTGTGTTCAGTGATTAGTTATTGGTCCTAGGCACACTTTCTTTACTATGCCCTTTGGAGGCGATCAAAGCCCCTTGGGTCTGTGGGTCCTTGGGTGGGGCTCATGTCCAGGACTGCTTGAGGGTTCAGATTTTGTCAGTGTTACCTCCTTCTCCACCCAACTTGAAGATCTCAGAGAGTGACTTGTTCAGCCAAAGTCAGTCCTAGCTGGAGCTGCGCTGTCTGCTCAGCATGACAAGATCACTCCTTTCAGTTTCTCTCTTCATTCATTTCTCTCTGCAGTTATTTGCAGTCCTGAAAACAACTTCGGGCTTGGGCGGGGGGAAGAGAGGGAGTAGAGTAAGTCAATGGCAGAGCCCCGAGTGACAGTCGTTGGTCCTTAGCTCTGGTGTCTGATCCCCAGGCTCCTAGTCAGGCTCTCAAGGTTAGAATTGATTGAAAGACAGCTGTGTCTTCAGGGAGTATCCCTACCACTGCCTTCAGTGATCAATCCTAATGCTGTCCTTCCCCTTAATATCTAGGTTATTTGATCTTGAATTTTGATTTGCTGGTCAGAATTGTGCTTCTTCTGATTATTGTATAAATTTGGGTCCCTTCTCACTTGTTGTGGTCTCTGCCTGGCTTATAATATCTTCATGTTCTTTGACGTTTATGGGTCCAGGTTGTACATTTATATCACAGGACAGAATTATGGGAAAATTATGTATGTAAATGAGGGGATCAAAGACAGGAGATCTGGAGAGGACCCTGGGTCATTGAGTCTAATCCCATCACTCCACAGATGGGGAGACTGAGACTCAGAAGTGAAGGGCCTTGTCCAGAATCATATGATAGGAACAAAGACAGAATGCCCTGCTTGGCCTTCACCGCCTCCTTATGCCAGACCCCCTCTCTCCCCCAGCTACAAAGGCATCCTGGCCGTTCCCTGAATGAGACCCTCCCTCGTCCCTGGCTGCTCCCCCACTCCCACCCCTCCATCTCCACCTCCTGGCATCCTCCAGCCATCAGGTCCTCATCAGGCCCATCCGGAGCTCTTGCTGTAGCGCTGTGCACTGGCTGGGAGCTCAGGTGGCAGGGGCCGGCACATAGTAGGTGCTTGTAAAGAGGTTTATTGACTGTCTGAGCCAGGGTTTGAGCCCAACATTCTCCATCTGCCGAGGTCTCTGCTGTGCTGCACTGCCACCTTGTGGGGGAAATGTGACTTCTGCAACTGGGCTGTTAACCTGCTGAGCCTACATCCCTTTGATAACCAGATAGCAGGGTACTGAGGTCCAGCCAGCCTACTGTTCGGCCTGACCGTGGCCCAATGGAGAATTTGCTAGACAAGCACCAGGGCTGGCGGAATAGGCCCAGGTCCCTTTTCTCTGCCCTGTTAGAATCAGTGAAGCCTTACTTTAGTATAACCTTTCATGAGCCTTGTGTTTGTTTTCAGCCTCTGGAATCTCTTTGAACCACTGCTGTACATGGCTATTTCTTATTGGGTCACGGTCACCTTGGTCCTTTGGGCCAATTCAGTATACCAGTTCCTAGGCCAGGACACCAGGCTCCACACTAGAGGTACAGAGATGAGAAAGCACAGCCCTTTCTGAGAGCTCATGGTTTAGTGGGGGCTGTGACAGGAGCTCAGCCCAGAACCAGAGTACCCTATGAGGAGAGAGGGGTCACCTTTGGGGGAGGACTCTGAGAAGGCTTCATTGTACATGTGGCAGCTGAGTTGAGATTTTAGTAGCTGGAAATGTCCAGGGAGTTTCTTCCAGGAATTGAGGGATGGCTTCATTGAATGGCCAGAGGCAGAAGAGTCTAGGACAATGAAAGAATAAATGAAAGCATTTGTTATTAAGTGCCTTCTATATGCCAAGGGGGAAGGGGAAAGGAACAAATATGTTTTAAGTACCTACTATGTTCCAGGCACTACTTTACAAATACCTCATTTGATCCTTACAACCACCCTGGGAAGTAGGTGCTTTTATTCCCATTGTACAGTTGTGGAATCTGAGGTGGATATCAGTTAAGTGACTGCCCCAGGGTCACACAGCTAGTAAGTGTCTGAGGCTGGATTTGAATTCAGGAAGATGAATCTTCCTAACTCCAGGTCTAAGGCAGGGCCCTGTCCACTGTGCCGCCTAGCTGCCCAGTTCTCAGTTTACAAAATAACTTCTTGTTTTTTAAATAGTATTTTATTTTTACCAATTATATGTAAAGACAATTTAAAATTTTATTTATTTATTTTCAATTTGAAACATTCAGTTCCACAAGCTTTTGAGTTTTAAATTTTCTCCCCTTCCCTTTCCTCCCTCCTCCCCAAGATGGTGTGCAATCTAATACAGGCTCTACATATACATTCATACTAAATTTATTTTCACATTAGTCTTGTTGTATAGAAGAATTATAACCAATGGAGTGAACCACAAGAGAGAAAAAACAAAAGAAAACAAAAAAGAGAAAATAGTATACTTCAGTCTGCATTCAGACCTGGTCATTCTTTCTCTGGATGTCGATAGCACTTTCCATGAAGAGCCCCTTGGAGTCGTCCTAGAACCTTGCTTTGCTGAGAAGAGCCAAGTGTAAAGATAATTTTTAACATTCATTGTTACAACATTTTGAGTTCCAGATTTTTCTTCTTTCCTCTCTCCCGTCCCCTTTTCCTAAAACCATAAGCAGTTTGAAATAGGCTATATATGTGCAATCAATGTAAAACGTATTTCCATATTATTCATGTTGTGAAAGAAGAAAAAACCATAATGTAAAAAAAAAACCACACACAAAATAAAGTGAGAATAGCCTGCTTCGATCTGCATTCAGACTCCACGGCTCTTTCTCTGGATGTGCAGCAGTTTCCATCCTGAGTCCTTTTGAATTGTCTTCAGTCATTGTACACGTGAGAAGAGCCAAGTCATTCGCAGTCGGTCATTGCACCGCGTGGCTGTCGCTGTGTACAGCGCTCTCCTGCTTCTGCTCCCCTCACTCGGCATCAGTTCATATAAGTCTTCCCAGGTTTCTCTGAAGTCCGCCCGCTCATCACTTCTCATAGTATTCCATGACATTCATATACTGCAGCTGGTCGCCATTTCCCAGTCGCCTCAGTTTCCAGTTTTTTGCCACCACAAAAAAGAGCTGCTATAAATATTTTTCTGCATGTGGGTCCTGATGAAATGACTTCTTAAGACCTTTCCCGTTCTCACATTCTGATCCCATGAAATACTGCCTTTTAGAGAAGGTAAATGGCCTGTATCGGGGGGTGCCAGTCGTGCGCTCAGCGTCTATGTGCCCCGGGTGCGAGCTGAGGCCCAGAGCCGGGAAGAGTGACTTGAATAGCTGTGATAACATCTCCAGTAATAATAAATACACGGCTAGTAATAAAAGCACTCACAGCACTTTCTTTTATAAAGAACTTTGCATGAGTTACCTCATGTGATCCTCAGAGCCACCCTTCAAGGGGGGCACTGTTGTTACCCTCATTTTATAGGTGAGGAAACTAAGCTGAAGGGACTTGCCCAGGGTCACTTAGCCAATAAGTGTCTGAGGCAGGATTTGAATTCAGGTCTTCCTAACTCCAGGCCTCACCTTCTATCTCCTGTGCCGTTGAGCTTCTTGAGGTTTCTCACAGAACTCATGGCTCATCTCCAGTCCAGTGGGCTTTCTTCAAACACTGTTGATGTCTGGTGATTCCTCCTTATTCTATTCCAATCCCCCAGAAAACTGGGGCTGTGATGGTTGCCTTTTGTCTGCTTCATCATTCATTTATCCCGGAGTCTTAGCAGGATCAGGCTCCATCCCAAAAAACTTGGGGTAGAACTGTATTCTGCATTCTGCTTTTTGGTGCTGGGGCACTATAAGTAACAGATATTGTTATGAGGGACAGAGCTCTTGGCTAAGTAAGTACTTGGGCAGACTTTGACTCTGAGGTAAGGGGTGGGGAAAAACAGCTTGGTGCCTTCTGGAAATCTTCAGGTCAGGTGGTGGCAGAATTAGGTTCAAGCTTATAAGACCTTTTATCACAGAGTACCTCCCTTCAAACAGATGGCCTGGGGTGTTTTTTCCAGTCGTGTTCCCCAGTGAATGTCTGTATTTACTAGGGGCATATATGCCCACAGCTGGTAAAGACTCCTTGAAAAACCTACAAAACAAGGAAACATAGCCCCTCAGAAGCCTCCCCACGCCTCACTGGGAGTGGCCTCAGCTCCAGAACTGCTGCCCTTGGGCTGGGATTTGGGACTATGTTCAAGGGGCTGGAGACCACTGACTCACTGACATGACTTGGGCCTCTTGGGCCTCTCTCTCTCTCTCTCTCTGTCTCTCTCTCTCTCTGTCTCTGTCTCTCTCTTTCTCTCTCTCTTTCTCTCTCTCTCAACAGTGTTTCCCAAACAGTAAGGAAGCAGCCAGATGTACCAGTGTTTCTGCCAAATCCCATGGTGGGAGAAGGCATTATTGGGAGCTTACCTCTAGGACCCACAGAGGGGGCTGACAGCCAGTCCTCAGCGGCAGCAGTGGGTGAACCCCAAGCCGAGTCAACCCAAGTAAGGGAGCCCTTGCCACCTTCACTGGATGATCAGAAATTTTACCAGGACTTATTGGTAAGAAGAGTTTTTTGGTTTTGTTTTTGTTTTTTGCTTTTTGGGGGGCAGTTGGGGTTCATTGACTTGCCCACTTGTCACACGGCTAGTTTTTTGTGTTAAGTGTCTGAGGCCGGATTTGAACTCAGGTACTCCTGACTCCAGGGCCAGTGCTCTATTCACTATAGCACCTAGCCACGCTGGTAAGAACAGTCTTGAATACCATCCTGTTTGGGATGTAAGGCACTTGTTTGAAGTCAGAGGGCCACACTTGAGGAGCTAGAGGACCCCATGTGGCCTCGAGGCTTCCTGAGGTTTTTTGGTTTCACATTGAATGTAACAACAGTTCAGAAGCTTGTCTGGCACCAACATCCTGCCTTTCTCTGGCCATGTGGGGATGATGAAGGTCACAGATGCCATTTACACTTTGCCTAAAATATGACTGGGCAGCCAGGCTCGGTGACTTCCTCCCCATAAGCACGTCACTTGGAAACACAGGCTTGTCTCCAAAATGTGAGTTTGGCTTTTATAAGTCTGAACCCAATTAAACAAAATTCAGATCTAGGGAGAAGCCACATATCTGTAACTTGCCACTCTCTGTAACTCTGCTTCTCCAGCTGTGAAATGGGATGGACAATACTGGCTTCCCTGGGAGCTAAAGATCCACTGGACCAGTTACTATATCACACTCATCAAATGCTGTTTGGGTGTTCTGTGGGTCTGGGGAACATGGGCGCAGGCTTTGGCTCATGACTGGGGGCTGCTCAGGGCTTCTTCCCTACAGCTCTTTGGGGTCCCTGCCATGTTCTCTCAGCCTGGACAGGCAAGTGAGCAGAAGAGTGAACACCACTGTTTTTTTTCTGACAACACTTTTGAGTTTAGTTTTTGAGCTTTGAATTTTTTTGTTTTTGTTAGGGTCAGGTAAACTACGTATTAAATAATTCTTCCAAAGACAGTGAGCCCACGTCCACAAGAGTAGCAGCGATTCCCAATCATGATGGCATTGGGACCCGGAATGGGGGTGATGGAAAAACCAAAACACCTGACCTGAGCCACATGGACAAGGACAGCGTCCTTCACGCCACCCTTAAACAGCTAAGAAACCTTGGGGTAAAAATCGACTCCCCAAGTAAAATGAAGAAAAATTCACATAAAGTGGACCAAGCCAGGTAATCTTTTTGTGTCTCTAAGATAAGTAAGTATTTATGGTATGGTGATCTTGTGACAAAATAACCGACTTGTTTTTTATTGGGGATATTGTGATACAACCATCATTTTAGAACTTTATAGCCAAGAGCCCTGACTGAGGACTGAAGTGGGGCTGATTCTTCTCAGGCTCCTCAGGCTTCTCCCATGGTGACCTGGGCACACTTAGGGAAAGGAAGACTGTGAGACCGAGCAGCAGCATTTTGTAGACTGACTTATTCACTGTTCTGTGATAAGGCACATGGAGTGGAATGTGGCCTTCATTTTTATAGTCAATGGACCAATATTTCCAACACCCTTCTGTTTCCTGGAGGTGTGGTCTTGCCTTTTGGGGGTGCAGATGTCGTGGCAAAAGAATCCCACTTCTTCACTGCTTCCATTTTATTCTGATCTAAATGCAGAACAGGAAATAGAGATGGGAATTCCTAGAGAACCTTTCAGTATCATCAAAAATGACTTTAATTACTTTCTCAAGGAAGTGAAAATGGAGGTTAGAATACATTCAGGGGGTGGTTTCCTGTATTTTGAAGTGAGATTTTCCACCTTGTGATAGTAAATTATCCTGTGATGGGATAGAGGCTGGCAGGCGGTTCACAGCATATGTGAAAGGCGGTAAGCCGGGTGTAAGAGTGGTTTTAACAGCCTTGGTGAGAAATAATTCAGTGGATTTTAGCTGTATGAGAATCTTACTTTTAAGGAAGTACTTCCATTTTCATTTGGTCACAGTTGTCCATACTCTCAGCATGATCCTCTGCAATGCCCTCCTCCCTTCAAGGCTCACCTTGACCCCTCACCCCCAGACAACTTCCCAGCTGCCTTGAGAGCATAGTCAGCTCTTCCTTCTGGAGCTTTCTTTAGCCCTCAGGGCCTGGAGCACCCTTCTCCCCCACCACCATCTCCAGGCCTCCCTCAGCTCCCACCTGCTCCCAGAGACCTTCCCAGGGCTGTTGGGGCCCACCCCTCTGGATGTCTGGATGTGACTTATGTTGTCTTCTCCTATCAGAACAGGAGACCCTTGAGGGCAGGGGCTGGTTTTGGGACTTTGGGGGGTTTGGGGGGGAGTTGCCTTTCTTTGGATCCCTGGGACTTAACACTGTGTCTGGCATCCAGTAACAACTGTGACTTCCGCTCACTTCGAGTCGTCCCTACCTTAGAAGGAGGCTGTTCCACAGGTTTCTTTGTAGGCCTTCTTCCCTCAGGCCTTCATTACCTCCCCTGTAAAAGGGCTTGGACGAGGTGGTTACTGAGGCCCTGCTGGTTCTGATGCCAGTTCTCCTTCTGTAGCTCAGAACACACTTCCCTATCAAAACAGTACAGATCTGAGGGATTCCCACATCTCCCCTCTTCCCTCCAGCTTGATTAAGAGAAGAAGGGGTCTGGTTTTTGTTGTTTTTGAGAGGTTTTTGTCTTAGTGTCTTATGTTCCTAGAATCTACTAGATCATAGGTGCTTAACAAATGTTTTTTAAAATGTTTTAATCCAATAGACCAATTGATCCATCAGTAAGCATTTATTAAACTCCCACTATATGGGACCTCCCACTGGAGATGCAAGTATAAGGATGAAATAATCTCTTTGTCATAAACCAGAAGTAAATAAGTACAGACTTCTACAGAGTAGTCAAACAGAGGGCAGTTTGGGAGGGTTGGGAAAGGCTCTGTGCACACAGTGGTGCCTGGGCTGCATCTTCAAGGGGAAGAGGAGTTCCAGGGGGCAGAGGGAAGGAGGGAGGTGAAGAAAATGTCTGGGAATTCTAGTTCTAACGCTGCCTGAGAGACTAGCCATCGGGGCGGTTGGGGGGAAAACTTGTTTTAAATTCCATATGGGAGCATGCAGGGATGCACTCCTCTCTGACACCTGTGACACAGCCTGCTGAAAAGCTTCCTAGCTAGGAGAATCTGCCAGGAATGGAGCAGGCTGCCCCAGAAGGGTTTTCCATCACTGGAGGTCTTTAGCTGGAGGCTTGTTGACCACTTGTCAGGGAAGCTGCAGGGAGGTTCTTGGTCCAGTACTGGTTGAACCAGAGGCCTCATGAGTCCCATTCAATGTGTGCATGCATGCATGTATGTATGTATGTATGTATGTATGTGTGTATGTATGTATGCATACATACATATATATTTTGGCAAATGTGCCTTTTAGCTTCTGCCTTGCTTTAGTTACTATGAGGCTTCTCATTTGGTAAAAAGAGGGGCAAAGAAGCTAGTTAAGGTGAGCAGGAAGTAGCCACAAGGCCAGTCAGACATGGCCAGTGAGAGAAGACCCACCTCCATCATTGCCTTGTGCGGGAGCCGTTCTGGAGCATCTTCCCTGTGCTCCTCAGGTGCTGCCTTTTATTCTGAAGGCTCTTCCCCTCCCTTTGCGTTTCCATGCTCTGGAGAGGGATCCAGAGCTTGTGGCATCACACACACACACACACACACACACATATTCTTTCTCTCCCTCCCTCCCTCCCTCCCTCTCTCTCTCTTTCTCCCTCTCTCTCTCTCTCTCTGGTTCTAGCACATTCATCTGCTCACGGCTTCCAGGGAGAGAAGAGTGTCTCCTGCATTGCTTTACATTGAAATTGTCCTGGCCTTCTCAGGCTTTGGTGTGGAGTGGGATTGGTTTGTTTGGCTTTCTGAGTAATGATCCCCATTCCACCCCCTCAAAAGAAAACAACTCTATCTGTGTTTACAGTGAAGCTCACTGAATGTTTCAAAGGGATATGGTCTCTTTCATAGCTTTATAGAGATCTGGAATCCCCTTTAACAATTCCATAACACAGGAAGCAATTAGAACATCCACATCTCAGTTTTTTCCTGTAACATTTTGAGTTAGAAGTTTTGATTGTGTGCGTGACTGTCAACCAGGAAATAGATGGAATGTGTTTAAAGGTAAATATCCCTGTGAGACAGACAACGTGGCCATATCTGCAGAAGTAGTCAAGATAATCTGCTGGCTTGGTGGGTGGTGTTTTTGCAGTTACTTTTATCTAGTCTTAAGAACAGAAAAGGGTGATAAATCTCCAAAAATTCTTACTAAGGAAACATCCCACCCAAAAGGAGATATTTAAAGCATTGAATATCTCCACTGTATCATGTTAAAATAGGCCAATATTTTTTTCACTTGGGAAGCAAGAATCCCAGAAGGTTGACACGAAGGGCCAAGATGGTGTGATGGAGACCAGAGCTAGAGAGGTCTAGGCCTCTTGTATAGATTTTATTCACACACACACACACACACACACACACACACACACACACACACACACACACACACACACACACACACACACACACACAGTCATGGTGATGTATGAAAGGGTAGCTGCATTGGCTGAGGGAACCCTCTCCATGTACTCAGCTCTCTTAGAATATTAGAGGAGGAAGGGTCCCTGGCAGGCCCCACCCTCCCCTCCATGCACTGGTCTGCTTTATGCTGGCCTTCGTGGCAATCTCTTTTGCAGTGTCCAGGCTCTCCCAGAGAGACAGTGTGGTGTAATGTGGCAGAGTTCTGAACTCGGGAACCTCAGAAGAGGCTGCTTGATCTAAGCCCCTGTGGCCCCCAAGTCTATAAGCAGCATTTTTGGAAGCCTTTCAGTGAGGGGTAGCATCTGGGTCATGACCTCCAGTCACACTCAGCCCCTCCTATACTTGAGGACTTGGAACCAAGTCCTTCCAAGGCCCTTGATCCTTGGAACCCCCTTCAGCCCCCTCCAGGCCCCTTCAGTTTCTTTCCCTAGTTCCTTTCACTTGTCCTCACATGGCATGGGTGGAGATCTTTTTATTTCATTCTTGTGGCAGCTTTTTATGGTGTTAAGAAACAGTGAGAGTCTGAGATTATCCTAAAAGGAGCACCTTATGTCTCCTATTGGGCAGGCTAGGTGGTAGGAGTCCCGAGTTCAGGTCTAGCCTCAGACACTTATGAGCTGTGTGACCCCAGGCAAATCCCTTCACCATTTGCCTCAGTTTCCTTGTCTAAACAATGAGCTGGAGAAGGAAATGGCAAACCCCTCCAGTATCTGCCAAGAAAACCCCCAATGGGGTCACGGAGAGTCAGACACCGACTGAAAAGTGACTGAACAACAACATTCCTCCTGTTTCCTGTACTCTGGGCCTCTTAAGTAATGCAGTAATGAAGTTTAATCAGGATAAATGCAAGGTTTTGCACTTAGGTTCAGAGACCGTCGCCTTCACCAGTCTGCTGCCTCGAGCCGCCGGTTCTGTGCCTCGGTGGGCAGCCGTGGGAGGATGGGGGAAGGATTTCATCATGGGTGAAAAAAAATAAACACTGCTTGTGGACTGGGGAAGGAGGGGGCCATGCTGGTAACTGGAAAGAAGAAATAAAGATATCACTAAAACTGTAGAAAGAGGAAAGGCTCCCTAAGCAGACAGAAATGTGTAGTTGCTATTTTCTAGTCGTGTCTAACTCTCTGTGACCCCATTTGGGGTTTTCTTGGCAAAGACACTAGAGGGGTTTCCTACTCCGGCTCATTTGACAGATGAGGAAACTGAGGCCAGTGGGATCACACAGCTGTAAGTGTTATCAGGCCTGATTTGAACTCAGGAAGAGGAGTCTTTTTGATTCCAAGCCCAGCACTCTATCCACTGTGCTGGCTGGCGGCCCTGTAGAAAAATTGCTTAGTTATAAAAATCTAATTTTTAAAATAGTTATTTTATTTAAAAAATTAATTTTTACCAATCACCTGTGCACCAGAGATGAGATTCCAGGACAGGTGACTGTAGTTTGTTTGCAGGACCAAGGTGCTGCCTGGGCCCCTCCTCTCATCACCATCCTCTCGCTTCCTCCCTTTCTTAGTCCCAAGGCTTCCCCTCTTTCTAACCACTCTGTTCTGTGGAGGGCATCGCCATCCAGTCAATCAGGTTTGTAGCCTGCATGTCATCTTTGACCCTGAACTCCCCTCCCCTGGCCTACAGATCTGGTCTGTTAGCTTCCTGTCACATAGAAGCTGCCCCTGTCCTGTTGAAATAATGAATTACTGAATTGTGTAATTCACGCACAGTTAACATAAAATTTATTTACTACCCTCACTGAATAATCTAAATGACTGTAAATAGAAGAGGAATACTGGGGTGTTGTGGGGTGCAGACCTAGGCCAGAGCTCAGTAGTACAGGTACAGGTGAGGCTGCTTTGAAAGCCTGTCACCCCTCTCCCTGGTGGAAACAATTTTATCTTGGGGACTTTAAGGAAGAGAAAAGATGGCTGCTGTTGACAGAGTGAGGCTGGCCACCACCCTGCTATCTTTGGGCTGATGTCTGTTGGCAGGTGGGGGAGAGTTTGCCTGGAGCCAGTGACTGTTCCATTCCCAACCCCATGGTCTCCAACTGTATCCCAGAATGGAGATTTGACCTCAGCAGCTCTGAGAAAGTGAGCTGAGTCTTGACCCTGTCCGTCTAAGAGTTTTGGAAGATTTGGACATTTCAGGGACAGCCTGCCCACTGCAAACATTCTTGTTACTGTGAGGTGTGAGGCACAGACTAATTAATGGCTTGTTCTTGTGTGTCTTTCAGCGTATTGGCATGCATCAGTCCTGAAGCCGTCATCTCTGGATTAAACTATATGTCCTTTACTAATGTTGGCATGAGTGGCTTAAGTCCCAACGGTGTGGATCTGAGCATGGAGGCCAATGCCATCGCTCTCAAGTATCTAAATGAAAACCAGCTGTCACAGCTTTCCTTCAGTCGAGCAAACCAAAATCTTCCTGATTCATCCTTCGGCCTTCTTCATATCAACACAGACAAAAACATGGTGGGGCTTAGCTTGATCTCACCAAACATGTCTTTTGCAACCCGAAAATATATGAAGAGGTATGGACTGATGCAAAGCAGTGACAGTAGTGAGGATGAGGAAGAGATTCTGAATAGGACAGAAGTCGCTGAGAGTGAATGTTCCCTGGGTCAGACCTTGGCTTCTGGCCTTGAGCATTTTAGCTGTCAGAAGGATGGCCCTGGAAGAGGCTGTGAAATTTTAGATTTGAAACACTACAGCCTGGAGCTGGGGGGCGCACACGAGCCACCAAAGCCGAGGATGCCCGTGTTAAGAGACATCACAGATGAAGTGGCCCCGGCGAGAGCCACATCATCACCTGAGGATGAGTCTGGGGCCTTCATCCTGAAAGACTTAAAGAAAAACCCTGCAGTCAAGTTACTGACTGGCCGGGCAGAGTTTACTCAGCATCCCAACAAGGAAAATCAAAGGGACATTCAGGTGTTTGCTGAGAGTTTGCAGCCTTCTGACACTCTCCAAGGGATGAATAGCATGAATTCAGTGGGTACCTTCTTAGATGTCAGGCGTCTCAGGCAGCTGCCCAAATTATTTTAGGTATTTAAGTAACTGTAAAACTTTGCCTGAATTGGGGCGGAGGGCTGAGTGGAGGCTTGGCCCTTGAAGAGAGTGAGGTGGGCCACTGAGTTAGGTAGCTGAGGTCATTCCAGAATCTTCTCAGATACATCTCTGCAGTGGCCAAGGGCTGAACCAGTGGCTTCACTGCCCAAGAGATGGACAGCTGTACAGGACAGAGCACAGGCTCTCAAGGAGGACCCCTCTTCAGTCAGCAGAATGATGTATCTTTACAGCTGGAGTCTGGGCAGTGAACACTCACCCTCACTCAGCCTGACTTGTTCTTTTATCGTAGAAAATCATTTTATCCAATATCTTGGTAAAGGTTGTTTACTGTCAACTTTGTTAAAGTTGATTCAGTCTCAGCTGGCTCCCATCTCTGCATATTCCCTGAGTTACTTTGAAAGCATCATGAAATAAAAGTAACTCCACCTTTTCTTTTATCTTCTGAAAATACATTTATTTAAGGCACTACCTTCTGTCTTTCCTCTTAATTAAGATGCCTGTTTGTTAAAATCTTGAGACAATTAAACTATTGGGATTGTGTGTGGTTGAGGCTTGTGTGACATTGTCTCTTCATTGTGTTGCTCTGATATTCCAGAGCAATTCATTTATGATGTGTGTGCTTTGGAAACTTGGGAGTGAGTGTTTCAAGTGTTTGAATTTAATAAAAATGTGCAGGCTGTCTGCCTTGATCACCTGCTAGAACAACCTTATGAATCTCTTTGTTGAGAAATAACATCCTTCAAATTGGTTTATGGAACATTTGGCATTTTTGAGTTGGTTTGTGGAAAAAGTCCGCTTTCTCACGAGATGTTTCTGCCCTTGAGTTAAAAAGAAAACATCACTGTGTCTTCCTGAAGTTTGGTTACCAGAGTGTCCTGGAGGGAATAGTTCTCACTTCCTCCCCCCTTAAAATGAATAAATTACCAAACAAATGAAAACCACCTAACCGATGGTCCCTATAAGCTTCCAGTGTGTGCACTGTTTTGGTAACGATCTGGCAATGTAGGATTTCAGTTGATTAAGTCCATGGTAAAGACTCCTTTCCAAGGAACATATGTTCTCTTGGTTCAGGTTGATAGCCATGGGCCGATTAAAGCCAAGTGTCCTCTTCGGTGCTCTTGTCTGAGTTCACTTAGAAATCTTCATGACGTTTGCTGGGAATCCCCCTCTGTACTTTAATGGAATGGAGCTGCCCCTGCTGCTTGGAGTATGTTCTTCTTAGTCTTAGTCCTGAGACAAACCCATTTCCTGTTTCATGAGTGTGGGCTCCACGTGTGCTATGCAGGATTGGAAAAGACCATAGAACAGTTGGGTGAAAAAACGTGACAGTCCTGTCCATGGAACAAAAGCCCTTTTGTGCTGAGCTTGACCAGTGAAAACAGAACCGCATACGTTCCAAGGCCAGCTCCATCTGCTGGCCTGTAACGGTCAGTTCCAAGAGAATTGGGGTCTTAGGACCCCTCCCAAAACATTGTACTAAATATCAGTATGTCCCCTGGGGATCATGCAAGAAAGTAGGATAAGTGTGTTGTCTTGGATCAAAGAATGTTTCTGCTGTAGGAAACGGCTCGTTAAGTCAGTTTATGATGGGTCACCCCCCGACCATTCCCTCTCAGCCCCTTCAGAGGAATCCTGGTAGAACACTTTGGGACTGGCAAAGGGTGAAGTTAAAATGTTCTCTCTGAGGCACCACCACCACCTCTGGGGAGCAGCTGTGTCCAGCAGCTGCCCTGGCCAGATGGAATAGTTACACAGAGGAACAGGCCTTTTTCTTGACTAGGCTAACCTGACACAAATAGCGAATGTGTTTCAACTTCCCCTTGCCTTACTTCAAGGGCAGCTCAGGTGCCACCTCCAGAGTCTTCCTTGACCTCTCCTCTGCTGGCCAGGTTTTGGAAACAAAGGGAGAGGTTGCTTTCAACTGGAAACATCAGGGAAGACTTCATGGAGGAGGTGGCAGGATGTTAGGTGCATTGTCAGTTGTGGAACTTTCCCAGGTTTAAATTATCCCTAAATAGCTAGCCCTTGTCAATGAAAAAAATAAGCACTTATTAAGTGCCTTGTGTATACAAGGACACAAGGACAAAGCACTCAGGGAGGTATAAGCCCCTCACCCCCCATCCTTCCTCTGGAGTCCTTCCCAAGTCTATGCCCACTGCTAGAGACTTCTGTCTGGTCTCACCTTCCCTTTACTTTGCATGTAACTTGTATGAAATCATATATTTTAGTCTCACCCATTAGGCTATGAGCTCCCTGAAGGCAAGAATTATTACTTTTCGCCTTGCTTGTCAATCCTAGTGCTTAATTATGAATACTTAATACCTGCATGCAGACTCATATTTACGCAGATAAATATTAGAGGATCTCGAGGGTGGAGCCAACATCCCAGACTGACAGTCTTCCCAGGGAGGTGGCACTGAAGGATTCTGAGAAACAGATGAGGAGGGGGAATCCATTCCAGGCAGGACAATAGGAGAGGAAGTGCACCTAGAACCTGGAGTATGTGGAGGTTAGTGCGATGTCACAGCCGTAGGTCAGAGTTGTATCTTACTCTAAAAGCGCTAGTGAGCTACAGAAGATTTTTTTAGAAGATTCTTGAGTACAGAATTTAACTGCAGAGAATGGGCTGGAGAGAGGAGGCGCTAAGCATGGGGGGACCGTAGGGAAATACTAGATGCTTTTCTGCTAATCCAAACAGGGATCACTTCTCTAGTATAGCTCCCCCACAGGGGATCATTCTACCTGCTTGGCTACACTCAGTGATGGGAACTCACTTCCAAGGCATCCCATTCGATTTTTGGACAACAGTATGAAATTCTTTCTTAAATTGAATTGAACTCCACCCCTGCTTGTATTTCAATGTGTCTTCCATCACTGTGGGCATTTTCTTCATCTATGCAAATCAACATCCCCTGACACCTTAGCAGATACTTGTAAATAGTAATCAGGAAAAAGAAAAATGTCTCCTTCATTGCTTTCTTCATAATAGCTGACATCTGTCTATACAGCACTTCAGGTTTACAAGGCACTTTACATTTGACCTCACTGGAGCCCTACAACAAACCTACATGGTAGATATTCCAGGAGTGATCGCCATTTTATAGATGAGCAAACAGCTTCAGAGACCATAAGTGATTTGTCCGTGTTCTCATAGTAGAGTCGGGGCAAGATCTTCCTGACTCCAGGTCTAAAATTGTGATGTGCTCCCTTCCTCCTTAGCTCTTTGCTAACCCCATCATCACTCCATTGAATTGAAGAGGGTTCCTAAGATAAAATTATACATCATGATGCTGTGCACAGACATCCATGGCCAAGGAGCACCGCCATGTTCTACAGCACTTCATTTAAGTAGCCTGGGTGAGAGTCGTGCAAACCCATGAACTCGCTATTTAAGAAAATTCAGTACTCAAAACATTACACACAGATAAATGAATGATTCATAGAATCTGAATTGGAAAAGACCTAGTGGCCATCGAGTCCAATCTGCACCTGAATTAGACTCTTCAGCATACCGAGTGCTTAGCACAGTGCCGGGCTAGATGTTTAATAATTGTTTATTGACTGTCCGCCTGAGGGTCACTGAACTTTTGGTAAGAGACCCTCTATAAAGGGAACCCATTCTCTTCCCAAATAGCACACATCAATTTGAGGCAGCTAATTGTTAGAAAGCGTTTCCTGATATCAAACCAAATCTGTTTCTTTTCATCGGCATGCTACATTTCTTAGCTCTGCCTACGGACAGGCAGAGCGAGTCCCTGTTTTGTCTGATACTTGTTCTCGGCTCTCACGCCCCCCAGGCCTCTTCCAGGTCAAACAGGTTCTGGCTCTTTTGACTGATTCTCACAATCACTAACCTATTCACTCTAGATTATGTACCTTCATATATATCACATGTTCTTCA
>CM053593.1:24296697-24326270 GCA_028646575.1 Pseudocheirus occidentalis
CCCAATGGCTAAAACTGCATTAGATTGTGTTTTATTTATTTATTTACTTATTCATTCATTCATTCATTCATTCGTTCGTTTGTTTGTTTGTTTGTTTGTTTGTTTGTTTATTTATTGCTACCATGTATCACAATATTGAAACATTGGTCTTTCCATTCCCTGGTCTTTTCCCCAACCCCCTCCCCCATTTTTTTTCCGGATGAACTGTCTAGCACACCTATTTGGAATATTTGCGAAATTGACTTTTTTAACCTAAGTGTAAGACTTTACATTTATCCTTGAACATTTCATTGTAGTCAATTTCCCACTTTTATCAAAGGATCCACTACAATTTTCCTTTAAGTAGTGAGCCTTCCTCCTCTAATACTTGTATCTCTAACTACTTACAGAATATCTCCACTTGCATATCCCATTATCAGTTCAAACACAATGTCTCTAAAATCAAACTCCTCTTCCTTCCTGGGTAGCCCCACCTTTCTGATTTCCCTATCTCTTTTGGTGGCACCACCAGGTTTATTCCCCTAGACTTGAAAGCTTGGCGTTATCTTCTAAACTCCCTAACTTCATCTGAAACAAAATAACTACCACTTACGTAGCATTTTCTGGTTGGAAAAGTACTTTGCAAATGTCTCTTGTGATCCTCACAACGACCCTGGGAGGGGTCATGTAGTCATTATCCCCATTTTACGATGAGGAAACTGAGGCCGATATGTGATAGCTTACTCAAGGCCACACAGTTATTGGTTGAGGCAGGATTTGAATTCTATTCTTCTGCAGAAGAGCAGCACTCAATGCACTTTGCCACCTCGCTGACATACATTGTCTCCCGGTTCTGTTGATGTCTTGCCTCTTTCCCATAACCTATCATCTGGTGCCTGGATTATAATGATGCTCTAGCAAGTCCCCCAGCCTCCTTTTTCCCTCTTTTTCATCCTGCACAGGCCCCAGACTAATCTTCCTAGAGCCCCTGCTGTATCACTACAGATCAAGTCCAAATGCCTCACTCTGACTTTCAAAGTCCTTTACGGTTTGTCTTTATCAAACCTTATCTCATTGCCCTCCTACATAGAGATCCTCTACCTAGGCTGATTTCCTCCTTGGTTGTTTCCCACCAACACACACACACACACACACACACACACACACACACACTGTCTCTGTCTCTCTCATACTTGTTCCCACTTTTCGACATCCTTTGGAATTCCCTTCCATGTAATCTTCCCCTGTCCAAATCCTTACCTCAAGCCCAGGAAGGCTTGGCTGACCACTCAGCCCACACACAGCTAGCTTTCCCCTTAGTCACCTCTCTGTACCATGATATTTAGCACACTTATATTGCATTAGTGCTTCTTTCTAGCTTGTTCAGACCATGTACTTGCTTCCAGGGCTGCCAATCATCTCTCCCCAAAGATCCTGAACCCCATGAGGCCAGGGGCCCCCTCTTTCCTATTCAGCTTTCTAACCAGCATGAAGAACCTGCTGGGTGCAGAAAATTGCAGGAGAAGGGGGGTTCAGATGCCTAGCATTTCCTGAACTTAGAATACTTTAAAATTTGCAAAGCACTGGCCTATATGAACTCATTGGATGCTTACAACCATCCTTGTGGGAGACAGGTGCTATTGCTGTATTGTCTATAATGTGTATTATTAAAGCCAATCTGCAGATGAGAAGGCTTAAAGAGTTTGAGTGACTCGCCTACAGTCATACAAGTAGGAAGCGTTCCCAGCAGGACACAAATTCTAGTCCAGTACTCTTTCCATCCTGCCAACTAGCTGTCTCAGTGGTGACTGTACTTGGTCCACTAGGGCAGTGTGACACATAGACAAAACTCTTATGAGAAAATTGCTTAAGGAGAGGCAGCCTCAGAGAGAAGAGCTGGATTTGAGTCCTATTTCTGATGCATATTAGCAATAAGTCCCCGAACAAGTCACTGTTGGTGGAACTGATCCAACCATTTTGGAGAGCAATCTGGAATTATGCCCAAAGTGTTATAGAACCACCCTTGACCCAGAAATGCCACTATTAAGTCTGTTTCCCAAGATGATTAGATGAAAAGGAAAAAAGAAGCTAGCAAAGAACCAGGGAAAATAGGGGAGCCTTCCTAAGGAGGTGGCACTTCAGAAGATGATCTGAACTGGAAAGGAACTCAGCCACCATGTCCAGCTTGGACCTGAGTGAGAATCCCCTGAGATAACAATAATAGCTCATGTGTTTGTGGCATTTCAAGGTTTGCCACATACCTCGCAATCATCTTGTCTGAGTTTTCCAACAAACCCAGTGGGTGGGTGTCATATCCATTTTGCAGATGATGAAACCAAAGCTCAAATGGATAGAGTGACTTGCCCAGGGTCATTCAGCACATAATTCTCCAACACAGGTTCCAGAACCAGGTCCTTCTGATTCTGAGTCTATCTCTTTGACAGTATAGCCCACAAGTGACCAGGCAGCCTGTACTTGAAGACCTTCAGTGATACCTCCCCTCACTTCCTGAAGCAACCTGTTCCACTTTAGAGTACCTCTGATTTTTCAGTTTTTCTTTGTCAGGCAGAATTGATAGCTGACAGCAGAAATCACATCTCCACAGTCTTCTTTTCTCCGCATAGAACATCTACCTAGTCCCTTCGACTGATCCTTGTGTGAGATGAACACAAGACCCTTTACCAAACTGGTCACCCTCCTTTGGACATTAGCTTTTGGACTTGATCTGGAGTGGTACGGAAGGAGGGCTTTAGGAAGATTAGTCTGGGGCCTAATGGATGAAAAGAAAGGAGAAAATACTCCTAAACCGTGATGCTCAAATTTGAAGCTAGTCATTCAGATGTGACCTGGCCAGGGCAGATTATATAGTACCTTATTCCTAAAAACTGTAGCTCTTAATGCAACCTAAGATCATGTTGAGGAAGCTAGGTGGCGCCATAGTGAAATTCATCTTGAGTTCAAATGTGACCTCAGATACTTCTTATCTGTGTGACCCTGGGCAAGTCACTTCATCCTATTTGCCTCAGTTTCTTCATCTGTAAAATAAGCTTGGGAAGGAAATAGCAGACGACCCCAATATCTCTGCAAAGAAAACCCCAAATGGAAGTTACAAAGAGTCATACATGACTGAAATGATTGAATAAGAAGAACAATTGGCTTTTTTGGCTGCTGAAGCAGACTCAGCTCACATTAAGCTTGACATTTACTAAAACTCCTCAAATCTTTTGTGGCCAAATTGCTTTCTAAGAGTACCTCTCCCACCTTGTACTTGTGATAGTAAGTTTTAGAACCCAGCTGTATGTGTGATGAATATAAGGCTAACCCTGGAGCCAGAAGACCTCGGTTCAAGTCCTTTCTTGGATAGGTACCAGCTGTGTGAATGTCAGCCAGTCCCTTAAGCTCTTAGTGCCTTAACTGACTCTTTAATAGATGATAAATTGCCCTATGATGTCTTTTGTTTTGATCACCTTCAGTTCCCAACATATCCCTCCCTTCTCCTTTCTCAGAGAGTCATCCCTTGTAGCAAACAACAGAAAAGAGAAAAAGATTGTCCAGCAAAACTGACCAAATCTGAACTTGTGTGTGGTGATCCAAACTCATATTCACTGCCTCTGCAAAGAAGGGAGGGAGGTAGAGTCTCACATCTTTGGGGCCAAGTCTGGTCATGATAATTTTACAGCATTCAGCCTCAAAATTTACGTTGTATATATTTTCTCTGGTTCTGCTTACTTCACTCAGTATCGGTTCATATGAGTCTCCCCCTACTTCTCTATGTTCTTCACATTCATTATTTCTTACAGGGCAGTAATACTTCATTCCATAGACTACAATTTGTTTAGTCATTCCCCATTTCACAGTTCTAACAACAGTGCTTTAGTTTGCCTGTCTTTCCATAGTGAGGGGCTTTTCAACAATGAGGATTCATCTCTTTTGCCATCTTTGCCAGCTTGGTGGGTTCTCCGCATATTAGCTGACACATGGTTAGAGCTTAATAAATGCTTATTGATTTTTAAAAATACTTATTTTTAGTTTTCAACATTCACTTTTATAGGATTTTGAGTTCTAAAATTTCTTCCCTTCCCAAGACAGCATGCAATCTGATATGGGTTATACATGTTCGGTCATCTTAACCTATTTCCACATTAGTCATGTTGTGATGGAAGAATCAGAACAAAAGGGAAAAATCATGAGAAGGAAAGAACTCCCCCCCCCAAAAAAGACAATCGTATGCTTCAATCTGCATTCAGACTTCATAGTTTCCCCCTGGATGTGGATGGCAGGCATTTTCCATCATGAGTCCTTTGGAATTGCTTTGGAGCATTGCAATGCTGAGGAGAGCCAAGTCTGTCAAAGGCGGTCATTGCACAATGTTGCTGTTACTGTGTACAATATTGTCCTGGTTCCGCTCACTTCACTCGTGCTTGTTGATTTCTGACTGATTGCTCTGATGGCTGCCCAGTTCCTTCTATAATTCAGTGGATCCGTGTCTTGCCTTCTAACTGTGGAGGTGTCCCAAGTTTCTAGCCTGGACCCTCTTTTCTTCTCCCTTTATACACTCTTACTGACTTCATTGGTTTCCATGGACTCAGTGATCACCTCTTCAATGTCAAGTCCATATACCCAGCCCTAGCCTCTGTTTTGAGGTCTAGCTTGGCATCAGCAGTTGCCTACTGGACATTTAAAATTGGATGTTTTGTCTTTCTCTTTGACCTCCTGGGGGTATATACCTGGCAGCAAGATCTCTGGGTCAAAGACGATGGACATTTAAATGTTTTGTTCTGAAGGTTAATTGTACAAATAGCCACACATTTCTGTGGTGCTTTTTAGTTAACAAAACCACCCCTAACCATTCATTCAAGGAGATTGATTGTTTCAACATTATTTTCCAGTTTTACAGGTGAGATAAATGAAGGGAGCTGAAGGGATTTGTCCCTTGTGAAAGCACAAGAAGATATCAGGGTTGTGACTGGAACCCAAGTCTCTTGGCTCCTAATGTAGACTGTTGGCAATGTCTCAAGTGTTAAGTGAATGTATCTTGTCTGCCAGTTGCAGTAGGAGCAATGGTCATAAGAGCTATAGCTGGGCAACTATATATAACTTCTATAGCTGGGGCAACTAGGTGGCACAGTGCTGGTCCTAGAGTCTGGAAGACCTGAATTCAAATCTAACCTCAGACAAACCCCTCCAGGGTCTCTGCCAAGAAAACCCCCCATGGGGTCATGGAGAGTTGGACACGACTGAAAATGACCAACCAGTAATTTCTATACTGTTCTAAGGTTTGTGAAGCACTTTACAAATATGGCCTCATTTAATCTTCCCAAGAACCCTGGGAGGCAGGTGCTATTATTATACCCATTTTCAACTGGGGAAACTGAGGCAAGACAGGTGAAATGATTTGACCAAAATGGATTCATGGGTAAGTACAGGGATGAGAGGGATCTCAGAAGTGTTTGGGGGTAACATGGAAAGAATCAGTCAAAGATTAAATTAATTCTGTTTTCTTCTCTTTTTTTTTTTTTTTACTTTTTGGAGGGGGGAAGGCAGGGCAACTGGGGTTAAGTGACTTGCCCAAGGTCACCTGGCCAGTAAGTGTTAAGTGTCTGAGGCCAGATTTGAACTCAGCTCCTCCTGAGTCCAGGACTAGTGCTCTGTTCACTTTGCCACCTAGGCTCTGTGGTGTTCCTGCATCCCTGCCCATCCCCCACTGTCTCCAGAGGGGCCCGCAGCTCCCCACCTCCAAGGGAAATGAAAAAGAGGGTGAAAGGAGGAGGAGGAAGAGGAAGAGGAAATCCTGTTTCCCCATTTTCTGTCCAGGGGGAAAGCCTGCCAAAATGAAGACAGGAACAGAACAGTATGAAGTTAGGATTAGAAGTGAGAGAAATGTGTTTTAGATGCCCCCCCCCCCCCCGCCTGTCAGGAGGCTGAAGTCCTGGCAGGTGGGGGAGGGAGGAGATTGGAGAAACAAAGGGTGTGATGATGCTCAGGACCTGAAATGTCCAAACTGGGGAGGACGGAGGGAGGTTGTTAGACCATTGGCCTTGGGGTAAAGAAGACCTGAATTCAAATTCTGCTGCAGATATTTAGCTGTGTGGCCTTAATCAAGTCACGGAATCTCTCTCCACCTCTGTTTCTTCACCTGTAAAATGGAGGTGATAATAACATCTGCCTCCCAGGGTTGTTGGGAGAATCACATGACACGATATTTGTAAATTGCTTTGCAAACGTTAAAGTTGATGCAGGAACTAAGTGTGATTATGGTCATAGTCATGGCAGAGCAGCGAGAGCTGTTTGAACACAGAACATGGAATATCAGATCTGGGATAGCCGGTGAGATCCTGTCTGACATCTTCAATTGAATTGAGTGGTTTGCTCAAAGGTGGCCAGTGAGAGGGGAGTGGAGGTGAGATTAGAACCCAGGTCTCTGTTCTCCCAGTTCACTACACCCCTGCAGTGTTGGTCCCTAATGGGATATACACTGACATCTCTTTCATTGATACTTTCATCTGTACCAGGCAGTTCTTGGAGATGAAGTTAAAAAGAAGGGACAGCCCTGACTAGGGTGGCTTACAAACACATATTTTCACACATATACAGATACTCTGTGCCCACAGATTATCATGCCCATGCATATAGATCCAAGCACACTAATTCTGAGCACACACATACACCCCCCCCCCACTCAGTTCTAGCTTTGAAGACAGTCTCCACTGTGACAAAATGGCACATGTCAGAGCCCACATGATGGTTGAGGAATGGGACACCAGATGGGGATAGATAGGCCAGGCTTACCCTGGAGGCCTCCCTGGAGGTGGTGAAGTTGGAGCTTTGGATGGCTGTGGTTTAGGCAGAAAGTGAGGGCAGTGAACCCATGCAGTATAAGGCCCCCTCCACCAGTGCTCACCACAATGTCTGAACCCATCTAGATGCTTAATAAATGTTTGTTGACTGACTCCAGCCCCCCCCCCCCCTTCAGGGCTAACCCTCCTGGAGCCTCAGTTGCTTCTCTCTGGAATACTGATCCCTCTCCCTTCTCTCCCTTCCTCCCTACCCCAACCACCCCAGTACATGAATCCAGAGGGAGGCTGGCCCGGCACCTGGCTAGTACAATGTCTGGGCTACTCCAGGAAATTGCAGAGACTCCAAGGTTGTGTAATCAGCTTGTGCGAGAAATCCTTATCGGCACTTCAGCAAAGCCTCAAAGAAAGCCCTCCACAGTCTATATAGAGCTGCCTTAGAGGGAAGGGGTGGGGGGAGTCTCCTCTAAGCCCATATTGCATGATCCTTTCTGGTTTTCTTCTTCTCTGTCTCCTTCTCCATCCTTTCTCTGTCTCCTTTTTTCTGCTTCTCTTTTCTTTTTCTTCCTTTTTTGCCTCTCTCTCTTTGTCTCTGTCTCTGTGTCTGTCTTGCTCTCTCATCTGTTTCTCTCTGCTTCTGTCTCTCCTCTCTCTCTGCCTCTCTCTCTGTCTCTCTGTCTCTGTCTCTCTGTCTCTGTCTCTGTCTCTGTCTCTCTCTCTCCCTCCCTTCCTCTCCCCATCTCTGTCTTTCCCTTCTCTCTCTGTCTCTCTCTTCCTCTCTCTCCCCTCCCCCTTCTCTTTCTGTCTTTATTTATCTCTCTCTATCTCTGTCTTCTATACCTCTCTGTTTTGCCCTGCCTTGAAGTGTCTTTCAGAATCACTAATTCTCAGAGATGGAAGGGCCCTCAGAGGTAATTTAGTCTAACATGTAGCTAAGCCTAGAGCCTCTCTTCAGCACTCTCAACATGTAGGCATCCAGCTGCTACCTGAAGACCACCAGTGCTGGAGAATTCCCTCCTTGCAGAAGCAGGCCATTACGTTTTTGAAGAGCTCTCACTGTAAGGCATCCTTTCCTCCTGACTTCAGGTCTGTCTGCAATGTCTCCACATCATTCTTGATTCTGCCCCCTGAAGCTGGGCAAAACAATACCAATCTGTCCTCTGCATCCCAGCCCTTCAAATGCCTAAAAACCACCCTCCTGTCCCTTCCCAGTTTTCCCTTCTTCAGGCCACATCTCCCTGTCTCCTTCTGCTAATCTTTACACCTCTCCCTCAGTTTTTTGTTTGCATCTCTGTTTCCCATTTCGGGTTAAATTAGGGAATATTTATAAAAGTGCTCAGCACAATGCCTGATACATGGGAGACACAACACAGATGCTTATTCCCTTCCCCTTCCATGCATATGTCTGTCTCTCTCTGCCTTTCTTTGTGTCTGAATGTGTATTTCTTTTTCATTCAGTCTTTGCATGAGTGTGCAGTGGAGAAGGGCCAATCACACATGTATGAATGTCTATGAGTGTATAAAGTTTGCCCATAAAGTGGCCTGTGGCCTCAGCTTCATCCCTTTATAGTCACAGAGTGTCTGTGCAGCCCCCCCTCCCATGTCCCATGACTGTGCATAGATGATATAAATAAACAAGCCCTCCCATGATTTCAAGGCAAATGTTGCCAGCACTCATGAAGTGTCCATAGTTCTCCTAAACTGACTGGAGGAAAGGAGAGCATGAGGAAAGACTCTGGACTGTGATAGAGAGAGAACAAGGAAGCAGATGGGGTACAGAGAGAGAGGAAGTGACATCAGGAAGATGGAGACAGACAAGGAGAGAGAAAGAAAGTGAGATGGAGTCAGAGACAAGAGATAAGAGATAGGGAAGGACAGAGACAGGAAGGACAGAGAGATGAGAAGACATGACTCTGGAGACTGAACCTGGAGATAGGAAACAGGCATGCACAGAGAGACAGAGGGAAAGAGACACACTGGAGGTGAAAAGTGGAGAAAAGTAACAAGCAGAGATATGTCCTGGAGAGACTGAAGGTTACAAAGAGGAAACGGTGGAGGGAGGTGAAGACAGACAGGAGCTGGGAAACATTTAGAAACCTGGCAAGGAGAGAAAGAGAAGAAATGGAAACAAAAACTGGAGACAGGAAATGGAAACAGGAAAAGCAGGGAAGACACAAAGAGATGGAGTCAGATAAACGGCAATGATGTTTTGCCTTAATTTTCTCACTGAGGTGTTTTCCCGTCTCTTGGCTTCTCTAAGTATTAAGTCTCCCATAATTAACTTAGAAAATTGTAGAATAGTCAATGTGAGAACTAGGAAGGGCCTTTGAAAAGAGAAACTGTATAAGGTGGGAGGGGCTTAGAACTTAGGACAGAGACCATCAGACCTGAGGGGGACTTTAGAGACTGAACCCCATTATTTTACAGATGAAGGAACTGAGGAGAAAAGATTTGTCTAAGGTAACTCATACCATTCCAGGCTTCTTATTCCAGCGATGTTGGAACAAGCCCTGTTAGCTCCTGTTTGGAGCTGAGCAGACAGTTTAGTGATTTTTAATTTTATTTTTTAAAGTAATACTTTACTTTCCCCCAGTTTCATGTAAAAACTATTTTTAACATTCATTTAACATTTTTTGCATTCCAGAATTTCTCTACACATCCTAAACTTCCCCCTTCCTGAGTTAGTAAGCAATAATATAGGTTCTAAATGTTCAATCATGCCAAAACATATTACCATATTAATCATGTTGTGAAAGAAGACACAAACAAAAAAAAATCCTCCACAAAAAATAAAGTAAAAATAATCTGCTTTGATCTGCATTCAGACTCCATCAGTTCTTTCTCTGGAGGTGGGTAACACACTTCATAATGAGTCCCTTGGGATTGTCTTGGATCATTATATTTCAGAGAATAGCTAAATCATTCACAAGTGATCATCATACAGTATTGCTGTTACTGCATATACAATGTTCTCTTGGTTCTGCTCATTTCGCTTTGCATTAGTTAATGTTAAGTGTTGCCACGTTTTTCTGAAATCTGTCTGCCCATCATTTCTTATAGCACAATAATATTCCATTACATTCATATAACACAACTTGTTCAGCCATTCCCCAACTGATTGGCATCCCCTCAATTTCCAATTCTTTGCCTCACAAAAAAAGAGCTGCTCTAAATAATTTTGTAGAAAAAGGTCCTTTCCCTTTGTGAAGAGAAATTTGAAGAGTCAAAGGAATACAGTTAGAAGGGACTTAAAAGGTCTTCCTTTTCACCCTGTCATTTAACAAAGGAAAAATGAAAAGAGACTTGCCCAAAGTAGAGCAGGTGGTAAGTTGGGATTTTGACCTAGGACCTCTGACAGCACATCCTATGTTTTTCCAAATATGTCAAAGTGTATTCCAAGTAACTCTACTGAAAAGCTTTAATTTAATTTATGGAAAGAGGAAGTGAGATCCATTGTTGCTTTGCAGTGACAAACCAGCATCTCACCACCCTTATCATCTACCTCCTTCTTCTGGCACCCAGGACAGGACACCATAGAGGTATCTATACAGCTGTGGCACAAGGTTTTGCTGGTTTGGGCTGGTTTAGGCTCCCTTCCACCTTTCTTTGGCTGCTTGGTGAATATATACAAATATAATCTGAATGTCCATAGAGATGAATCGAGCTGTTGTTGGACTGATAGCCCTCCTGTGCTCCATCCCTACCCTTTTAACTATCTGCCTGGACAATGACAATGGTTTTCTTGAGGCTCTTCCTGCCTCTATTCTCTCCTTTCCCCCAACCTGGGTCTTTCATACCTATGCATCTGGTCATGTCACATTTCTGCTCAGACCTTCCATTGCCTCTCTAGAGAACTGAAAACTTCCTCATCTGGCATTCATCTTTCCCAGAAGGTCATCAGCCTGCCTGTCCAGATCAGATCATGGTATTGCCTTCTGCTCGCTACATTCTCTAACCAAACTAGAGCCCTGATCGTGCCAAGGGCCCTCCCAAAGAAGGTAGGTGGCCCAGTGGATAGAGCTGAGTCTGGAGTCAAGAAGTCCCGAGTTCAGATCTAGCCTGATCTTTATTAGCTGTGTCACTCTGGGTCAATCACTTAACCTCTGCCTGCCTCAACTCAGTTACCTCCACTATACAATGCTGATAATAAACAGCACCTCCCCCTCCTTCCCTCCAACTCCCCCCCCCCCCGGGGGCTGTTGTGATGATTGAACTAGAAAATATTTGTAAAGTGCCTGGCACATGTCAGATATTTAATAACTGCTTCTTTCCTTCCTCTTTACCCCTCCTCACACTGTGTACTAGGACTGGGGTCTCATTCTCTGTTTTCTTTGCCTGTGGCATTCCTACCCATACATTTAAGCCACCTCCTCCAGGAAGGCTGCCTTGATCTCCTTGCCCCAAAGACCTCACAGGGACGCTTTATTTGTGCTCTGGTGTACTTCTGCAGTTTGTTGTGTGTTTTGGTGTTCTATTGGCAAAGGATTAAGGAGGGTGGGCGCAGTTATATCTAAACTTTGCATCTTCTGCTTCTGCCACTAGAGAGCTCTGCACAAAATAGGGACTTAAGTAGATGTTGGTGGACTACTCCTTGGCAGAGCTGGGAGGTCTACAAGTATTGCATGTTGCGCATATCTTCAGACTTTCTCAACCTATAGATCAGTTTAACTGGTTTTTTTTCCTGTTCTTTCCCCTTTTTCTGTTCTTAAAAAAAGGCTATTTCTTATATGAGATGGCTCTTAGGGAGGGGGAATATTGGGGGATGTTACAGTGATATAGAAAGGCAATGAGTAGAGCACCAGGCCTGGAGTCAGGAGGATCCGAGTTCAAATTTCACCTCAGACACTTCCTGTGTGAGCCTGAACAAGTCACATAACCCTGCTGGCCTCAGTTTCTTCATCTGTCAAATAAGCTGCAGAAGGAAACGGCAAGCCACTCGGGTATCTTTGACAAGAAAATTCTGGCGCTGATGAAATCCTAAGTCCTTGACTTGCTGACCGTTGATTCTAATTTTTTTTTTTTGCTTTTTTTTGGAGGGCAGTTGGGGTTAAGTGACTTGCCCAAGGTCACACGGCTAGGTTTTGTGTGTGTGTGTGTGTGTGTGTGTTAAGTGTCTGAGGCCAGACTTGAACTCTGGTCCTCCTGACTCCAGGGCCGGTGTTCTATTCACTGCGCCACCTAGCCGCCCCTGACCGTTGATTCTAAAGAGACATTATGGTTGTAAAATTCCGTGATTCTAAGATCTGAGGAGAAAGACTGTTACCGGCTGTGGGGAAATTCCAGGATGAGCCGTCACCTACCTCACAGGTTTGTTGTGAGGTTCAGATGAAATGATACTTGTGAAAAGCATTTAGTACAGTTGGTGCAATATACACGCTTATTTCCACCCCTTCCGCTTTGTGAGGGTGAAAGCTCCATCCCCTCTTGTGAGGGGCTGGTGCCGGTACCTGTGCTGGCCCCTATTCCTGCAGCTGGAGAGAGAACTTAGGAGAGAGAGACTGAAAGGTCTCCCATGAGTCTGAGGCCAGTCTAAGGAGACTTGTTAGAAGTTAGAAGCATTATTAGAAATGTTAGAAGGAGTGTTAGAAACGTTGAAGGCTAGGACAACATGCCTGGTTTGGGTCCAGGTGCCCACTAGACACACCAGTGTCTGGCACAGAGCAGGATCTTGATAAGTGTTTGATGACCCTCTGTGCACAGAGCCTTTGCTTGAGGCCTGAGAGGCCACTTGCCTAGATCGGGGTCATCCTGCACTGAGGGTGGGTGGGTGGAGGTGGTCCTGGAGAGATCCTGGGTGTCCTGGCATTGGGGGAAAGAAAACAGCTGCCTGAGAGGTGTAGAGGGGCACTGGGTGTGGGAGGTTTGACAGGATGGGGCCCTGACCCTCTCTAAACAGCTCCGGCTTCCGGCTGGCCTGAAAGATAAAGGGGAGAAGGGGGAGGAGGATAGGGGAGAATTGGGGCTCTGGTCCTCCCTCCCTTGGACTCGCTTCCGTCAGCTGGGTCACGTCCGGGGTCAAGCTGCCCACCGGTCCATCCGTCCTCTCCTTCTGTTCCTGTCCTGTCTGTCTTCCTGTGGCCCACCTGGGAGAGGGACTGGGCTGGTGACAGCCGTCTCTGGGTGCCTGGAGGAGCTGAAGGGTGGTGGTAGGCGGGGCCCCGTGACCCAGACTTTACAGTGGCTGTGGGACGTTCGGATGGGGAACGGGAGAAGAGCGATCACCCTTTGTCTCCCCCCTGCCCCCACCAGCCCGCGCCTCTGTCCATGGTCCTGTGGAGAAGGGAGAGGGGAACGCCTTTCCCGGTGTGCCCCTGGGTCTCACGTCACTGCCCGCTCCCCGCCTCCCCGAGGTTATTTTTAGCTGCTCTGCAAGGGATCTGCCGGTGTTTCCTTTTTTCCACTGGCGATGGAAAGTGAGGAGGGAGTTAGGTGTCGTCACGGGCCCCGGAAATGACTGAGGGGGAGGGAGAAAGCTGGGCAGAAACCTAGAGGTCCAGACCGTGGCGCCATCGGAGGGACTGGATGGGAGAAAAGCGAGGGGGGGGGGTTCGAGGAGAAGCTCGGAAGGTCCAGTGAGCATCTTTCGGGAGGAAAGACTTTGTAACCCACAAAGGAGCCCAGCAGTCCTAGACTGGGCACAGCCATGCATTTTCCCCTATTCCTGCCAACGCTTCACCCCTCTAACCACTGAGGAGGAAAGACCATAGAGAGAGGACTTAGTTATCAAAATAGCTATTGTTACAGACATTCATTGGCATCTCCTGTGCGTAGGGCCTTGAGAGGACCTTGGGAAGAGGCAGAGGTAGAGGGAGGAGGTAGCCCAATGGAACCTTGCCTAACCCATCAGTTTCAGCGTTTCCCCTGGCCTCTTGGTCCTCCTGTAAAGCACGGCAGGGAGTGGGGGTGGGGTGGGAAGGAATAGGGCAAAGCCCCAAGTAGTTTTAATCCACAGTAGTAAGTGATTTGAAACCCTGAGGGGGTCAAATGTGGTGTTGATTAAGATCTGAGGGGAAAGATTGTTACCAGCTGTGGGGAGATTCCAGGATGGGTGACCACTGGAATTAGATTTTTAAGGGCTAGGGGCCAAGTAGTAATTCAACAGATTGGGGATGGGGCAAGAGAATGCAGGATCATTGCTGGTGTCAGAGACTTGTCAGGTCCAACAAGCTACAGTGTGCCTGGTGGGCAGGGGTGGGAGATAAACCTGAGAAGATAGGAGGGTGCCAGGGTCTCTAGGGCCTTAAAAGCTATGCTAATAACATTAAACTTTATTCAGAATGAAGGATGGAGCTGAAGAAAGGTTTGTAGCTAAGTAGGGGCATGACAGCTATATATATATATGATTACTGGGACTATGTGTGTGAAGATTGGATTGTAGTGGAGAAGGAGGGAGGGATGACCAGCTATGAAACTAATGAAGGAGTCTAGGGAGGTGGCAATGAGGGTTTGTATTAGGTGATGGTGATAATAATTAAGAGAGGGGATAGCAGGTGCCAAAGCAGTGAGAGGGAATGAATAGGAGCCTATATATAACTGAGGGGAGGTGAGAAAGGAGGGCACAGGAAGAAGGAAAGATAAGAGCAAGGTCCAGGACACTGGAGACTGGCTGAATGGAGCCACAGACACAAAGGGAGGAGTCAGAAGTGGAATGTTGGGGAAAGACAAGAGTTCAGGTTAGGGTGGGTGGTTTGATGGGTGGTAGAGGGGCCATCTGAGGAAGGCAGCTAGAGATGTGGGGAAAGTGGCACCTGGAACTCAGAAGAGACATTAGGTCTGCCCATGGTGATTTACATAAAGTTTGGGTTTCTTGAAGCAGAGGGTGAACATGAATTTCATGTATCTGTACCTGAGAATGACTTCAGATCAGATCTATCTGACCCAATTACCTCATTTTATAAAGGTGGAAACAAGCCTGGGGAAGTCAAGTGTCTTGCTCAAGATCACACAGTTTACAAAGAATTGTAAAAAGGATTTAAATCCATGTCTTTTGATGCCAGCTAATGGGAGGGAGTATAATTAACAACAAAAATGACTGACATTCATGTAGCACTTTATAGTTTGCAAAGTGTTTATTTACTCCATCTTTCCCTGTCTCTCTTTTCCCCCACCCCTCTCTTTGTGTCACTCTCTCCTCCTCTTCTTTCTCCACTCTTTTCTCCCTGTCTCTTTCCCTCTCCCTCTCTCTCTGCTCTCCTCCTTCCCCTTCTCTCCCTCTCTCTCCCCATCTCTCTCTTTCTTCCCCCCATTTCTGTCTCTGTTTCTCTCTGTCTTCCACTTTTCTCCTCTATCTCCTCTCCCCCTTCTCTGTCTCTGTCTCTCCCTTTCCCTCTTTCTCTCTCCCTCCCTCCTTCTTCCATACCAATACTGATGGGCACTGGCTCTGCCAATTATAGTCTTAAGGAATTTCCTGGGAGCCCCGAAAGTTAAAATGTCACATTCCCTGGGTCCCACAGTATGTATCAAAGTTAGGACTTGAACCCAGGATCACTGACTAAGAGGGCAGCTCTCTTTCCACTATATTATGATGCTTGCACATGTGTTATTATGTCTGTTGTATAAAAGAAGAAACTGGGGCTCACAGCATTAATGTATTAAATGGGTCATCTACTAATAAGTTTCTGAGGTAAGATTTGAACTCAGATCTTCATGATGCCTAATCCAGCACTCAGTTCATTAGGCATGCTGCCTAGTTTAGAGATAAGAACAGATCCTTAAGGAGTGTCCACTTAATTAAGGAGATGAGGAAACATTGAATGAATCTGAGCAAGAGAAGCCAAATTCTCTTTCATCTTAGTGCCTTCCCTCTGAGATCACCTTCTGTTTATTTGTCTGTATCTTTGGGATATAACTGTTAGTTTTCGTGTTATCTCCCCCATAAGATATGAAAGTTCCTTGAACCTTATTTTCCCCCTTTCTTCATATCCTCAGCCTTTAGCACAGTACCTGGCACAGAGGAAGTGAATAAAAACGCTTGTTGTGGCTAATCCAGAAATGTTTGGCTCAATCTCCCATATGTAATTGATATCATATTGCTTGCCTTCTCAATGGGTGGGGGAGAGGAGGAAGGGTGAGAATTTGGCGTTCAAGATTTTAAAAAATGAATGTTAAAATATTTTACATGCAATTGGGAAATATTGAACAAAATAAAAATTTAAAAATATGTTTCAAAAATCAACTTTTATTGCCTGACTAGTTATCTAGTAGGCAGGCATGTTTAACACTTGTCAGCTACTGCAGAGAAATCAAGGAGGCTGAGACTTGAGAGAAGGCTTTAAAACGCTATCAAAGGGTCACTGGCGACTTTGGAAAGATGAATTTCAGTGTAGTGGTGGGGTCAGGATCTGCATTGCAAAGGGGTTGGTGGTGAGGAAGCAGAGACGTTGAGAGTTAGCAACTTTCCAAGAAATTTAGTGGAAGGAGAGATGGGAGAAGATTCTGTCAATCTACAAGGATGTAAGGACCAGATTTTTTAAGGAATTGGGAATCTAGGGGATGTTTGTAAACAGACAGGAGGTATCTAGCCCAGAGGGAGAGGTTGGAGATACAGGAGAAAGAGGGGTTGACTGCAGGAGGCTACCTTAAAATAAGTCTGCAGAGATTTATTCAGGAAAAGTTACTGTGTGCCACGCACTGTGATAGGTAAGCTCTGGGAATACAAGGATGAAAAGAAAAGCTGTCCTTACCTTCAAGGGCATATTGTACTCCTCTGGGGGCTGAGGATATAGAATGAAATGGATAAATATGTAGAAGGGTGGTGGTGGTAGATTGAGTCACTAGACTAGACACTAGTCACTAAAGGGGATAATGGAAAGATGGTCAGGATGAGGTGACACATGAACTGACCCTTGAAGAATCAACTAGTGGTTCAATGAGTTGGAGGGGAGGAGGGAGTTCGTGTCAGGCAAGGGGAATAGACTGTGTGAAGGTATGGAGATGGGAGAGTGTTGTGTGAGGGGAACAGCCAAGCCAGTAAGTCAAGGATCCTTTAAATGCTTACTATTAACCAAACACCAAACTAACTGCTGGAGATGCAAAGCAAGGTGAAAACAATGCCAGATATTAAGGAGTTCACAGTTTAATGGCAGGCATAACGTGCAAACAATTGTGTACAAAAACCCATAGACAAGATAAGTTGGAAATAATCAATGAGAAAAGACCCTAGTATTAAGGGAGGGTTTGGGAAAAAGCTTTGTACAAAAGACAGAATTTTGGCTGAGACTTCAGGGAAACCAGGATAGCAGAGATAAGGAGGGAGAGAATTCCAGGCTTGAGGGACAGCCTCTAAAAATATACAGAGATGGGAGACTGAGTGTCTTGTGTGAGGAAGGGTTTGGAGGCTAGTGTCACTTAATCAGAGAACATGGGAGGGGAAAGCAAGGTGTAAGAAGACTGGAAATATAGAAGGGAGTCAGATTAGAAGGAGATTTAAAAGCAAAAGAGAAAGATTTATATTTGATCCTGGAGGTAATAGGGAGCCACTGAAGTTTTACTCACTAGGGAGATGACATGATCTGACAGCTAAGTGGAGGAGAGAATAAAATAGAGAAAGATGACCAACCAGCAGGTTATTGCAATAGCCCAGGCACGAGATGATGAGGGCCGGCATGAAGGTCAGGGCAGTATTGAGGGAAAGAAGCAGAAGGTACTGCAAAGGTAGAAACAACAGAACTTGGAAACAGATTGGATATGTGGTGGGATGAAAATGACATGTAGGGTGTGAGCCTGGTCTTTGAGAGGATAGTGATACAGTCTACTTGGGAGGTTAGGAAGAGGGAAGGGTTTGGAGGAAAAGGCAATGAATTTGGTTTCAGATATGTTGAATTTTAAATGTCTTTGGGATATCCAATTTAAGATGTCCAAGAGGCAGTTGGAGATGTGAGAGTGGAACTCAGGAGAGAAGTTAGGGCTGCATAATTAGATCTGAGAGTCACCTGCAAAGAGATGCTAATTGAATTCATAAGAGCTGATGATGTCAACAAGGGAGATAGTATAGAGGGAGAAGCGAAACTGGCCAAAGACAGCCTTAATTAGCAGGTGTGATCTGAATATCAATGAATGAATGATAAAGGAGACTGAGAAAGAGCAGCCAGACAGGTGGGAAGAGAACCAGGAAAGAGCAGTATCACAAGAAGGAGGTGAAATCAAAGTTTCCAGAGAGGTCAAGAAGAATGAGGATTGAAAAAAAGATCACTAGATTTGACAATTAATGGATGATTGATAACTTTAAAGAGTGACAAAGCAAAAATGCAGAGAGCTAAGAAGAGTGAAAGAAAAGCAAATCAATGGTCTTCTCAAGGAATCTGGCCATGGAAGACAGGAAAGATATAGAATTATTGTTAGTAGGAAAGGGCGGATGAAGCGAAGGGTTTTAAGGAGAGAGGAACATAGGCATGTTTGTAGGTGGTAGAGAGGTAGGTAGGAGAAAGGAATTAAATAGGTAAGTTTGCCTTGGCCAAAGATTACGTGAGGGAATTTTTGTTCAATAGCTCTGAAGAGATTAGAGCTAGACTTGATTTTTAAAAATATTTATTTCTTTTTAGTTTCCAACATGCACTTTTATAAGTAAGGAGTTCCAAATTCTCCCCTGGCCCCAAGAAGATATGCAATCTGATATAGGCTATACATGTACAATCATATTTAACATGTGTGGAAACATTAGTCATGTTGTGAAAGAAGAATCAGAACAAAAGAGAAAAGCCACGAGAAAGAAAAAAACAAAAAAACAAAAAAAAAAGGAGAGAAAATAGTCTGCTTTGATCTACATTCAGACCCTACAGTTCTTTCTCTGGATGTCGATAGTATTTTCCATCATGAGTCTTTTAGAATTATCTTGGATCATTGTGCTGCTGAGAAGAGCCAAGTCTATCCAAGCCAGTCATAGCACAATGTTGCTGTTACTGTGTACAATGATCTCTTGATTCTGCTCACTTCACTCAGCATCAGTTCATGTGAGTCTTTCCAGGTTTTTCTGAAATCTGCTTGCTCATCTTTTTTTTTTAATAGAATGATAGTATTCCATTACATTCATATAGTACAACTTATTCAGCCATTCCCCAGTTGATGATTTACAATTTTACTATTTACAATTTACTATTTACAATTTACTAATTTACAATTTACTAATTTACTAATTTACAATTTACTAATAGTAAATTTGCTTGATTTACAATTCTTAGCCACAACAAAAAGAGCTACTATAAATATTTTTGTTCAAATAAGTCCTTCCTACCTGCCTTTTTTAAATTTTAGAGGTGTCTTTCTAATATGATTGATAGCTCATCAGCTCGCACCAGAGTTCTTCCCTCCTCCCCATGATTATCAGTGGATGTCAAATAGTCTGCCAGACTTAATTAACTTTCAGGAAGGAAAATTTATATAATAGGGAACCACTGAATGAATGTTCTTGAGCTAGAGAATACTATGGTTAGACATACTTTTTTAAAGTATTTTTTTTCACTCTGAAAGAATCTGCCTCATTTCTCTTCCAACGCCTCCCCATTTGAGAAGGAAAAAAATACCCAGAATATGCAGAAATACATACATACATGCATCCAAACATATACACACACATATATATATTTAAGCAAAACCAATTTTCACACTGTAAAAATGTAAATTTTTTCCCTCTTACCCATGATTATCAGTGGATGTCAAATAGTCTGCCAGACTTAATTAACTTTCAGGAAGGAAAATTTATATAATAGGGAACCACTGAATGAATGTTCTTGAGCTAGAGAATACTATAGAATATAAAATATATAAAATATACTGTAGAATATAGAATATAGAAAAAAATGTAAAAAAAAATCTCTTTCTGTACTGAAATATCTGAACTGTACATCTTTATCAGGCAGCAGGTAGCATGTTTCATCATTATTCCTCTGGAATCGTGGCTGGTCATTACATTGAAAAGAATTCCCAAGTCTTTCCAAGTAGTTTTACTTTACGGTATTGCCATCTTTGTCTAAATTGTTTTCCTGGTTCTGCTCACTTCATTCTGCATCACTTTTAAAAAGTCTTCCAAGGTTTCTCTGAAGTACTCACTATCATTTCTTAGAACACCACAGTATTCCATCAAGTTTATATACCACAACTTGGTTAGTTGTTCCCCAGCTCATAAGCACTTCCTCAGTTTCCCATTATTTGCCATTGCAAAAGAGCTATAAATGTTTTTATAAATCCTTAGCTGGGATTTGTTTTGTTTGGGAGTTATCCCTCCCTTAATCTACTTTCCCTCTAATTCCCTCTTCTCTTGTACTCAACTTTGTGTGTGTGTTCGTCCCTCCTTTGAACCAATTTAGATGAGAATGAGGTTCAGGTATCATTCACTCCCCCTCATCCTTATTTGTTTAGATTTCTATTTGTACATCCTGAAAATGTAAGATAATTTTCTTTCACATTCCTCCCCCTTCTCCCTCTCCTTCCATTTTTGTTTTAAGATCATTAAGACATAATAGAACCACTCCCAGGTCTTCTGCCTAATTAGATTCCCTCTCAATCCTCAGAGCTGACACATATATATCTCTCCTCCTTAGAATGTAAGCAATTTATCCTTGTTTAGTCCCTTATGATTGTTCTTATCTTCACCTTTTTATGTTTCTCTTGAGTCCTGTATTTGTGCTTCCAAATTTCTATAAAGCTTTGGTCTTTTTTTTTTAAATCAGGAATGCTTAGAAGTCCTCTATTTTATTAGAGGGTCACTTTTCACCTGCACCTTTATATTCAGTTTTCCTGGCTAAGTTATTCTTTGTTCCTAGCCTATATCCTTTGCCTTTTAGAACACTGTATTCCAAACTGTCCATTTATTTTTAGTGGTGGCTACTAAATTTTGTGTGATCTTGATTGTGGCCCCTCAATATTTGAACTTTTTCTTTTAGTTTGCTTGTAGCAGTTTTTCTTTGATTTTGAAGCTCAGCAGTTTTGCTATAATATTCCCCAGAGTTTTAATTTTGGGGGTTTATTTCAAGAAGTGACCAATGGGTTCTTTCTATTTCCACTTTGACCACTGGTTCTAAGTGATATGGACAGTTTTCTTTCGTTATTTCTTGAAATATGATATCTAGATTCTCTTTTTGGTCATGACTTTCAGGTAGTCCAATGATCCTTAAATGTTCTCCTCTTGATCTATTTTTCCAGATCAGCTATTTTTTTTTTTTTGTGGTGAAATACCTTACATTTTCTTGTGGTTTTTTTTTCCAGTCTTTTCATTTTGTTTTGGAATTTCTTGATATCTCTTGGAATTGTTGACTTCTATTTGATTAATTCTAATTTTCAGACACTCAATTGTCATGTTCTACTGCAACTCAGAACTCACAAGATCATGAAATCCATTAACCTTAACCTTGTATTACAGATGTGTACCACCATAACAGGTGCCACTTTTTTTCCTGTGCCAAAAGGCACAGATCAAAGTGTTTCCTTTAGGGAGTCTCTTCAGACCACACTAAATCAGCAGGTTGCCTCTATTCTCTGAATTTTAACTGTCTTGATTGTTCCATTTATATGGAATTCACTCATTACATACTGTCTGATGATTATTTGTCTCATTTCCCACAGTGACTACCCCAAACCTACCCTAAATTTTGCCCCTCTCCCACTTAAAAAAGGTGACAGTGCTCCCTGTTTTCCAGGTCATCCATCAAGAATTCTTCATTTTCCTGGGAAACAATCATTGCATCAAGTGTCTCTGATAAAGACCTCATTTTTCAGATATATAGAGAACTGAGTCAAATTTATAAGTATACAAGCCATTCCCCAAATGATAAATGGTCAGATGATAGGAACAGGCAGTTTTCAGATGAAGAAATCAAAGGTGTATCTATAGCCATATGAAGAAGTACTCTAAATAACTTTTCATTGGAGAAATACAAATAAAAACAACTCTGAGGTACTACCTCGTGCGCGCGGGCCCGCACACACACACACACACACACACACACACACGGAAAATAAATGTGGGAAAATTGGGACATCAATGCACTGTTGGTGGAGTTGTGAACTGATCAAACCATTCTGAAGAGCAATTTGGAACTATGCCCAAAGGGCAACCAAACTGCATATCCTTCAATCCAGCAATACTACTACTAGGTCTGTATCCTGAAGAGTTCATATAAAAGGGGAAAGACCAACATGTGCAAAAATATTTATAGTAGTTTTTTTTGTGATGGCAAAATACTGGAAACTGAGGGGCTGCCCATCAATTGTGAAAAGCTGAACAAACTGTGGTATATGAATGTAATGGAATATTATTGTTCTATACAAAAATGATGAGCAAGCAGATTTCAGAAAAAACCTGTAAAGACTTACATGAACTGATGCTGAGTGAAGTGAGCAGCATCAGAACACTGTATACAGTAACAGCAACGTTGTGCAATGACCAACTATGAATGACTTAGTTTTTAGCAACACAATTACAAAAGACTCATGATGGAAAATGTTATTTACATACAGAGAAAGAACTGACAGACTCTGAATGCAGATCAAAGCATACTTCTTTTACTTTATTTTTGGGGGTTTTTCCCCTTTTGATCTGTTTATTCTTTCAAAATTGTGCATGATATGGAAATATGTTTTGTATAATAGCACATGTATAATCTTTATCAAATTGCTTACCATTTTAGGAAGAGGGGAGGGGAGGAAGGGAGAGAGGGAGAAAAATGTGGAATTCAATATCTTGGAAAAAATGAATGCTAAAAATTGTCTTTACATATCATTGGGGGAAATACTATTTTTAAAAAAGCATTCCTCACTTTCCTTCTTCCAGTCCTCAAACTTGTTTCTGATAATCACTCTTTCTTCCCCTTTTCTTTGCTTGATGTGTTACTGCTTCTCTATCTCCTCTTTGACTTCTGTTTACAGATGCCTAGAATTAATTCTCTTTTTCTGGATGTGTCTTGAGCCTTCCCTATGACCTGTGTTTGCTCATTCTTCTAACCTATTTTTTGGCCTTGGCCTTTTTCTTGGGGTCAGGCTCTGTGCTCTCTCTCTCTCTCTCTCTCTCTCTCTCTCTCTCTCTCTCTCTCTCTCTCTCTCTCTCTCCCTCTCTCTCCTAAGTTTTTGTCCTCTTAGTTCATTCTGCTGCTTTCTTGGAAGTGTTGACTATTGTATTATTCCAGGATCTCAGAAACAGCACAGCCTGGAGACTTGCAAGCTTTCAGGGCTCCCAAAGTAATAAGATCTAGGGCAAAGACTTCTTGCTGCTCTCCTAGTCTAAACACTTCAACTTCTTGACTTATGTTTGAGTCTGAGCAACATGACTATGGGCTTGCTCCTGGTTGGAAGTTCTAGGAGACTACTGCTGGGCTCAGCTGCTGTCTGCTAACCTGGAAGCTTGGCTGGTTCAGACTGTAGCTTCCCTTTGGGCCTGGGATCCTTGCCCTAGTTATTCCATTGTAGGCTTTGGTCTAGGCTAGAGGCCTAGAGTCTTTGCTCTGCTGCTGGGGTCACTGCCACACAACTGTTTCCTTCTGAATTTGTTCTTTGCTCAGTACATAGCTAGAGTCCACTAGCTCCTGCTCCTCTCTGCCACTCTTATCCCCATCTCTCCCCTACCCCCCCAGATGGCAAGCATACTGAATACCCCTTCCCTCAATGTACCCCTATCCCCTAGACGTAGGTCTCTTTCTCAGTGCATGCTGAATCTGTGACCCAGAACTGGGTAGAGAACAACAAAGCTGCTAAATGCATGCTGCTCCTGCAATTTGGCCCATGGAATACTGCCAATGAAAATGCAGAGGATTTGGGATCAAGGTAGCACTAGGCCTGGAGTCAGGAAGACCTGAGTACAAATCCTGTCTCAGATACTTTCTAGCTGTGCGACCCTGGGCAAGTCACTTAACCTTATTTTGTCTCAGTGTGTTCCACAACAAATTGGAGATAATAATAGCATACACCTCCCAAGACTGTTGAATCTTAAATGAGATTACATTTTAGAGTGCTTTGCAAACCTTAAAAACTATATATGTATATACATATATATATACACATAATATACACTATAGTATATTATATATTATACAGTATATATTATACTATATGTGCATATGTATGTGTGTATACACACACACATATATACATATATAATTATTATTTGAGGAATAACAAGAAAGCCAGTGTTGCTGGAACATGGAGTATATGAAGAGTGAAATGGAAGAAGACTGAAAAGGTAGGAATGGGAGAAACTGTGAAGGACTTTTTTTTCTTAAGATACAAAAAAGATACAAATGTCTTTTTTAGTAATTTATGTTTAATTGATTAATTTTCATTTTCAACTTTCATTTCCACAAGATTTTGAGCTACAAATTTTCTCATCTTTCCCCTTCCCCCCAAGATGGCAAGCCTACCGAATACTCCTTCCCCCAATCTGCCCTCTCTTATATCCCTCTCCCACCTCCAATTCTCCCCTTACTTTCTAGTAGGGCAAGATGGATTTCTATACCCCATTACCTGTATATCTTATTTCCCAGTTGCATGTAAAAACAATTTTTTAACATTTGTTTTTAAAACTTGAGTTCCCGATTCTCTCCCTTCTTCCCTCCTCACTGCCTCCCCCATTGAGAAGACAAGCAATTCAATATAGGTTATACATGTGTAGTTATGCAAAACATTTCCATAGTCGTCATGTTGAGAAAGACTAACTATGTTTCCCTCCATCCCATCTTGACCCCCATCTATTCTGTTTTCTCCTTTGATGCTGTCTCTTTTCAAAAGTGTTGACTCCTAATTACTCTCTCCCCCAATCTGCCCTCCGTGGTATCATGAAGGACTTTAAAGGAAAGCCAAGGAATTTACATTTGGACCTCCGGGTAATAGCTTTTCTCAAACTTCAGATTCCTGGGTAGGAGAGGGATACAGTCAGACCTCTTTAATAAGATCACTTTGACAGCTGATTGGAGGATGGTCTAGAGTTTGGTGATTTGAGGTGGGGAGACCAGCCAGTAGGCTATTTCAGGGATCCAGGTGAGATATGCTTAGGGTCTGCATGGTACTGGGATGGCAGCCATATGAGTGGACAGAAGGGGACATATACAAGACCTGTTGTGAAGGTAAAAATGACAAGACTTAGCAAAAGATTCTATTTGGGGCAAGAGGTTGGATGGCTGGGAGGACAGTGGTACCACCCATAGGGAAATTCAAAAAAGGAGAGATTTTTTGGGGGGGGATATAATGAGTTTTGCATTGGGCACGTTGAATTTGAGATGTCCAATAGGCAGTTCATATGAGTGAGACTGGAGGTCAGAAGAGACTTCAAGGAAGGACAATAGATCTGAGAATCATTTGCCAAGAAAACCCCAAATGGGCTTCATGAAGTTTGAAATGGACTGGACTGGACTGACTAGTCTGACTGCTCTGCTCAGCAGCTGTAACTATATTTGTGGGCAAATGTGGCCTGATGAATTGCTTACAATTAACCCAGTGTTTCAGGCCTTCAAGGCACCCTACTTTTGTTTGTGAATGCTCCCAGGACCAGTGCAGATTTCAGGCCCACCTTGACTCAGTAGACAAGTACTTCAGTCCACCAATCTACCAATCCACCTACCCATCAATCTGACAGCCAGTCATCCGTCCAGTCAGTGTCTTTTCCCATGGCTGAGATCAACAGTGGCAACAACATGAAGTTTTGCGGACTACAGCTTCCCAAAAGTCTACCGCTTCAGTCTACTGGTGCTGAACCTGACCCTCTCTCTGCCTTGTGTAGAGTGTCAGGCTGAGTTACTCTACCTGTTGGTCCCAGGATTCTGTCCCTGGGTTCGGCTTGCCCCTCCCTGGGGGTCCTACATCTCCAATCGTCCCTCTTCAGCAATAAGCAAGGGGCAGCCTCTAGAGAATTTTTGAGGGGAGTGGATTTCTAGGGCTTGTTTCTTCCTGAATAGCCATTTCCCCTGACAGCCCATACTTTGCAGACGACTGCTGGCGTCCTTGTCCCTGTTGCAGTGTCCAGTGTGTGTCTGAGCTGCCAGGGCTTCGGCACCTCCTGGCTACCCAAGCCCTGGGGCTCCTGGGTTGTGGTTTAGCCTCAGGATGCCCGCCACATCCTGCCCAGGATCTGACATTCAGAGAAGGGGAAGTTAGTCCAGGGTCTGCACGGCTGAGCTCTGGGAGCCTTTAATCCACTGACTACTGTCCACCCAGTTACTGCTCCTCCTTCCCCCAGTCCTAGGGATTCACTGGGGCCCAGGAACTGTCCCCAGCGACGCGGTAACGGGTCTGTGTTTACTCAGAACAGGGGTGGCTACGAGAGCTGAGTTGGTGTTGTTAGTAGCGGCCCAGGTCGGTGGGCACCACCGGACGCAGAGCACCGCGGGAGTCGAGGACGAAGAGTCTTGGGCTGTGGGGTCCAGTGAGTGCCGGCTGCGGGTGCCTCTGGAAAGGGCCCGAGCCCCCTCCCCAGTCTTTCCTCCACCCCGCACACCGCCCTGTAATCATTTTCCGCTCCCCTTGGATGAAATTGCCAAAGTCTAATGAATCATTCTGCCCGTAATGGGCCGCGGCGCTTATCAGGGGCCGGCGGGCCCGCGGCGGCGCCTTATCTCAGCCTCGCACATGGGCCGCCCGCCCGCCCGCTCCGCCCGCCATGCTAAGTAGGAAGGGGACGTGAGGTGGGATTAGAGCGAATGTGGATGTGGCAAAGCCACCAGCGCCGCGGCGCGCGGGGGCGGGGGCGGGAAGGGGGGAGGGCCGGGGAGGGAGGCTGGGCAAGGGAGGGGGGCGCACCCTCGAATAGGCCGGAAAATGGCTCCGCCGCGCAGAACGGTGAGTAGCCCACCCGTGCCTTTATTCCTATGAGGAGTCCGGGACACCCACCCCCACGCCGACCGCCCCCCCCTTCTCTTCCTTAATCCGCACCCGGGCTAATTTCCCAGCTTCCTTTTGATAGTGTGAGTGTGTGTTTTAACCGCCGCGTCCCCCACCCTCACCCCGCCCCCATCAACCGGGCCCCCGCCTCCCAGACCCTCTTCCTTCCTTCCCTTTTTTTTCTTACGCAATATACAGAAATGCGCAAGGCAGTGGTTGGTGTTTATTTCTTCTTCTTAGTTGTGTGTGCGTCCAGATTGTGGCAGTGTGGGTCTGTGCGGGGATTGTGTGTGCGGGGTGTCAGCCGGGCCAGGCCCTCTAGTAACGACCGACAGCCATAGGGCGGGGTTGTGTGTGCTTGTGACCACCTGGGCTTGTACTGTGGCCAGGGTAGCTGAACCGTCGGGTTGTGGGGCGGTGTGTGGCTATGCAGCCTGGGCCGTGTGTATTCTCAGACGCGGGTCTGGGGTACTGTAGGAGATCGTAGGAGCAGGGTTTTGGCCAGGCTAGAACCTGGGGCGTTCTCTCCAAATTAGGTTGCAGTCTGTCAGTGTGCTGGTGTGTGTGTGTGTGTGTGTGTGTGTGTGTGTGGTGTGCGCGCGCGTGCGCTCGTGTGCCCAGGCCAGGGAGGTCCAGGGTACCTCGCGGGGCTTCCTGGTTTATTCTCTACCATGGTTTCCTGGGGGACCGATGGCAGCTCGGAGTGTCGGACGCCCAGTGGATGGGCAGTACCTTGGTATTCGTCCTTTTCCGGAGGGGGTGGCGGGGTCCCTGGGCTTCGGTCTGGGGCGGGGCAGATTTGACAGAAGGGGACCAGGGCCAGGTAGGATTGCTTCCCTCCCCTCTTCTGTAGTCCCTTCTATTCTCGGAGCCCGGTAGAAGCTTCACAGCAAACCTTCCCTAGACCAGCAGGACCCCCGCCCGGCCTGACCTGGTGGGGCTTGGTCTGCCCTTCCACTCTGCTGGGCTTTGGCCAGTCTAGTCAATTTCAGGGCTTTTTCCATTTCTGGTCGTTTTTTCCTGCTGGGCTGGAGCTCTGTCCTGGGGTATCTCTGATCCAGTGTAGTGCACTAGCCCCCTCGGCCAGAGAGTCTTTCTCCGCTCCTGCCCACTCACTCTCACCCCATCCCGCCCCAAGCTTGGCGTCACGGGTAGCCAGAGCCTCGAGATCGAAATAATCCGCATCTGTCTCAAAGGACAGTCGGGAGATAGAGCGTCTAGGTTGCCTGCAATTCGGCGAAGATTTTCATTTCTAGAAGAAAACGAAAGCTTGGGAATGCCTTCTTTTCCACCCCCCTTTATCAATCCTCTCGGGGGGGGCGTGCAGGGAGGTGGGTCCTGGGCCTCGGTCTGGACAGGAACAAAGCGCTTTGTGCGGCGAGATTCCTTTTCCGCAGTGAAGGGAGGCTCCGCTTCCTCCAGGGCCGGCGGCTCTGGCTGGAGCCGGGACCAACACCAAGGCGAGAAAAGGGTCTCTGGTGGAGCTTGGAGGAGATTCTGAGCGAGCCTGAGGCAATCAGAGGGCCAGGAGAGAGCAGAGCTTCCTTCCCCAGCCTACCCCATATTTCGTGTGAATCCAGAGTCAGAGAGAATAAACTCCTTGGGAAAACCCCGGAAGAATTATCCAGATATTTTCTGCGAGGCAGTACCTAGACAGGTGTAGGGAAGGAGATACTCTTTATTACCCCGAGATTCTGATCCATAGAAATGCCACCTTTAGGCCTCCAATAAAATAAAGACCTTCTTGTCTCTCAGCAGCAGGCTAGGCTCCCCCCCCCCCCCGCCCCTTTTTGCCCAAGATAATGCGGACAATGGCTTCCACCAGTCCAACCCTCCACTTCTCACCGTAGGAGAAGACGCCTTGGCCTCCGAGGCGGGGTTCTCCGCAGCGAGATTCGGGGGTTTCTTTGCTTTTTCGTTTGGGAATTTTCGTAACTGGGGAAGTGGAGGAGCGACTGGGAGGTATCGGGAAGCTGACCTCATTTTTGTGAGAAAAGAACTTTGCAAATCTGAAGGCACTTCATAAAGGGGAATTATTATTCCTGCCTAAGCCATTACCTAGGAACTGCGGACAAGGTGAAGTCAAATAATGATTTTCAGGTCCGCTCTCCCCCAGCCGTTGTTCTACTAGGAAAGGGAACCTTCCTCTGGTCTCCCGGAGCCCGAATCGGGTTGGCCTGATTTCAGGCGAAGACCAGCCCCGATGCTAGGCTGGTGTCTGACTTCAGTGAATCGGCGGAGGGTTGTTTCTCGTCCCCCACCCCCACCCCCACCCCAAAACCATACCAACCCGCCCGTAGTTTCTTTAAATGAGCACTACTCTGGGGATCTTTTTTCACCCTCCTTACGAGGCTGGCAAAGAGGAACCCAGCCTCTGCTCCAATGTCGGCTCTGCCATGGACCTCTAGCAAGATACCCCACCCCCACCCCCTTTCCCGGTGTGGAAGATCTAGTTTTTCCTATCTGTCCCAGGGTCCCTAAATTTCAATCCAACCTTCCAGACTTCAGGGGCTACCGAAGGGTTTCCCTGGGCCTCCTCTTAACGAGTACTCCCTGTGCAGACAGTTCTCGAAGCCGGACACACAAAGAAGGACCCGCCCCTAGGGAGGCGGGCTGGGCTAGGGCAGCACAGGGCACTGGCCAGACCTAGCTAGGCCCACGGCCACCTGGGCCTCCGAGGGCACTGGGACTCCTAGCCTGCAGCAGGTCCAGGTTGGGAAGTTACTAGGGTGGGAGATACTTCTGTTTCTGATTGGTGAGGGCTGGAAACTTTTGTGAGGTCCGTGTGCCCAGTAACCCCAAAGGACCCCTTCCCATATACACTAGCCCTGGAAGCGGGACTTTGCTCAATGGGGCGTGTTTTCTATATCCGACCAGATCCCTGGGGCTTGCAGGGGGACACGTGGATAACCGGCAGAGAGACTGACCTCTCTCTCTCTCTCTCTCTCTCTCTCTCTCTCTCTCTCTCTCTCTCTCTCTCTCTCTCTCTCTCTCTCTCTCTCTCTC
>CM053593.1:24326770-24346657 GCA_028646575.1 Pseudocheirus occidentalis
ACAACAGGATGGGATTTCTTACTCCATACCTCTTTCTAAGGCCCTCCCCACTTCCAACTCTAGTTCTAGCACTTAGACCAGACTCTGAAGGTTCTGAGCTCCCATGATGAAATCCTTGATGACTACACTTTCCACAGGGCTCCACTGCCTCCCAGCCTTGACTTCTCAGCAATGTGATGACAGACTGACCTTGTCCTCTGCAGAGTCCAGGAAGCAGAGGCCCAGCAAGAGAGGCATGTTGGACATCTCTCAGTCTAGGCAGTAAGGCCAGACTCCTGGGTGTGTTCCCTGGCCCCACCATGCTGGTCACAGTGTTGCAGAATTACACAATCTACTCACTGAAAGGGATTCCAGAGATCACCTGGTCCAGTCCTTTTTGGGCAGAGACTCCTCTTCAATATAGGCACATCCTGTTTCTTGCTTGAAGTCCCCAGTGATGAGGAGGAGCCCAGGGCCCACTGAAATAGCCCATGTTTTTGAAAGTAAAAAAGTTTCCATCTGTATTCAGACAGCATCAGTTATTTTCTCTGTTGATGGGTAACATTTGCCATAAGTCCTTCAGAGTTGTCTTGGACCATTGCATTGCTGAGAACAGCTAAGTCATTCACAGCTGATCTTCTTACAATGTTGCTGTTACTTTATACATAGTATAGTACATGTCACTTTGAATCAGCTTCTGTAACTCTTTTCAGGTTTTTTTCTAAGAGCATCCCTCCCTATTATTTCTTATAGCACAATAATATTCTATCACAATAACATGCCACAGTTTGTTCAGTCATTCCTTAATTGATCAGCATTCCTCAATTTCCAATTCTTTGCCCAAAGAAAAGAGTTGCTTTAAATATTTTTGTATATATAGGTCTTTTTCCCTTTGTTTCTTTATTTCTTTTTGGATATAGACCTAGTAGTGGTATTGGTAGGACAAAGGGTATGCATGGTTTTATAGCTATTTGGGCATAGTTCCAAATTGCTCTGCAGAATTGTTCAATCAGTTCACAACTCTACCAGCTTTGCACTAATGTCTCATTTCCCCCACATCCCCTTCAACTTTTGTCATTTTTCTTTTCTGTCCTATTAGCCAATCTAATCGTACGTATGAGTTAGTCTCTCAGAATTGTTTTAGCTTGCATTTCTCCGATCAATAGTGCTTTAGAGTTTTTTTTTCATACGGCTATAGATAACTTTAATTACTTCATCTGAAAATTGTTCATATCTTTTGATCATTATCAATTGGGGAATGGCTCTTAGTTCCATAAATGTGGCTCAGATCGCTATATGTTTGAGAAAAGAGGCCTTTGTCAGAGAAACTTGCTTGAAATTTTTTTTCATAATTACTATTGCTAACTGCCTTTTCCCTCCTTCCTATTTCCCCCTCTGTTTATTCTATTCTCTCTCTGCTTTCACCATGTTCCTCCTAAAAAAATGTTTTGCTTCTAACTACCCCTTCCCCCAATTTATCCTCCTTTCTGTCACTGCCCCCATTCTCTTATCCCCTTCCCACCCTACTTTCCTGTAAGGTAAGATAGATTTCTGTTCCCAATTGAATTTGTGTTATTCCGTCTGAGGCAATTCTGATGAGAGTAAGGTTCACTCATTCCATCTCACCTCCACCATCTTCCTCTTCCTTGCCTCTTTTATGTGAGATAATTTGCCCCATTCTCCCTTTCCCTTTCTCCCTGCAATCCTCTCTCACCTCTTTATTTTGCTTATTCGGTTTACACCTGTTCTCTCTGTACACCTAACTGCCTTAATAATCAGAAAGGTCCTGAGTTATAAGTACCATCTTCCCATCTAGGAATTTAAGCAGTTTAACCATATTGAGTCTGTCATTGTTTCCCTTTCCTTTTTACCTTTTTATGCTTCTCTTGAATCTTGTATTTGAAAGTCAAAATTTCTATTGAACTTTGGTCTTTTCATCAAAAAAGGCTTGAAACTTCTCTATTTCATTGAATGTGCATCCCCCCTCCCCCGCCCCAGGATGATAATCAGTTTTGTTGGATAGGTGATTCTTGATTGTAATCCTAATTCCTTTGCCCTCCAGAATATCATTTTCTAAGACTTCTGATTTTTTATTTTATCCTGACTGTGGCTACGTGACACTTATATTGTTTCCTTCTGGCTGCTTGAAATATTTTTTCCTTGCTCTGAAATTTGGCTATAATGTTCCTTGGAGTCTGTAGGCTGAGAGCTCTGGAAGCAGCCACTGCTGATGATGTGTTCACTCCTAAAGCCTGCTTCTGGTTTGCTGGGGCCAGCCAGAGCTACACTGGTGTGGCCTGCTCTGTTCTACTCTCATCTGGGTGTGACAGATCTTTCCTGCTGATCTTCTAAGTTGTCTTTAGCTAGAAAGTTATTTCATCCCGTCTTTTTTGTGGGTTCTGCTGTTCCAGGAATTGTTTTTATGGCATTATTTAAAGGTGTTCAGAGGGATTTGGAGTAGAGCTCAGGCAAGTTGTTGCCTTTTCTCTGCCATCTTGGCTCTGCCTCTGAAGTAGCCCATTTCATTTTGGATTCAATCAGGCTGGTGACCACCAGATATTTGGAGATACCTTTTGTTTCCCCCCTGAGCCTTCTCTTCATCAGGTTAAACATCCCCAAATGCTTCAGCTGATTCTGATATGATCTGGGCTCAAGACCCTACATAACCTTGGTGGGGTGAAGGGAACAAGCATTCATTAACACTTACTGTGTGTTGGCCAAGTACTGTGCTAAGCACTTCTACATACATGATGTCATTTGACCACACAAGGTGAGGCAAGGATATAGATGCGATTATTACCTCTATTTTAAAGTTGAGGAAACTGAGGCAGATGGAAGTTAAGTGACTTGCCCAGTCTTGACTCGGGGGCAAGCATTCTATCTACTGCCCCACCTAGCTACTCAAGGCATATCTAATGTATAATATGACAGGATATAAAATTCTATAAATGATGACTGTTGACCACCTCCTTGGGAATACTCACTTCTCTCTGGGTTTCTAGTCTACTAGTTTCTTTTTGTTCTCCTCCTGCCTGTCCAACCATTCGTTCTCAGTCTTCTTTGCAGGATGGTTGTCTACATGACACCCCCTAGCTGTGGTTTATTCCCCAAGACATTGTCCTGGACCCTTTTCTCTTATGTGTCCACACACTCTCTATTGGTAATGTAATCTCCCAGGATTTTAAATTACCATCTTTATGCAGATGAATCCCAGATCTGCACAGCCAACCTGTGGCTCTCCTGAGTTTCTGGCTAGCACGGTCAACTGTATGTTGGACAATTCAAACAAGATGTTTTATCAGTGCCTTAAATTCAACCGGATCAAAACCAAATTCATTGTCTCTCTAAGGTCTTCTCTCTTCTAAATTTCCTTTTTTCTATCAAAGCTACCGCCATCCTTCCAATATCCCAGGAGTGAGCCTGGATTCTCATTCTTCCTCATGTATTCCAGTGGCTGCCAAATCTTGAAATTTCTACCCTTGGCCTGATTACCACACCTCTAGATTACTGAAGTAACCTCCTGATTGGTCCTCTGTCTGATCAAGTTCATTGTCCACATTGCTGCTACAGTAATTTTCCTTAACTGCAGATCTGAGCATGTGACTCCTCTATCTGTTCATTCAAGAGCTCCCCATCACCTCTAGGAAAAAAATAATAGCTAGCATTTATATTGGAAGACAAGTGCTTTTATCATCATTTTACAGAGAAAGAAATAGAGGCAGACAGAAATTAAGGGTCACACAGCTAGTAAGAATCTGAGGTTAGATTTGAACTCAGATCTTCCTGACTCCAGGTATGATATTTCACCACCTAATTAAAATAGGAATTCCTCTGTTTAGCTTTTAAAGCCCTATAAAATTTGGCCCTAACCCATCCTTCCAGTCTCACTGGGTAGCCTTTCATATTCTGTGATGCAGCCAAGCTGGCTTCTTGGTTCCGCATACAGGTCACTCTGTCTCTTGTCTCCAGCCTTTGTACTGGCCGTCCTGAATGCCTGGAATGCACCCCCTCAGTCTCTCCACCTCACAGAGTCTCGCCCAGGCTTCATCTCCTGCACAAAGCCTTTCTTCATCTCTACCCTCCAGGTGCTTGACCACCTCGGTCCCAAACCACCACAGGGTGGTTTAACCACCTTGTAGGTATTTGTTTTAAATTTTTTATTTTTTGGAGGGCAGTTGGGGTTAAGCGACTTGCCCAAGGTCACACGGCTAGGTTTTTTTTTTTTTTTTTGGGTAGAGTGTCTGAGGCTGGATTTGAACTCAGGTCCTTTTGACTCCAAGGCTGGCACTCCATTGACTGCACCACCTAGCGGCCCACCTTGTAGATATTTGAACTTGTTCACTTCCTATATTTGCTATGTGTATCTTTATATGCACTTATCTCTTTAATTAGAATGTCATCTCCTCCGAGTGTGTCATTCTTTTTCTTTTCAAACTTTATTTTTCCTGTTTTTTTCCTTTTTTTTTTTTTGGTCTCTGATCACCTTTGCAACATGTTTCATTGTTTTCGCTTGTAGCCTCTGCACCTAGCACAGTAGACATACAGTAGATACTTAATAAATTGCTTGTTGGTTGACTGATTGATTACCTGGATTACCTGCCACCTGATTAATTTTTTTTCTTTTTGGAGGGCAATTGGGTTAAGTGATTTGTTCAAAGTCGCATGGCTAGTAAGTGCGTCAAGTGTCTGAGGTCAAATCTGAACCCAGGTTCTCCTGACTCCGTGGCCGGTGCTCTACTCACTGCGCCACCCGGCCGCCCCACCTGATTAATTTTTGAAGTAGGAGAAACTGGAGCAGTGATTGCACATGGAACCAGAAAGCAACATTAACATTTAGCTCTTGATGTCTGCCTTCGTGTAGCTGAGTGTCGATGTACATATTAGTTATTGTATTTTTAAATTATATTTGCTTTACACTCAAAATCAACATGTGTAAAACAGAGCTCACCATCCCCCAGTCCCTACTCCCATTCCTCTTTTGGACTTCCCTATTCCTGTCAAAGGTTCCATCATCGGTCCAATTTCCCAGGTTCAAAACCTTGGCATCATCTCAGACTCCTTACTCTTCCTTACCCAATGTATCCAGGCACCAGCCAAATCTTGATACTGCTCCTTCCTCTACGCTCACCCAGCTTCCCCCTGAATTTGGCCTGGGCTTCTTCTCTGATCTGGACTTTTGTCATAGCAAGCCCAATGCTGCATTTCATTCACCACAAGTGCCTGGTATGGGCAGAAATGGAGCTGAAGTGTTGAGTATTTTAAAAGGGCAAAACCAGGAGTTGGAAATAATGACAGAGGGGAGACACCGGCATATGGGGGAGCAGGAAAAGCTTCCTCACTGGGACTTGAAGGAAGCCAGGAGGTGTAGACTAGGAGGGATAGCCAGGGGGAAATGTCCAGAACCTGGAAACAGAGCAAGAAAAAGCCCTCAAGGAGTTCACATTTTAGGTTTTTAAGACAGTGGATGTGGCATTGGACTTGGAATCAAAAAGACCTGAATTCAAATCCCACCTCAGATGCTTAGTAGCTGTGTGTGGCCCTGCTTCTCCTCCTACTTTACCTGTCTGACTGCTCCTCAGGCCACTTTGTGATGTCTCTATATAGGTCCCCAACCTCGGGTACTCACCAAGGTGTTGTCCTGGACTCTTTTCTCCACCTCTAGTATTTTCCTCAATGATTGTCATCAGCTTCCATAGACTAGATGATCATCTCTACATACATGATTGTCAGGCCTTTGTCAAGCCCTGAAGTCTCTCCTCACCTCCAGTCTCACATTTTCAGTTGCTTATTGGCATGTTGAACTGAACCTTCCTTAGACATCTCAAGCTCAACATGTCTAAAATGGAACTGATTATCTTTTCTTCCAAACCATCTCTTCTTCCTAACTTCCCTATTATAGTAGAGGGCACCACCCCCCCCTCAGTTATCCAGAATTGAAACCTAGGGGTCATCCTCACCTTCTTGCCCTCTCTCACCCTCTACATCCAATCTATCACCAAGGCTGCTCAGTTTGACCTTGGAAATCTCTCCAGTACATTCCCTTCTCTTCTCTGACACTGCCCTGGGAAAGCCCTCATCTCCTCACACCTGGACTATTTTATTAGCTGCTGGGGGATCTGGCTGCCCCTGGGTCTCTTCATGCCAGTCCAGCCTCCAATCAGCTGTCAGAGTTGTTTTCCTAAAGTACAAGTCTGCCCTTTCATTGAAAAAGCCCCAGTGGTTCTTCATTACCTCAGAAGTCAAATATAAAATTCTCTGCTTTAAAAACCCTTCCTAACCTGACCCCTACCACCTCTCCAGTCTTCTTACATCCCTCACCTGCCCCAATAATATGCAATCAAGAGACACTGGATTTCTGGCTGTTTCTTGAACAAGCTGCTCTGTTTCCAGGTTCTGGACATTTCCCCTGGTTACCCATCATGCCTCTCTCCCTCCTTCAGATCCCAAGGAGGAAGCCTTTCCTGCTCCGCCATATGCCGGTGCCTCCCCTCTGTCGTTGTTTCCAAATTATCCTGTCTCTAACACATTTTTACCTAATCATTTGCACATTGGCTCCCCTTGTTAGACTATGAGCTTCATTTCCCCAGGGCCTGGAACATACTAAGTACATAATAAATGCTTTTTCACCTGACCTGTCTTAAAATGAATCTAATTGAAGGTCTAAATGGGCCCAGATAGCCTAGGTTTTCTAAAATCACAAAGCTAGAACAACTCACAGAGACGGTTTAGTTCACGCTTTCATTTTACAGATGGGGAAACTGAGGCTTCAGTGTCTTCCCAAAGGTCTGAGTAAGAGAGTAAGTACCAGAGTCAGGATCTGGGTCCTGGTCAGGCACCCAGGTCCTCTACATTGACAGCCCTGCTCTCCATCCATTCCATCTCCTCTAATGAAGCCAGCCGCCTCTCAGAAGTAAGGAAGGACCTGTATTTCAGTAGCACCTCAAGGCTTACCTGGTTCTTTCTTCTCAAACAGCCCCTAGAGAGTAGAGAGCAAGAGTGGGGATTATTGTCCCTGTGTGCAGATGAGGAAACTGAGGCACAGAAATGGGGAGCGACTTGTCCAGGATCCCAAAGCTCAAGAGTGGAGTCAAGAATTAAACCTTCATCTTAGATCCCAGACTACAGGATGATAGAATTTTGCAATAGGAGGGTATTAGAAAGGATATGTCTAATGTCCACATTTGGCAGATGAGGTAACTGAGGCACAGAGAGAGCAGGCTGAAAAATGTCACCGTCAAAATTAAAACCCCAGGCCTCTGACTCTCAAGAAAGGTTCTCTCTGTGCCAGCCGGCTGGCTCAGGGAAGGTTTCCTGGAGAACAGGTGGGGGTGGGGACTTAGGTGAGGTTCAGGGTATGAGGGAGGGCATTCTAAGAAGAGGAAATACAATTAACTAGCCAGGCCCTCCCCCTGTCCCTGGAGCCTGTTATTTCTGAAGGGGACCTGGGGTGGGGCCTGGCCTGTGAAGCCTTTCCCAGCGCCAAGACCTGCTGATGCCTGCTAGTGTGACCAGCTGAGGCCCGTGAGAGCACCCTTCCAGTGTGCTTTCCCAGTCTGCCCTTCCAGCCTGGGTCCCAGGCCCTGCCCTAGCATTCCCCGAGCCAGGCCTTCTGTCCTGGTTGATGGTTCTCACACAGGTCTAGGGCTCATCCTCCCAGGGGAGCCCCGAGCTCAATAGACTATCAGGCGTCCCCATCTCTCTCACGGCCTTGCTGTCCAGGGTGTGTGGGGGGAGTGGATGGAGGGGGACATACTACCACCCAGTCAGCTCCTGCTCCTCAATCCTAACCCCACCCCCTCCCCCACGGCAGCTCCTAGCCACTCCAGCCTCTCCCCTTCCTCAATGAAGTGAGGAAGAGATGGATGGGGGTCAGTGTCAGAATGAGCTTGTGGGGGTCCTAGGACAAGAGGTCTCTCCAGGAGCCACATCTGTTCTATTGGGGCTGGGCCAAGTCCCTTGAGGACTGGGCTGAGCTGGCCTGGTCTGCGGCAGGTCCTTTCCCTCAACTTTGGGAAAGGCTGGAGCCCTGCTCCCAACTGCTAGCTGGGTCTTGCCTGGCTTGGCTCCAGTCCTGAGGGTCTGTGTCATGGTAATGAGGACAGATGCGTTAGAGTGGAGAAGGAAGAGGAGGCGGGGTGGTGGGGAGCAAGGCCTTTGTCTAGCCCTTGTCTTCATGGAGGGCCCTCCAAGGGAGACAAGAGGGGCCTTCCAGAGGCTGAGTGGAAGCAGTCAGGTCCTTGTCACTTTGGCAGTGAGAGTCCCAAAAGTCAAGGGAACTTTCCTGGGTTCCAACACAGCCAGGACCTGAACAAGGCCTCTTGCCCTCCCCTCAGCTCCCAGAGAGGTAAGCGTGGGGTAGCTCAGCCCCTGCAGGCCCAGCTCTCACTGGCAGGAAGCTCATCCTGATACTGAGCCTGAAGCTACCTTGCTTTACCTTTTGTCTGTGGCTCCTGGTTCTGCCCTCAGACCCAGCAGCCCGAGGCTCATCCCTCCTTCACGTTTATCCTCAGGGCTTTCCCAACTCCTGCTCCCACTGGGCCTGGCCTTGTCTCTTTATTCTGTGCCTCCCACCCCTCCTATGCAGGCCTCCCACCTGGAGGGTCTCAGGTTAGAGTGCTGGGTCCATTTCCTTATTTCACAATGAAAGAGACCTTAGCATCATCCTCTCCCAGGCCTAGAGGAAAGACATCCTTCCCCCTGCTCTGTTTCCAGGTCCAGGACTTGAGACTATTACATAAGAACATATTTTGAAGGAACTAGAAACACAGCCTAGAGAAGAGGACATGTATACAGACAGACAGACAGACAGAAAGACACAGCCAACCTTTCCCCCCATCCCCCCAGGATGAGGAGAGAGGGTCATGAGAAATATGTTTAAATATTTCAAGAGCTGTTAACAGGGACGAGAATTTTCTGTACTTTGGATGAGTGTTGGGCTCATTCCTTTAATAGCATGCTCTCTTGGGTCTAGAGGGAGGGTGCCCCACTGGGAGGAATATTCAGAAAAGCACATTTTGCCTTGAGGTAAGGAAACTCTTCCTCATCACAATAGTTGCCTCCAAGTGGAATGGGCTGTTTTTGGGTGACAGTGAGCTCCCAGTTGTGGGAGGTGTTCAGACAGAGGCTGTATGACTTCTGGTAGGATAAGTGTTCTAGTCCCTGGGTTCTCATTCCAGCAGAGACTGGACTTGGTACACCTCTGAGGTCATTCCAGCACTGAAATTCTGAAAGGGGCAATTTATAAAACTCATTTTTACATTTTGTAAAACTCCACATTGATGTGGGTAATGACCATTTTTTTCTGCGACCCAATGTCCTCACCTATAAAATGGGAGTAATTCTTCTGTTCTCTCCCTCATGGGTTGCTGTGACAAAAGTTCTTTGGAAACTTTAAAACTTCATAGAAATGGGAGTAGTATTTATTCTTATTTGTGTGTGTGTGTGTGTGTGTGTGTGTGTAAATACCAAGAACCCTAGAAGTTATAGCAGAATACAGAAGGTTGTTTCAAGAGCCAAGGCAAGCCTTTGATGGGGCCCACCTATCAGGAACCTCTTCCTGGGGCCAGAGTCAGCCCAAGGTCCTCTCTTTTTTCTTGGGAGTAGGGTGGCCTGGTCAAACCTTTGGGCTTAAGGTCCAACCCAGAAGGAGTTGTGTTGTTTGGTGGGGACCAAGGTCCCTTGGTAGACCAGGGGAGACCAGAGGGCCATGGGATCTAGAGCTGGAAAGAACCACAGAAATAATCGAATCCAAACCTTACATTTTATAGATGTGGAACCTGAGTCTAGAGCAGGTGGTTGGTTAGCCCAAGTCATTCTGGTAGCTCACAATCAGGATTTCAACTGAGGTTTGGATTTCAAATATACTATCCTTTCCATAACATCACACTGTTGTATCAGGGGCAGCTTTCTGGAACTGGTCAAGACCACCTGGTATCTGGGGTAGGTGGGGGATAGGTGGTCCTTCCTTGGTTAGGGGGGGAGAGGTGGCCCTTGGTTATGAGGGTTTATGGGGGCAGTGATGATCCTAGAGCCTGGAGCTTCTGTCCATAAAGGCAGAAGCCTTCAGTGTCTATGGCTGAAGCAGGGCCAATGGGCCATATTTCTCTCTGTGTTTGGAGGCTGGGTAAGGGCCAGGGGGTGGGCACCACTAGGCAGGTTTATTCTGTTTCTTTGAGGAGGTCAGTGATAAATCTTACAGACTCCACCGGGGTCTCCTAGGACTCATCACCAGCAGCAAATGCATTCCCCGAATGCACCCGACTGCCTTTCTCTTTCCTGCTCCCACTGCCAAGGGACTCTGGGAATGGCTGCTCAGCCTGCCTGAAAGTCCCCTGGAGGCCCCCCTGGACCTCTTTCTCCAATAGTCCTCTAGGACAAGGGGAACCCCACATGTACACACCAGAGCTGGCCGCTCAGGTCACTTATACCCCACAGTGTCTCAGATCTGGCTTCTCCCAGATCAAGCCTATTTGGGAGTGAGTCTTCCTCCAGGAAGCTTGGCCAGGGGAGGTCCATCTCTCCCTTGTCCTCACCTCACTCACACAGACTTAGGATGCTCATGTCCACGTGGGGAAGGAAGACCTGGGCACAGATAAGGGAGTCAGGAAAGAGAGTCACAAGACTCATTTACTGTGTTTGAATGAATTGGGTTGGTTCCATTTGGGGTGCTAGTCATTATTCTCTTTAGCTACCTGCTCCCTCAGTTGACTCCCCTTCTTGCAACACTCTATCACGTATCCATAAAGGCCTTCGTGTTGATCCTGGCACATAACACTGCACCCCCACCTTGGAACAGCCTTGGTAGGTAGAGGCGTTTCCTCTGCACCCCCCACCTCTCACAATCTCTGATTTCCTTCAGAGCTCAGCTTCCTTATCACTTCCTATGTGAAACCTTTCCAGATCCCCCCAGATGCTAGTGCCTCCCCCCAATCATTTAGAATTGTTCTTGTATACCTACTGCACACACTCATTTGTACACAGGGCAGGAACTATGTCTTGTATCCTCTGCGCAATACCAACATGATGGAACCACATGAGAAATATTTGCTGATTGACTAGAAAAAAATCATTTAAGCAAAACCAACAGATGACCAGTACCCTATGAGAAATGGTCAGTCATTAAAAAAAAACAACAAGACGTCTCAATTTTCCAGGACCATGGTCCGGTAATCAGATTGTGCTACCTTGTAGTTTTTTTTTCTAACATTACTGTAGTAATTATTTCTTTAGCTCCCCTAGCTCTTCTTTCTTCTCTCTGAATCACTTCATAAACTCTTCCCATGTTTCTTTAAATTCCTTCTAATAGCGCCCATTTTATTCCAGCACTAGAATTTGTTCAGCCATTGCCCAGTTAATAGGCAATTACCTTATTTCTGATCCATTGCTATGACAAGCATTTTGGTATAAAGGGCTTTTATTCTTTCCCCCTGATTCTGCCTTCTTGGGTTTTAATCCAAGCCCAGTCTCTTACTATCGAGGTGACCTTATATAAGTCATTTGTTTCAATAAGCCTTAGTTTCTTCATCTGTAAAATGAGGGCTCTTCCATTGCTAAATCTCTTACCTCGGTGCTTGTCACAGAGCAGATACTCAAATGTTTCTTGACTATTGAGGGGAATACACTCAGCATTCCATCTCCCATTGGCTTTCTGCTGGCTGGGCCTCATACCTTCTCTGCACTTCCTCTTCCTCTTCACCTCCACCTTCAGTAAGAGTCCCATAGCCGCTGATGCCCGCCCTCCTGCCTACCTGTAGTGGCAACCACACTGGCATACCCAGGTTGGCAGCTAGCACAGGTTCTTAGATCTGTTTTACTAAGAAATGTAGTAGTTTAAGGGGTCAACAATCTTTTAAAATTACACTCACTGGTTCAGGAGAAAAGTCAGCACTCTGAACTTCAGAGAATTAAAAGCCAACAGACAAGGTTCTGACCACCTGAATCAAATATCTACTTTACATACCCCTGGATCAAGAGAACCTTTATGTTTGAATGGTCCAGGAGCTCTGAACACAGGGGCACTCAGAATCTTGAGGAGGGAATCACAAGGTCTTTCTCATAAGCAAGCCACCAAAGCAAAATGCCAGCTCGGAGGATATATAGACTTCTCAGAGCCAGAAGGCATCACTACCCTCCTAACTCAGTGCCTAATTAGAAATTAGCAAAAGGTGTGCAAGCCTTCCTACAAGCAAGCCTCCTCTAAGCAAGCTTCCATTCATGGGTTCTACATGAGGCCTATTAATGATCAAGGAAGATCTTATGTCTCATTAACATTACATCACACCAAGCTACCTGGTCTTAATCTTTTATTTACTCCCTGTGGCTGTTATTTTCAATCATGTTCAACACTTTGTGACCCTATTTAGGGTTTTCTTGGCAGAGATATTGGAGTGCTTCGCCGTTTTTCTCTCTCTAGCTCATTTTTACATATGAGGAAACCAAGGTAAACAGGATAAAGTGACTTGCCCAGGGTGACAGAACTAGTAAGTGTTTGAGGCTATATTTGAACTGAGGAAGATGAGTCTTCTTGATTCCAGGCCTGGTGCTCTATGCACAATGGTGCCATCTAGCCATTTTTTTTTCATATTTTCCAGGCTTCCTTGTCATTCTCATACTGGGCTTCTCTAAGGGTACTGATGAATAGAAGGAGTTCTGGGGACCTGGGTTCTAGGCCTTGCTCCAATCCATCTTCCACAAGGCTACCAGACTAACCTTTCTAAATTTTGTATTTGTTGATCTATGAATATGTCTTTCATCAGTAGAATAAGCTCTTCATAGGCAGCAAGGACTGCCTTGCTTTTTGCCTGTGTCTTCCTGGCCCCCAGGAAGCTGCCTGATATACAGCGAGCACTTCATAAATGCTTGTTCATTGACTGCTTCCTCTATCATAGACCTGGGCAAAATCGCTGTCTTGGGAACCTCAGTTTCTTCCTTTGTCAAAAGAAGGAATCAGATTTAATAGTGTCTATAGGAGTGCTCTTTTACTTTGTTAGGACAGTGTCATATTAGAAGTGACTATAACTTGTTAGGGCTGATTATTTATTATTGCCCCAGGTCACCCCCCTGGCAGGAGTCAGCCGGGATTCAAACCACAGTCTCCTGAACTAGGTTGGTTCTCTTGTCCTGACAAATCATTGCAACTTGCAAATCTGGGTTATTCTTCTTTCTCCTCCAAAGGGATCTCTACAAAATAACTATTGGATTGGAACAGAGATTTTGCTTTTGGTGAATATCGTCTGAAATCTGGGGCTCATAGCTTTGGGTTTGGAAATCCCCAGTGAAGGGGAGATTTTGTTGGAAGGGGAGAACTGCTTTGGAGAGAATTCAGTTGTGACAGTGGATTGGAAAGAGCCCTGGTCAGATCCATAGTCCCAGCTCTGACACTTGATATGTAATTGTGGGCAGGCCATTTAATCTCTGCCCTAGAGTTTAGTGGGAATAATAATGCAAAACTGTTGTGAGGTAAGTGCTCCGCAGGCCAGAAAGTGCTGTGAAGACAGGGAGTTTTTATTAAGGCTGGCTGCCTGGGAGCAGATGCTGCTTTTTGGCCAGGGTCCTGAGATGCTTCCAGTGTTGGTCAGTGCCAAGGGAGCAGGCTATTAAACACATGGCATCTTGGAGCCCTTCCAGCAAGGAGGATGTGGGTTCCGAGTTGTATCTCGAGCAATGGAGAAGGCTGTTGAGCCATCTTCTCTCACCTGGTCCCCTTCAGGACCAAGGACATCCATCTACAAGATGGATGGGGCTAGGGCTCTGTCCTGTGGCTGTGGCTAGGGTAAGGTCCAAGCCACTCCCCTGTTCACCTGACTGAACCTCAGTTTCTCTCTGTGTCAAAGAAGAAGCTGTACTAGATAGCTTCCAAGTTCTCTCCTGGCTCTTAGGGTTTGTGATCCTGTGCCTGGGACTGATGACATTTGAAAGATGAGGTTTCCAGAATCATTGCACTGAGGGAATCATCTCATAATGCAGGGATGGCCAGCTTGATTACAAGGAAGGGGCGGTAGCTCTTGTTCCCAGGAAAGCTTCTGGGGCTTCCAGAACGAGGCTCAATTCCCAGGGCTCTACTCAGATGTCAGTCAAAGTGACGAATGGCTAGGGGTGGTGCTAATCCTGCTGATCGAGCCTCCCTTGAGGAAAGATGCTTAGCAGCCAGAGGATGGCTGAGAGGCTGGGAACCTGGCTGGGAGGCTGTTCCCTCCACACCTCCAATGGAGACTTAGGCTCTGACAGATCTGCCCAATCCCCCACAATGTCAGGCTGGCAGGTCCTCACTGGCCATCTAGTTCAGACATAGTCTAGAGTGCCCTCTGCAAGACACCCACGAGTGTGGGTGGGCACCCAGCCTCAGCACCAGGGATCGAGAGCCCCCTGCCACCCAAAGCAGCCCACTGGCCTCTCTGGGGGATGTCAGGCATGAAGCTGTGCCTTCTTTTGCTGCTCATTTGTATTTGTACTTCCAGCACTTAAATTAGTGCCCCGCCCATGTTCTCATCTCTCTGTCAGTCTAGGTCTGTCTGTCTCTTTCCCTTCTCTCCTCCACAAGAAAACCCTTCAAATACTTGAGGACACAGGGAAAAGGTTCTACCCTTGCTCTTTATCATCTCCACAAATCTCCGCCCACCTCCATATCCAGAACTCTGAATCACCTCTTTCTAACCCAAATCTCCTTCCCATCCAGCTCTGCCTGGGTCTCCCCATTCCTAAATCCATTCTGATCTTACTACAGCCTGCAGGCACTCCAGCCCCTCCCTTCCATTTTCCCCACACCATCCCCACTACTTTGGGCTTTTTATCCCCTTTCAAAATCTTGAACTTAGATCCTTTCAGTTAAATTTTACACTGTTCTCTACTGTCAATTCACTTCCTCCCTGTCCTAGAAATACATACTCCTTTCTAAGACCCCACCATCCACCTTTAGAGTTTCTAGGCGGATGTCACAGAACCTGGCTCACGGGGGTCATTACAAATGGATGCTACCCAACCTCAATTCCTGATCCATTCTCTGGCTCATTCTCCACAATGGCTATTAGAAATCTCTCAATCCTCCTTATGACCGAGTCACTCCTTCTATAAAGAAGCTCCTGTGGTTCCCAATCTCATTTAGGATTTAGAGAAAGACAAGATAAAACAAACCAGAAAAACCCTCTCTGTCCGTCTGTCTCCTCTCTCCTTTCCCTCCTCTCTTTTCTTTCTCTCTTTTCTCTCTCTTCTCTTCATCCTAATTCTCCTTTGCCTAATTCTCCTCCTCCTCTCTCTCCCCTCTCTACCTTCTCCCATCTACCTCCCTTCATCTTTTTCTCTCTGTATTTAAAGTTTTCACCATCTTACTCAAGCCTACTTTTCTACCTTTCCATACTCGTTGCATATTATTTCACTTCTCAGACTCTCAAATCTAGACAAACTGGTCTTTTTGTGAATTTTCATGAGACACTTTGTCTCCCATTTCTTGGAGCCTTTGTCCTGGCTATCCCCTGTGCCTGGAATATTCTCTCCTCACCCCTGCCTCTTAGAATCCTTTTTTACCCCAAAACTTTTTTCAAGGGACACTTCCTCTGTGAAGCTTTTTTCTCTTTTTCCTCTCCCATGTGTCCCTCATTTTTTTACATTGCATATGTTTTTATACACACAAATTCTCTTCACTAATAGAATGTAAGCTCCATGAGGGCAGGTACTGTTCACTTTTAGCTCTGCACCCAACATGTAGTAGGCTTGTTAATAAATGTTTATTGATGACTTGTTTATCATTCCCTGAAACTTTCATACTCATTCATAATGAGGCATGAATTATTTGCCAGAAGGTGCCTAGGTTCCCCTCCCTCCACTTAATCTGAGAGAAGTACCCAATCATCTCCAGAAAGTGCCCTGATCTTTCTCAAATAAAGGTCTATGACCCTGGTCATAAAGTCCTTAGATCTTGTAAACCTTCTAGAGCTGGAGAAACTTGGCCTACTGGGGGGGGGGTGTAGGCTCCTGGAAGGATTGCCTTTGCTGAGGGGGTGAGAATGCTGGATTCCTGGGTCCTGAACTTGGTCCTGCCAATAGCAGCTGTATCATCCGGGATCAGTCACAGTCCCTCTCCACTGCTGCCCTGCCATCACAGAATTGTAAGAATCTGAACAGAGAATGGGGGTGAAAGGGCTTTAGAACCAAGAATGATAGATGGGCACTGTAATATACAATGTAAGAATAAAACCAACATTTATTAAGTGCCTTCTGTGTGCAGAGGCCAAGAGAGATACAAACTTTGGAAGTCCATTGAGAAAAATACTGGGTTTAGAGTCCAAAGGACCTGGGGACACATCCCACCTTGGTCTCTGCCTCTGTGGGGCCTTTTCCTCTCTAGGTGGGCCTCAGTTTCTTTACTTGTAAAATGATGAGGCTGGAGTAGTTAACCTTTGAGGTCACTCCCAGTTCTCAAACTATGACCCCCGAGGCACTTGTTCCTGGCCTCAGGCAGTTTCCAGGCTTTGGGAGGTAGGGGTGGGGATGGAGGTGGGATAAGACACTGAACCTTTAAAGACTGGGGCACTAGGAAGAGATCCTTCTCTCTGGCAATAAGAATGCCGGGTTTTAGATCTAGTTGTTCATCAGCACAGGGACACCTAGTGTAGAAAACCCCTCTTTCCTCTGATGTTGATAGCACCTTCTCTGGAACATACACTGAGAGGTGGACAGTCAGCCAGCCACGGGGGCCTGTGAACTCAGGTCTTCCTGAGGCTCTCTACCCACTATACTGAACCCTCTTTAAGACAAATCAACCCTGATTGGACTCCATTCTGCTATTATGGAGGCAGAGAGAGTTCTCACTTAAAAGATGGAGGAGTCTGGAAGGCTGGAGTAGTTGGGGACAGAGCCCGGAACAGCCGTTAGAAGGGGTTTTGGAAAGAAATTCCTTTCCTTCTTCCTTCCTCAGGAGGCCTGGGCTCACGTCAAGGTTTTGATACTAGTTCACTATGTGATTTTAGCATAAACTCTTTGGCTCTCTGAGCTTTAGTTCTGTAAAATGACATGGCTGGACTACCATTGGTAAACTCCAAACCCAGCATGGTAGCTTGTCATAACTGGAAGTCAAGGAGTCTTGGGTTCAAATTTTGCCTCAGACACTTATTAACTAGGAGACTTAGAGCCAAAATGGGCCTGAGCCTTTCTAGTTTAACTACCCTACTCGCTTTTTCAGAGGAGGGAATGGCGAGTCTTAATTGCCTTGCCTAGGTTCATATGGCTGGCCAGTATCAGCGGCAGTATTTGAACTTGGGTTTTCTTGATTCCAATTCCAGGATGTTATCACTATGCTATGATGTCTTTTCATCTCAGACGTTCCGTTTTCTTGTATGAAAAATGAGGATGATAATAGCGCTCCCCCCACTCCTCCCAGCTCCTCAGGGTGTTTATGAAAGGTTGAGTTAAAAGGGTAAATATTAAAATCCATAGAAATGCCCACTATCATCATTATATGAACTTAGGGTCTGCCACTAACTCAGTGTGTGACATTAGGCAAATTTCTTCTCCTTTAGAAGTCTCAGTTTCCCCATCTGTAAAACCAGGGAGTTGAACTCATTCCCTAGTCCCTAAGGCTTCTTTCATCCTGGGGAAGGGGAGTGAGAACTGCTTCCTGGTTGGGTCCCCTTTGCAGTTACTCAGTGTGGCCACAGGGGGGAGGTCAGCACTCATCCAGCCTTGGACCTGGCTTGGTGCTAGCAGAGGTAGTGAAGGGAGACAAAGCCCTCAGGGACTGTCAAGAAAATGATGAATGGCTATAGGCATAATAAGCCTCCACTCTGGCCTCCAAACTCCAGTCCTTGGAGCTTCTGGGGTTTGGGCTGTGACCCTCTGGTCTTGGACTAGAGGACCTGGGTTGGAATCCTACCTTTGTTACTCTAGGAAGATATATTCCTTCTATTGGTCTCTCTTTCCTCCAAAAGGGGGAAAAATCTTCACAAGACCTGTGGTTTTTTTCCAATGGGGGGTCCACACTCTTGCAGGTGACCCAACTCCCCTATACCTAAGTAGGTGATGTCTTGAGCAGCATTGGTCAAATCTCTTGTTGGGTAAGTCTTGGTGATGAGCCTTTCTTGAGTCTTAGAGAACAGTCACATGGTCTTACCTCTGGGACCTGCATTTGAAGGTTCTTCAGTCCATTGGGACCTCTCAGAGTTCACTAACTTAGAGACCAGGCATCCATCCGGGAGGACCTCAGATGAAGGAAGCTAGGCAATGGGGAGCCAAATACTTGCTTCGCCTTATTTCTCAGTCCTTCACTAGGTTGTCATGAGGTTCAGATGGGTATCATATGTGCCATCAGCCTTCTGTGTGACCTTGGGACAAATGTTTTCTTCCCAGCCTCAGGTTTCACCTCTGAAAAGTGAAGGGTACCCTGGATAGCTCCTCCCGGGTACGATCTTATATTGTCTGTCCTAAGATCATCTCTACTCTGACGATTCCCACTTACCCGATCTCCAATTGCCTTGAACTGGATGTCTAGTAGATGTCTTAAACTCAACAAATCCAAAACCAGACTCATTATGTTTTTCCTCAGGGTTTCTCCCCTTGCAAGCTTCCTTATTATGGTTGGAGGTGCATCATACTTCTAGTCCCCCAGGCTCGAACCCTAGGTATCATCCTCCACTCCTTATTGTTTCTGAATATCCCACCCCCATCTAATATTTGGTCAAGGACTATCAATTTCACCTTTGAAACAAGAGCCTCCTCCCATCCTCTGCTGCCCTTCTGGTGCCAACCTTCATCATCTTACACCTGGACTATTGTGATAGCTGCCGCCTGGTCTCCTTGCCACATCTCTCCCCACTCCAGTCCATCCTTTACTTAGCTGTCAAGTGATCTTTCAAAAGCTCAGGTCTGACCGTGTTCTCTCCCCCACCCTGTGATGGTCATAGTGATGACCTCCATGGAATTAGGAAAAGTTGGAATGAGGAGAGTTGGAGGGAATGATAATGAGTTCTGTTGGGACACATTGAGCTTGAGTTGCCTACGAGACATCAAATTTGAAATGTACAAAGAATAGTTGGTGAAGTGGGAGAGGGACTATTTAGGTAGACCTGGAGTTATCTGCATGAATATGGTTATTGAGTCTATGGGAGGTCACAAGATCACCAAGTAACACAATAACATTAACAGTGATAACTAGCAATTACATAGCACTTTAGAGTATACTAGGTTGTGCATCTTCTTTTACTGGTTCCTTAAAACCCTATATTAGTGATAAGGATACTGCTGATAGTAAGAATTAAAACAAGTAACATTTATTTGAAGCTTTAATATCCACAAACCACTTTTACAAATATTAACTCATTTAATCTTTACAAAAATCCTTCATAAGTTAGTCAATAATCATTTATTAAGCCCCTACTATGTGCCGGATATTGTGTTAAGGACTGGGGATACAGAGGAGGTGAAAGACAGTTCTTGCCCTCAAGGAGTTTGTGATCTAATGGGGGAGACAATAGTGCAAAAAATTATGTACAAAGCAAGCTGCATATAGGATAAATAGGAAATGACTAGCAGAATGAAGGTACTAACATTAAAGGAGACCAGGAAAGGTTTCCTGGAAAAAATCAGATTCTATCTGGGACCTGAAGAAGTCAGAGAAGCCGGGAAGCAGAGATGAGGAGGGAGAGGATTCCGGATGTGGAGGACAGCAGGAGAAAATGCCCAGGGAATGAGTGTCCTATTCATGGAATAGCCAGGGAAAGGCTTTCACTGGATCAAAGGGTACATGTAGCAGAATAAGAGGTAAGAAAATTGGAAAAGGGGTGGTTAGGTGGTGCAGTAAACAGAGCACCGGCCCTGGAGTCAGGAGGACCTGAGTTCAAATCCTGCCTCAGACACTTAACACTGACTAGCAAGGTCACAGGTGACCTTGCAATTGCCTTGCCTTTGCCCCTCAAAAAAAAA
>CM053593.1:24347157-24376020 GCA_028646575.1 Pseudocheirus occidentalis
AGAGAGAGAGAGAGAGAGAGAGAGAGGGAGGGAGAGAGAGTTTCTCTCCCAGAATCTGGAAGCTGACTGAGAACTGAGATGGAGTTTTCCTGAGACCAGAATCTGGTGAAGGCCACCCAGAAGGCCAATATTCCTTCTGGGTCCTAGGGCCAGCTGAATTGCTGGAAGATTGAAGAAGCATGACCAGGATAAGACTTTGTTCGTGGCCTGGATGATTCTTGAGTTCCAGGCAAGAGAAGTGGTAAAGGGTTTGAGATATGCTAGACCCTGTCAACATCAGTGTGTGCCATGGACTGCCCTGAGGACTGGACAAGGACCTGGGAGCTGTCTACTTCTGAGGACTGGATGAGGACCTGGCAGCTGTCTGCTTCTGAATCCAGGTGACTGTTGAATTCAGGAGGGAGCTAGGACCATGGAAGGGGATCCAGGGAATCAGAGAGATCACCCAGAGTCAAGATGAAGAAATGGCCTCCCCTTGGATGAAACTGAGGTTTGCTGGATGCCAAGAGGTGGAGGGTTTGTGTGGTTTTCTAATGACTGTACTTAGTGATTAATGATATTTAGTAATTGTGAATCTAGATTAGTGACTGATTAAGTTAATGGTTGCCCCATGAGTGGAAGATTGATATATTGTGAACTGATTGAATGATTAAGTGAGGAGGGTTTCCCCCTTAGGGAAACCAGACAATTATTCTTTTATTCCTTGTTCTAAATATTGGGGCCACTGTAGTGAAAACTATGTGGCCATTCTAACGTTAAGCTGTTATGAACACTATATTGTGATTTTCTGTGATAAGATGTAATGTTGTGAATATTACAGTGTGATATATTGTGAATGTTTGCCTTGATTTGTAATGGAATAAACAGAGAGTTCACTACTACTGTGTAATCCGAACCTTAAAAGCTGTTCACAGTATCATTCTTCTGGGAATCTGCATGATAATTGGATCTGTGCTTTAGGAAAATCCCTTTGGTGGCTGAATGGAAGATGGATTGCAGTAGAGAGAGACTTGAGGCAGACAGACCCCTTAATAGCTACTGCAATAGTTCAGGTGAGGAGGGGCTGCATCAGGGTGGGGCAAATTAAGAGATGCTGGAAAGGTGAAATCTATAGGCCTCAGCAACAACTTGTGTGTGTGTGTGTGTGTGTGTGTGTGTGTGTGTGTGTGTGTGGTGAGGAGAGAGGAGGAGCCAGGATGACTTCTGGGTTAGAAGCCTGAGGACCTGGGAGGATGGCAGATATAACGAAGGCAGGAGTAGGAAGGGTTTAGGAGGAAGATAACGAATTCCAGTTTGGACATACTGAGTTTAAGAAGTCTACTGGACATTCAGTTTGAGATGTCTGAAAGGTAGTTGGAGAGGAGAGATTAGAGATCAACAGAGAGACTGGGGCAGAATAGGTTAATTTGAGAATTTTCAGGATAGATGGTCATTAAATCTATGAGAGCTGTTGAGGTCACCAAATGAAGTAATATAGAGAGAGAATAGAAGAGGGCCTAGGACAGAGCCCTGAGGGACTCCTATGGTTAGAGGGTGTGATCTGGGAGAGGAGCCAGCAAAGGAGATGGAGAAGGAGAGGTCAATAGTCTTGTCAGAAGGACAATCAGGAGAGAGCGATGTCATGAACACCTACAGAAGAATGATCAAAAGCTACACAAAGGAGAAGGATGATGGGAAAAAAGGCTGTTGGATTTGGCAGCCAAGATTATTGGTAACTTTGGACAGAACAGTTTTGGTGGAATGATAACATAGCCAAATTGTAAGGGGTCAAGAAGAGAATGAGAGAAGAGAAAGGTGGGCAACTATTATAGACACCATTTAAAAACTTTTTTTGCTTTTTGGAGGGGGAAGGTAGGGCAATTAGGGCTAAGTGACGTGCCCAAGGTCACACAGCTTTGTGTTAAGTGTCTGAGGCCAGATTTGAACTCAGGTCCTCCTGACTCCAGGGCTGATGTTCTATTCCCTGTGCCACCTAGCCACTCTATAGATGCCATTTTCAAGGAATTTGGCTACAAAGGTCAGAAGAGACATAGCATGGTAGCAGGGATGGAAGAATTGAGAGAAGATTTATTTTTGAGCATAGGGGAGACATCAGCATGTCTCTAGGTAGTAGGGAATGAGCCAGTAGAAGGAGAGATTGTAAATAAATAAAAGTAGGGATGACAGGGGGGCAATCTGCTGGAGGAGATGGGATGGAATGGGATTTCTTGAATAAGTAGAGGGGTTTGCCTTGGTAAGGAGTAAGGTCACCTCTTCATGTGAGATAGGGGGGAAGGAAGAGAGAGGAGAGGGGTAGAAGGCATCTGAGTGATGGAAGATGAGGAAGAGGGGGAAGGAGGAGTATGTGGCTTATGACCTAGCTATTCCCTGTAAACTATGCAGCAAAGATCTCAGCTGAGAGAGTAGGGGGAGGGGAAGCCATGGGAGGTTTAGGAGGCATGAAAAGGTTTGGAAGAGTTCCTTCGAAGAGTGCAGGAGTGGACTGATAAAAGAGTGCCTGGCTGCAGCAAGGACCCAGTTGAGATTATGTGACATAGATCCGTAGTCAGAACAGTCACATTACTCACTTGTTCCATATATCCGGACATTACAAAAATCTCCTTATTTCTACCTTTCTAATGTCTCTCATCTATATCCCCTATACTCTGCTCACACTGCCACCGCCATATTTTAGGATCTTATCAACTCTTTCTTGCACTATTGCAATAGCCTTCTGGTTGATATCCCTGCCTTGAATCCTTCATCATTCTAATCTATCCTATGCTCAGTTGCTAAAGTGATTTTCCTAAATTACAGGTTTAACCATGTTACCCCCTACTCATGATCTCCATTAGCCCCCCAGCACCTCCAGGATTAAATGCAAAGTTCTTTGCTTAGAGCCTTTCACAGACTAACTCCTTCCCACCTTCGTTGTCTTCTTATATCTTAGTCCCCTCCATACATTGGACCACCCAGCTACATCAGCCTACCTGTTGTTCTTCAAGCTTCTGTCTGGATCTCCATGTTCTTACTGCACCCCATGCTTGGAATGCTTTCCCTCCCTATGTCCTTGACTTCCTTCACTGCTGAGCTCAAATCTCACTTTCTGAAGATAGTTTTATTAGCACTTTCCTCTATGAGATTATCTTCTAACTACTCTATGTATTGCAGCTGTGTGACCCTGCTTGCCTCAGTTTCCTCATCTATAAAATGAGCTGGAGAAGGAAATGACAAACCACTCTAGTATCTTTGCCAAGAAAACCCCAAATGGGGTCACAAAGAATCTGACAAGACGTCCTGTTCTTTAATGCTGATAAGAAACCAGATCATCTTTCTAGTGGTAGAATCACAAGGTCAAAGACTCTAGCAGCCCTTGGATCAGGAAGCCCAGGGAAGAGAAAGAAATCTGGTTCCCCTGGACCTTATTAACCATCACCTATGGTTGAGGGGGATGCTCTTGTGCCCACAGCTGTGTGCTGGGTAGGGGTAGAGGAGGGAGGGAGTCCTTGCCTTGCTTGTAGTTTTTACTGGATTGGGGGCAGCTGTGGCCTCATGCCTGGACGTTCAGTCCTGTTTTCTGGTTCCTCATCTTTCAGCTCCCAGATGACCCAGCTGTGGTAGAGTCTCCCACTGTCCTCTGGATGACCAGAGGTTGAATATCACTGGAGGTGGTGGATTCCATCTCCCTTGGATAGGACTCCCAGCTAAGCAGGTATGTGTGGGCAGGGTGGGCTGTGATCAGGTCCCAGGGAACCCCTATGGCTTCTCTCTCACTTTTTTCCCCAGCTGGTTTGTTTTTTTAATTCTATATTATTTTATTTTCAGACCTGAAAGCACTTTCCCTTCTCCCACCCGTTAAAAAAACACAAGAAAAACTAAGTTGTTATAGATATGTACAGTCAAGTAAAACCAATTCTTGTATTAGCACGTTCAGAAAAGAAAGAAGACAACTCTTCCATTTGCCTTTGCAGCTCACCAGTTCCTCTGAAGGTGGGCAGTCGGTGTTTCAGGAGTCCTTTGGAATTGTGGTTGCTCATTGTGTTGGTCAGAGTTCTTAAGTCTTTCTCAGTTGTTTGTCTTTACACTATTGTTATTGTGCACATTGTTATGTAAATTGCATATTGTATCATATAAATTGTATTATTGTGTAGGATTGCTCTCCCCCATCTTTACTAGCCCCTAAGTAAGTGTGGGGGTGGGATAGGAGGACCTTGAACTGGAGCATCTGACTTCTTCCCAATGTCTTTTGTCTTTTGCCTCTAGAACTCCTCTCTCTTTCCATGGCTCATGGGCTGCTGCACAGGTCCTTCTCTCCCCCATTCCCAGAGCTGCTCCCCTTCTCCCCTCACCCTTCCTTGGGCTATGGTGGATGTGGATGGATGGGGGTGTCTGCCAGAGTGGGACTGTGGGTCTAACAGATGCCCCTTTAGGAGATCAGACATTGAGGGGTAGAGACCACCATAGTGACAACCAGGCTGTGTGGTTCAGCCAATGATGGAGGAAAGTGATCAGGACAGCTGAGGAGCATCCAAGCATTCCCCAGGGGCCACTATTACAGGAGAGGAGGGCAGCGGGGTTTCAGTCTCAGGGAGCCCTTGGCCTAAGGGTAGCCATAGCCTCTGGTTCTCTGGGACCCTTTTATCTGAGGAGCTGGGGGAGGGGAAGAGACAGGACTTTAAGATGTCAAAAGAAAATCCTCCCAAGAGAGATGATGTGGTCTTATAGAAAAGAGCTGGTTTTAGTTCAGCTTGGTCCTTTACTAGTACGACCTTGGGCAAATTACTTCCTTTCTCTGGGCCCCTATTTCTGGTCACTACAAGCTCTAAAATAGTCTAAATCCTACCAGTTCCCCAGAGTCTAGCTTTTTTCTCTTCCCTCCTCCTCCTAAGTCCAGGCCCTGTTGGTTCAGAGTTGTTTGAATCACCGGTATCTTTGGGACCCCGGCCTCCACTGGCTCAGTTGATTCCCCTCTGATCCCCCAGCTCACCCATATCTGCAGACTTGGGTGAGGCCTCCTTTCTGGGGATTCCAGGGGATCAGCCATCCAATGGATGACGGATGTGGGAAACATTCCTTTTCAGAGTTGAAATGGACCTCTGGGAAAACAATCTTGTCTGTCAGGACTGAATTAAAGTGGGGACAATTGTGTTTGAGGAGCTAGTCCAGCTTTCATGGCATTCTCCATCCCTCTCCTTCCTCCCAAGTTGGGGGATTGAAGAGGGAAGAGTCTTTGTGGGGAGGGAATCACTGAGTCTGGCCCCTTGGGCACACAGTACCGGCTTAACTTGGGGAGGTAGCATCTCTTGCCCCTGCCCCAGTTATTTGGAAAAGTAACTGAAGTCAGCAAATCCCTGGCTTTTCTTGTGAGTTCCTTGGGAAAAGATTGATCAGGTTGGTTCAGGTGCATTCCCCTCTCTCAGACTGTTAAACTACTGGTGATTAAATCTGAGTTCCATGTAGTCAATGAGCATCCATCAATTTTTTTTCAAAGGGACATTTAAATTGCAGATGTAGCAAGAAAAGAAGTATAACCCCCATGGGGACAGCCCTAGCCCCCCTTTGTCCCTGGAAAGAGCAGGCTCAGGCTTAACAGTTTCTACATAGCACTGGTCCTATCAAGTGTATTTCCAAATGAGTCTTACTGCTGAGTGAGTCCTAGTCTTAGTTACCACCGGTCCTGAAAAGGTCCCTTTCTCATTAGGGCCTTAGTGTTGGATTGGCCTGCTATACATCCAGCACAAAGTCCCCCTCTGAAGCACCTGGTGGCTCTCTCTTTTGATCTTTGTAAGCTTTCAGGGTTATAGCCATCTTCAGTCTCCACCTGAGTTCAAATCTGACCTTGGACACTTAATTAGCTGTGCGACCCTGGGCAAGTCACTTAACCTCTGTCTACCTCAATTTCCTTGATTGCAAACTGGGGATAATAACAGCACCTACCTTGCTAGATTGTTGTGAGTATAAAATGATATAATATTTGTAAAGAATTTAGCATAGCACCTGGCACACAGTAAGGCTCATATAAATGTTTTCTATTATTATTTATTATCTTTATCATTGAGAGAGAGAGAGAGGGAGAGAGAGAGAGAGAGAGAGAGAGAGAGAGAGAGAGAGAGAGAGAGAGAGAGAGAGAGAGAGATTTGCCATCCTTTGAGGCAGATGCTGTTATTATTCCCACTTTTCAATTGGGGAAACTGAGGCAGGCAGAGGTTAAGTGACTTGCTCAGGGTCACATAGCTGGAAAGTAAATCCTTTCCTGGATCATCACTCCCTAATCTGGTTGCTTACCAAGTCTTTGTCCTGGTCACTCTTTTTTTCATTCTCTCTTGGGGATCTCATCAGTGTCCCTGGGTTCTCCTGCCGTCTGTATCCAGATGACTTCCAGAGCTATGTGGCCAGTCCTAGTCTTTCTGCTAAGCTCCATTCCTGAATCATTGACCAATCATTGGGCAGCTCTAACTAGATATTCCCTAAGCATTTCAAACTTAACACGTCTCAAATTAGAGTCATTACCCTCCCTCAAACCCAACACTGTTCCCAACTTCCTCTATCCATTGAAGGCATCGCTATCCTGCCACTCCCCCAGGTTCTCCTCTTCATTTTTCTTCACCCTCTGCATCCAATCGGTAACCAAGTCTTATTCATTGTCTTCACAATATCTCTTACCTCTTTCCCCTTCTCTCCTCCACCCACATGCCTCTTGCCTGGACAATTGTAACAACCTAATTGGAAATCAGGCTTCAGAGTATCCAACTATGAAGCTGCCAAAACAATCTCCCCAAAGCCCAAGGATGACCATGTCATTCCCCTGCTCAAGAATTACCTCTAAGACGAATTTAAAGCATTTACAGGCTGGTTCCTGTCTACCTTTGCAGACTTAGCTGATTTAATTCCCAATCATACATTCTACTTTTCTACTACACTCAGTTGCTTGCCAGCATTCCCCAGACATTCCATTCCGTCTCCTGTCTATGCTTTTGCTTAGGTTCTCCATTTGGAATGTTCTCCCTGCCAGGTCTGCTCTTAGAATCCCTGGCTTCCTTCTAGGCTTAGAATGTGTGCTGGAGAGCATACTTAAATTGTAGGAGCAGATGGGTCCTCAAATAAGAGCCTTTCGAGAGGATTCAAAGCTGCTTTCTCCTGCTCTTGTGTATCTGACTCTGTTCCAGGTACTATGGACCAAGCATGAAAAGTGGTCCTCGGTCTTGCCCTTTGGAAGTTTCCAATCTGGTTTAGGAGATCTAACACCCAGGGGTCTGAGATTCCCCCAGAAAACAGAAGCAGGAGAGCTATGTGGGAGCTGGTGCTAGGTGGCCATTTGGGAAATATTGTATAAGGGGCTTCTTATTCAGGTTTGGGTTGGACTAGTTGACTTCTGAAGTCCCTCCATCACCCAAAGTTCTTTGACTGTAGCGCCTGTGAATCTGTTTTGCATCTGTGAAATGGGAAGAAGAATCCCTTTCCTCACACCCACATTGGTTGGCTGTGAGGAAGAGGCTTCATTCCCTTGTATACTTACTACTACTATGTGGACCCCTTGAGGATGGCTACAAATGATGTTCACAAACATTTAGAGAACACCTACGGGGACGTGATCTGAGTGTGACGACCTGGGGAACGGAAGGGGGAGCTTTGTGCTTCTAACTCAATGGGGAGCTGAAGACCCCCAGAGGAAAAAGCTAGCCTCAGACACCAGCACCCCCACGTCCTTCAATTAGTTTGTTCTCCAATATTATGATCTCTAGCCCCCTCCCCAGTCTTATTGACATTCATGGAGTCAGGAAGACCTAAGTTCAAATCTGGTCTCAGATAATCAGTGTGACCTTGGGTAAGTCACTCTGCCTCAGTTTCTTCAATTGTAAAATGGGGGTATTAATAGTACCTACTTTAGGATCAAATGAGAGAACATTTCTTTTTGTTTTTGTCTTTTTGGAAGGGGGAAGGCAGGGCAATTTGGGTTAAGTGACTTGCCCGAGGTCACACAGCTAGTAAGTGTTAAGTGGCTGAGGCCAGATTTGAACTCAGGTCCTCCTGACTCAGTGCTCTATTCCCTGCACCACCTAGCTGCCCCAGAGAATATTTCTAAAGTGCTTTTCACGGTGTTTAGTAAGTCCCGGGCCCTCTGTAAAAGCCTTCTCTTCCCTCTCTGGACACCCTCTACGTGCTCACTGGGCTTCCTGAATGTGGTTCTCAGAGCTGACGCTGTCCTCCAGAGGGATCTGTGCAGGCCTGAGGGAAGGAGGCCCCCCCCTCCCTTATCTGACTTCACAAATCCTCCACGGCTCCTCTGTTTCCAGGCCAGGATGGGCACGGGCCCAGCTCCTGTTTTTCTCTCTGTCATTATACACAACCAGTTCTTCAGGAGAGGCCTCACATTTTGCAATCTGTGATCTCAGCCAGCCCAACTCTGGCCTCCCTGGAGAGCCATCAGGGGGTGGAGCAGCTCCAGAGCTTCCAGGAGCCCTGGGAGGCAGCAGGGAGCATAGGACATGGGGAGATTCGGGGCCATAGGGGGCCATAGAGAGTCAGTGGCCTTTCCCCGGCCTTGGAAGGAGCTTTCCCTGCCCCTCTCTCAGAGGTTTGAAGAATGAACAGAGAGTTCCCAGACCAGACCTTGGGGGAATCCTGAGTACCACGCTAGGCTCTGTGCCAGTGGTAGGAGGGGCTGATTGGGAAGAAGCTGGCTTGGAGTCAGGAGGGGTGGGGCAGGAGGAGTTGCTGACCCACCATCTCATAACCAGAGCTCAGGATGGGCGGGTCCTCTGGCCCCCACCTGTGAGCCCTGCCCAGCTGGAGTTTCTGCCTCAGAGGCCTGAGAGTAGCTTCTGATACAAGGAATAGAGGGAAGAGTAAGCAAGGAACTCTACCTGCCGTGAGGAGACAGACTTCAGGCATGGAGACCCCTGAGCTGGTCTTGCTATGGCTGCTTATGGCTGCAGAACCTGTCACCTGTCAACAAGGTAGCCTTTGGAGTCCTGGGGGCTGGAGGGCTTCCTGGGGGCTGGAGGGCTTCCTGGGAAGTCAGTCCTCCACAGTGAGGGGTCAGTGCCACACTCTGGTTGATGGACTGGATTCCCAGGTGAACAGTTCTGCCCTGGAACAGACATTCTTGTCCTAGGAAAGACCAGCCTAGGAGTCAGGAGACCTGGGCAGTGCTGCTGGTCTGGTCGCTGGCTTTCTCGGAGAATCTGGGCCACTCACTTCCCCCTTCTGGGCCTCATGTTCCATATATATAAATGATGGGGTTACATGAGCTGATTTTTGAGGTCTCTCCCAGGTCTTACATAATCTAGCAGGGTACTCTGCCCAAAGGAGGCACTTAGCTGTTGAATTTGCAATCTGTGTTCTAGCATGCCTCCTACCATGGTTTATGCTCTGAGTCCTCCCAGATTTGACATTCTCTGCTCCAGGCTCTAAGAGCCCTTCTAGTGCTGACATTCTCTCTTCTCTTATCTAAGGATACTCTCCTTGCCCCCTTCTCACCTTCACCCCTACTCCCAGCATTGACATGCTTTGATATCGGGTTCTGTGGGATGATAGATTTTCTTTAGGACTCTGGATATGTAGGTTCATTCCCTCCCACTTCCATCTCTATCTGGTCCACCATTCATTTTAAAGTCAACAATGTAAACAAGGGGTGTTCCCCCTCCAGGCTGGGGGAAGTGGATCCCCTGGGTGACACACATCCTCAGAGCTGGATGGGATCTCAGATGCATCTAGTTCAACCAAAACCTGAATAGGAATTCCCCATCTATGTAGCCACCATGGGGTCATTTACCCTTTGCTTAAAGAAGCCAGATGGAGTTGGGAGACTCCTTCTACTTTTGGATAGTTCTATTTGTTCTACTGGAACACTCAGCTGGCCTCGGCTCTTTTGGTGGCTCAGTTTCCCCATCTATGAAATGGACCTAACAGTGCTAATTAATCATCAGAATCCACATTTGCCTCAGAAGGTACCAGATTAGGGGCAGGGGTAGATGGCTGATATGTTATTACACCAGATGCTCATAGAAGGGGGACCTGGTGAAACAGTCAATTTTAGGACAATCTAGGGGAGGATCTGAGGAGAAGTGGGTACATTGCATAGTGAGGAGGTGGTCATATTACCCAAAGGAAATGCCCACAGTCTCTCTTCTGTCTAGACTCCTCTCTTCAAGGTTCTGAATACTGTTATACTTAACTTTGGGGTGGATCGGAGGCCGTGCAGACAGAACTGGACTGAAAATTGGGATGTTGAGTCACTGTGTACCCCAGATTGTTGCTGGGACATTGGGCTCTTTCCATCTCTGGGCCTCAGCTTCCTTCTGAGGCAAATGAGGGGGGGGCTTATAGCCATAGCCCCCTGTGAAATTAGCACTAGGCTTGGCATTCAGAGGCCCCGAGTACTTGCTAGCTGGACAAATGGCTCTGAGGTTTCCATTTTCTCAGCTGGAAAATTAGGCTGACAGCATTTAGAATCCCTGTCTTCTAGGGCTCTGGCGAGGGTAGCTCTTCTGCTGCAGATGGAGCCAGTGGGATATTTGGTACAGTTAGAGGGTATAGGGGAAGTGCCAGCAATGCTGATGGGACTAGGAGACTAGGGCTTAAGTGGAGACTGAGGGAGATCATGGAATGTCAGAGCAGTGAAGGGTCTGAGGACATAGAACAGAGAATGTCAGAGCTGGGAAAGAGCTTGAGGAGGCATCCAGATACCATGGAAAGAACACTAGCTTTAGGGTCAGAGGTCATGGTTCAGTCATTTTTCTGTCATGTTGAACCCTTAAAGACCCCATTTGGGGTTTTCTTGGCAGAGAATATTGGAGCAGTTTGCTATTTCCTTCTCCAGCTGACTTTACAGATGAGGAAACTGAGGCAAACAGGGTTATATGACTTGTCCAGGGTCACACAGCTTTCAAATGTTTGAGGCCAGATTTAATATCTGGAAGGAGTCTTCCTGACTCCAGGCTCAGTGTTCTGTCTACTTTGATGCCCTCTGGGGTTAGAGGACCTGGGTTAAAATTCTAACTCTCCCATTTACCACCTGTGCGATCCTTGGACGTTGCTTCATTTTCCTGGGCCTCAGTCCCTCCATCTGTAAAATGGGTCACGTGGCCTTTGGGAGTCCTTCTTAGGCCCACCTTTATGATCCTATGACTTTGAAATATAAAAAGTCATCACTCAGAGGGTTTTTAGAATGTGGCGCAGTAAATGTCAGGGCTGGAAGGGGCTTCTGAGATAATTTTGTTCAACTCTCCCATTTTAGACACAAGGAAACTGATTTTAAGAGATGAGGCTACTTGCTCAAAGTCACACAGCAAATCAAAATCAGAGGTTAGATCAGAAGCCAGACCTTTGGTCTCTTCCAGAATGTTCCTTCCATTTTTTCCTTTCTTTTGGCTCAGCTCTCACATTCAAATTTTTTTTCAAAAGCCCATTTACACCTGTCCGGTCATTTGATCTTCAAGACAGTTTGTGAGAGGAGAGATATTTTTGCCCCAATTGTAGAGGGGGAAGCATAGAGCCCAACTTCATTCTTTCTTCTAGACTATGATCTCATGCATCGTTTTGGGGTTCACCTCTCCAGCCTTTCCTTCTTGTCTGCGCTGGCCAGGAAGATTTGTAGTGGGGGAGAAAAAAAGACAGAGGAGACTTTTGATCAGCCTAGGGAAAAGAGGGTATCAAAATTGATGTGGCCGTCAGATCTGCGAGGGAGGGAGGGTTCCTAACTCTACTCCATCCCACAGGTTTCTGGCAGGAAAACATTGCTGTTGAAACAATGTTGCTCTGGGTCAACAATGCCTTGATAACACAGTGACTTTGGCCTTGGCGATCTTCGATGAGGATGATTATCCCCTGATAGCACAAGGAGAGATAAAGGAGGGACTCCCCTGGCTCAGGGATCAGAACTTCCTCCCTCTACTGGTTTTCCCTTAAGCCCCAAAACAACATGAAAAATGGAAGCAAAGGCTGTATTACTGCAGGAAGACTTTAGGTTATATCAGGAAAGGTTTCTGAGGGTGAGCTAGGAGTCAGGTATCTTTCCCCTCCCTCTTCACATACAAAAAGGAACTTTGGTTTCTCAAAGTATTGGAAAGGCTAGCCACCTGCCTGGACAGAGCTTCAGATTATAGCCTAGGGGCAGGAGGATGGGTGAGCTGATCTCTGGAGGACTTCCTTCCTCCCTCCTCCCTCCCTCTTCCTTGTGCCTTCCCAAACCTGTGCCCTTCTTGGCCTGAAAGATCTGCTAATAAATAAGAAACATGAAAAACAGGGAAAATAAAAGGGGCTTTTTTTTTGGGTGGGGAGGTTTTTTTTTTTAAGTCCTTTATAACCTGGCCTCCTTCATCCATCTCTTTCCCCTCCACATTCTCTCGACCCAGTGACACTGGCCTCCTGGCTGTTCTTCCCACAAGATACTGCAGAGCCAGAGTCTAGGCATTTCCACCAGCTGTGCCCCATGCTTGGAATTCTCTTTCTCCTCATTTCTTTCTCTTTTTTTCTCCCAGCTAAAATCCTGCTTTTACAGGAATTCTAGTGCCTTCCCTCTGTTGATTATTCTCAATTTATTCTGAGTGGTATTTATACACAGTTGCTTGCTTGTTGTGTTCCTACTTAGACTGGGAGCTCCCTGAGAGCAGACTCCTTTGTATCCCTAGTGTTTAATATGGTGCCTTGTATACAGAAAGTGATTAATAAATGCTAGTTCACCTGACTGAACTTGATAGTGGGTGGGGTTGTGGGAGACTGGTAGGGATAGGGTGCTGTCAGGAGAAGGAAATATTCAGAAGCCTCCTCCACACATACTTTGAGGTCATTCCTGTCCACTGTCCACTCCTGTTGCACTGTCCACTCCTCCTTGCCTTTCCCCAGTCTCTTTCAGGGCCCAGACTCATCAGGTCTTTCACTTTCTATGGAGAAACTCCATCTTATGGAACAGGATTTTCCAGACAGAGTGTTGTCAACATAAGAGAACTTAGACCCACCTTGCCACTTACCCAAGAGGCAGGGCCAGGCACAGCTTCCAGCTGAACCCTCTTGGCTCAAGAGGCTGGACCTCGATTTCTCTGGACAGTGAAACTCTGCAGGAGATCTTTCCAGTTGGGGCAGGGAGCCATGGCTCAGGCTGTGACCCACTTGAAAAGAGCCTGATGTGCAGAGATTCTTAGGCATTTATTCAGCCCCTTACCCAGCAAAAAGATACTAATCGCTGACCTTGAACTCTTATCTACCTTGATGATCCCCGGTCTGTCTCACTGAATCCTTTTCTAATAAACCTGAATCCCTTCATTGAGTCCTTAGCACTTACAATGATTTCCCATCAGTTCGCTGAGTCCCAAGCCCTTCCCCATGAGCCCACATCACATTCATTGATTCCATCTCACTCAGTGATCCCCATCCCACTCACTGATTCCCATCTCCCTCAATGAACCCTCCCAGACCATTGAGCCTATGTTCTCCTCACTTAACCCCCCCTCACAACATTGAACTGCTTACCCTTCTCATTAAATATTCATTCTCCTCACTGATTTCCCAACTTCTTCCCCCACTACCATTCTTCTTCTGAACCCTTATTTTCTTTTCTTTTGCTTTTTTTTTTTGGTGGGGGTAAAGGTAGGGCAATTGGGTTTAAGTGACTTGCCCAATGTCACACAGCTAGTAAGTGTTAAGTGTCTGAGGCTGGATTTCAACTTTGGTCCTCCTAACTCCAGGGCCAGTGCTCTATTCACTATGCCACCTAGCCAGCTCTGAGCCCACGTATTCTACCAGAGTCCCCTTGCCTGGTAATTAATCCTTTTAAGAATTCATTCTCAGGGGTAGGAAAGGGCCCCAATCTAGAAACATTGCCTTCTCCATTTCTCTATCTTATGGTCCTAGACCCAACTCCACTGAATCTGAGTCTTCTCCAAGTCCTAAATGAGTCCCCAAAGAAAACAGCTCATTCCACCTAGGAGCTTTGATCATTAGGACGTTCTTCCTGATCTCCAGCCTCAGTTGGCTTCTTAACTTCTACTTGTTTCTGATTCTGCCCACTGGGGCTAAGCAGAATGAAGCTGATCCCCATGATAGCCCTTGGATGCATTAAAACAACTTTCATTTGGTCCCTTTATGCCGCTCTTCCTCTTCCACAAGACACCCCAATAATTGCTTTGGCTAGTGCTCACGTGGCATGATCTGAAAAGCCTTCATTATCCTGACTCCTTTCCTCTTCATGTTCTCCAGGGTATCAATGTCTTTCCTAAAATATGACCCCAGAACAGGAAAGAACCATGGGACTATCGCCTCCTTCATCCTGGATATTGTATCTCTCTTAACACAGCCTCAAATCTCATTAGCTTTTTTGGTCAGCATCGAATTGATCTTCCCAAGGCACAGGTCTGATCACGTTTCCTCCTTCCTCAAGAAACTCCTATTTTTTTCTAGGATCAAATGTGAAATTCTCTGGTATTCAAAGTCCTGCACAACACATCCCCTCCCCCAGCCTTCTTATATCTTGCACCTCCCCCCCCCCCCATCACACTCTCTGATCCCGGGACAGCGGAATCCTTGCTGTGTTTAAAATAAAACTCTCCATCTCCTGCCCCAGGTATGTTCCCTGACTGTCCCTCCTAATCTCTGGTCTTCTAGCTTTTCTGCCTTCCTTTAAGTCTCAACTAAAATTCCACCTTCTGCAAGAAATCTTTCCAAATTTGTCTTAATTCCACTGACTTCCAAGTTGTCTTGTGTAGGACTTGTTTACCCAAAGTTATTTGTATATTGTTTCCCCCATTAGACTGTCAGCTGCTTGAGAAATTTTGTATGTGCTGGCATACTTAGGTACTTAACCAATGTTTAATCATTCACCGGCTGCCATGTCATACTGTTAACTCATCTTGAGCTTGCAGTCCACCAAGACCCTCAGATCTTTCCCAGATGAACTGCTCTCTAGCTTTGCCTCTCCTGTCCTGTACTTATTTGTGAGAATTATGTTTTGAACCCCAATTGTAAGATTTTTACATTTATTATTACTATTGCATTTTATCTTTTTAGATTCAGTCCTTTGTTTCAGTCTATTGAGATCTTTGGGGACACTGAAGCTTGTGGTCCCCTCAGACCCTAGCTTTTTTTTTCTCTGTAAGATAAAGTCCTGTATCTCTTTTTCTCTTCCCCTAGGAGTGCGGAATCTGGAGCCATGGATGCAGGGCTTGATTGCTGTGGCTGTGTTTCTGGCCCTTGTGGCCATAGCTTTTGCAGTTAATCACTTCTGGTGCCAGGAGGATCCGTAAGTGACATTGTTCATACCTCTTCTTGCCCTTTCTTTCTTGTTCCCCTCTTCTGTCTTAGGGAGGCAGTGTGGACTATTGGAGTGAGATCTTGGGTTAGGTGTCATAATTCTCAGATTCTTATCCAGGTATGGACTGGTTTGCTTCATGACCTTGGGTCACTTCCACCTCTGAGCCTCAGTTTCCTAATTTGGAAAATGGAGATAAAGTTGTCTTGGTTGCCTCACAAGGGTTTATCGGGATTTCAGTAAAGAATGGATGAGAAGTGCTTAGGAAATCGAGTGCAATGTTATTTTTATATGGGGAAAGTCATTGTACTATCACTGTTGTTGCCAGCCTCTCTATGGGATAGGCCTTCCTCTCTGCAGTAATCAGTCTTTCTGGCTCTGCTCCTATCTAATATATTCAGTCAAACAGCGGAGGTGGGTGGGAGAGTGATGTTGGAATAAGGTTGGGCCCCAGCTTGTGCAATGGGAAGGGTTGGATGGCCAGGTCCCAGCGTTTCCACCTGCTTGGGATTTTGAAGGAAGGAGGAACTATCCTCCCTTTGCCATCCCACTTTTTGCAGCCTCCTCCCCTCCCTTCTGTTCCTCCTTCTCCTCATTCTTGCCTCCTCTCTTGCCCTCCCTCCTCCATGTTTCTTTGTCCTCTTTTCTCTCTTCCCTCCTAGCCTTTTCTTGCCCTTCTTCTCACTTCCTTGCTTCTCTCCTACTTTTCTCCTCCTTCTTTTCCTGGTCCTCCTTCTTCCCTTGCCACCTTCCCCTTTCCTTCTTCCTCTGCTTCATCATCCACCCCCTTCCTTCTCCAGTCCCCTGCTTCTTGCTTTCTTATCCTTCTCTCAGACAGTGGGAAACCATTTCCTTCTATGACTAGAATTCTGGGAATGGGCTAATTTTGCATAAGGTCTCCTACAAGGAACTCATCCCTTGTGGCCCAGGTGAAGAGCTAGGGCTGGGAACAGAATTGAGTTAGAGGAGCATTTGGCAGGATCTCAGAAAGGCGGGAAGGCAAAACCACCTCACTCTCACCACCCCCGTTCAATCAGATGTCAGATCTTACCCATGTCCACATACACATTTCTGAAATGTGATCCCTTTTCTCCACTCAAACACTGACTACCTGATTTCAGGAACTCATCCCCTCTGTCCTGGACTATTGAAATAATTTCTTAATTGGTGTCCCTGCTTCAGGGATTTTTCCACTCCACTCCATTATCTACACAGCAGTCAACATGATTTCTTTAAGTGCAGATCTGACCATGTCACTTCCCAACTCAATAAACTCTGGTGGCTGTCTAGCATAAAATCTAAACTCCTTCATGTGGCTTTTAAAGCCCTTCCTAAGCTACCTTTCCTCAATCCACTATGCATCCAGATCTGCCTTCTTGTTCTTTGCACATGTCACTTTGTTCATATCTCATTTCTTTGTCCACATCTCATCTTTATGCCTTGACACGGGCTATTTTCCCTCATACCTGGAACACATTTCTTCTATACTCATAGACTCAGATATTTTCTTCAGGACTCAGCTTGAACACCCCCTTCCACTGGGGAGTCTTTTCTGATTGCCCTAGTTATTCGCACCCGGGTCTCCAACTCTTTTGTATTCATTTTGTGCTGATTCTGTGTACATATACACATACTCAAGTTGCCTTTCTTCATAAGACTCAAGCTCTTAGAAGGGGAGGATTTACTTGTTTCTGCTTTCGTATCTCCAGTCCCTAGTACTGCCCCTGGAAAATCATTAATGTATTGATTGAGGATAGAGAAGACTTTATATTACCTCTATTACCTCTACCCCAGAGCAAATACCCCCTAATTGTGCTTAGGCTCCATTTAGAGACAGGATGAAGGCAATGCATTCAGAGAGGTTAAGTGACTTCACCTAGTCAGATCACACAGCACCAGAATGTAGCTGAGTTGGCGTTCAAATTCACATTTCCTGATGCCACAGAATTTCAGAATGTTAGTAGCCGCCTCATTCAGCCCATGCCTGTAGAAGACTCTTTATAACATCTCAGATACTTGGTTGTCTAGCTTCTGTTCGCATACCTCCAGTGACAGGGAACTTATTTCCTTTTGAGACAGTTCCTTCCACTCTGGGACAGCTTTAATCTTTAGGAAGCTTTTTCAGACACAACCTTCAGTGGACCTTTCTGTAACTTCCTCAGTTGATCCTGGCTGTGCTTTAGCCTAGCTGGACAAATCTAATTCTCTTCTAGATGCGAGCCCTTCAGGTACTTTTGGGGTTGCCCAGTGTCTAGTATAGAATTGCTGAAAAAGATTTATTGATTTATATAAATAATAATAATAATAAAAGAATTTGTTTTGTGAAGTTTGGATTCAGTCAAAAGGCTGCACTTGAGGACCTAAAGGGCCATGTATGGCCACAAGGCCACAAGTTCCCCACCTCTGAGCTAGTCCAACCCCTTCATTTATGGAGCTTTGCACATTTCTCCCCCGATAGAGACAAAATTCCCTGAAAAGGAATTTTTGGTGAGGAAATTCTACCTCTTATCAGAATACCTTTTACTTTGAATTTGATAATGGTTTATTGAATTCAAGTGCACTTAATTGTCCCCATCAAGCCTTCTGCTCTCACACCACCAGTTCCTTTAGTTGGCTCTCATAAACATGAACTTGAAGTCCTTCCCCATTCTGGCTGGCTTCTTCTGATCAATGCCCTACCTGAAAGGTGGCCCCCAGAACTGAACACAAGATGATAGATGAGGTCAGACCAGGGCACAGGACAGAGGCGCCTCATCACCTCCTCCTTTCAGACCATGTGCTTCCTTTCACGAAACCAAAGTCAAATTGTTATTTTGGCTGCCATGTTATAGTTTCAACTCACATTGCCTTTGTGATGCATTAAGACCCCTAGATCTTTTTTCATAGTTGCTGTCAAGTAGTTGTGATTTTTTTTTTTGGTTTGTTTGTTTTGCTTTTTAGTTTAGAAATGACCTTCAATTCATCCCTACTAAATTTCATCTAATGAGAATAAGCTCTATATTCCAGTCTCTTGAGAATTCTTCGGAGCCTGATTTTATCATCCAAAGTCTTAGAAAATCCAGGGATTTTCTGTGCCCTTTGAGTTTTTAGCCTGAGGAGTCTCAGTCTTCCCTGATGCTATCACCAAGAATGGGAATCTGGTTAGGAGACATATTAAGTAGGTTACAATTGTAAGATCACTGGATCTTGCATTCAGGAGCCTGGGTCCAAATCCTTTCTGCCACTTACTACCTTAGGCAAGTCACCTAACTCTGGTCTGAGCTTCCTCTTCTATAAAATGGGAAGGTTGGAGTAGGTGGCTTCCAGCGTTCCTTCAAGCTTTTAATTTTTCTGTTTGTTCCTCAGGGTCTCATCCTTTACCCAGAAAACTCCCAATCAATATAATTCTACTATTACACACAGACACACAGATACACACACAGATACACAGACACAGACACAGACACAGACACAGACACACACACACACACACACACACACTCTCTCTCTCACTGTTCTGAGCACCTGACCCAGCAGCCCAGGTCTTCAGGAAATTACACAAAGCTCATACAAACTAATGGTCCTGAAGGAGGTAGAGATGGGGAGGAGGAAGGGACTCTTATACCTGTCGAGAGTGGTTTCAGCAACTGTCCTGCAAAGAGACTGCCACAATGGGACCCCCATAGATGTAGTGCTAGTCCACCAAAAGCTGTGAGTGAGCTTGGCGAGTGGATGCTCAGGAGATAAGCTGGAAAGATGAATAGGAGACATGAATCTTTGCCCTGACCCAGGCAGCATCTCCTTGAGCTTCCTCCCCTGGGCCTTGTCCTACTACGAGGTGAGTGAGATTGACTAGTCCTGCTGATCTTTGAAGGGGTGTGTCTTCTCCCAGGGAGCCTGTGACAACGGTCATATCAGTTGGAGGCAAATCAGACGGGAACTTGGCAGGCATGGCTGGAAGGTATTCGACGATGGCTTCAAACTTCAGGTAAGCCTGCCCTAGTCTACCCCCTCTGAACCAGATCTTTGCCTTGACCCTGACCATGAGTGTGGTGCTGACTCTGGCCCTGATCCTGACGCTGATTGTGACTTGGACCCTACAGGATCATGGAAGAAAAATGTCAGTGGACAGACATTCTCTGCCATGAACAAGGAAGGGAGCAAATATTTTTATAAAGACTCATCTACCCCAGCAGATTCAATTTCCTTTTTACAGAGACGTGGTCTCAGATGAGACCTACAGGTGGTTTAGCCAGCATGCCAAAGGATAGGAGCTACTTTGTGGTCTTAGGAGTGGGGATAGTCTATTTAATTTGGTTTTCAGATACAGGATTAGAACTCAGGTCTCCCATACTCTAAAGTCTAGCCTTTTATCTACTATACCACCTAGCTGAATCAGTGAAGAGCATGTTGGGGAAGACAGAAGCTCAGTTGAGGAATGGGGGCTAAGTGAAGGGATAAGCATTTAGTGTGGGGAAGAAGGTGTTTTAGTAAGGGGATTCCAGAAGGAGATGAAAGCGCAGTGTTGGAGAAGGAGTCTTGTAAGGAGGTGGGAGGCTTAGTGAGAGGACGATTCCCAGGGCACATGCTCAAGCAAACAGACTGGCCTTTAGCCTCAGAAACTCAATGAATTTGACAATATCATGCTGCCTTTGCTTGTAATCTGCCTGACCTGGGAGAGGGCTGGGCAGGGGGAGGTAGAGGTGGAAGGAAGGATGTGCCTGGTTTGAGACTCAAAGGATCTGAGTCCAACTCTGACTTCTTTCATTGACTTTGCACTGTGTGATCTTGAACAAATTCTTTTCCCTCTCTGGGCCTCGATTTCTCCTTCTGTCAAATTAGGGGTGCAGACGGGGCAGGACGATTTCCAAGGTCACTTCCTGCACCCTGCCATTCTGTGATTCTGCTTGGGGCCACTTAATTCCTGCAATCCCAGGGTGCTGGTGGGAGGGTTAGGGCAGGAGCAGAGACAGGGCTTGGTGACCCCCTGGAAAGGAGTGGATGCGAACAGCCTTTTGGTCTTTGCCCTTTCAGGTCCAGTGAGCACAAAAATGCCTACGAGAATGAGAATGTGATGGAAGATATCCCAGGAATCCGCAGCACCCCCATGTGACCTTCCCACCCTATCTCCTCGCCCCTTCCTGGCTTTCTTCCTTCACCACCTCTGAAGATTCCCGGGGTGTTTCTGGAAGAGATCGCCTCTGCTACCTTCTCAAATACTGCTTGTGCTTCATCTGTAATCATGAGTCACCTCTTAGCCCTGGAAGCCATTCACACCCCCTCACCCCATCTCCTTTGTCAGGGTTCAGGTTGGGACTGGGCTGAGGGGGCAGTCTGGAGCTTGGTAGACACATAACCGGCCTGCTCTGGGATCCTTCCAACACTTTGGTCTCTACAGCGCTGAGCTTTAATCAGGTGAGGTCAAATTTGGTCCCAAATAATAATGTCCTTCCTTTGAAATGGCTTTTATTTCTGTGAAATAAAGACATTTTGTACTTGTTGTCATCAATTACTGAGCGATATTCTGCAATCATTCCTTGCCTATCCCCACCCCCCTCCCTCCCCAACCAGAGACGTTCTAGAATTTTGCCTCTTTAAATGTAGTCTAAGGTAACATCCGTGGGGGTGGGGATGGGGTGTCCCATTGTACTACTGATTCATATTGATGAGTCCATAACGTTCCCTGTTCTTGTGCAGATAATGCCCTTTCTAGCCTGGCCTCTCCCATTTTGAGCTTATGAAGCTGATTTAAAAAAAATTCTTAGTATAAAACTTTAATTAGATTTCAACTGATTACATTAGGCCCACTGTTCTGGTCTGTATACTCAGGGTATTTTGGGATATTTACCCTTACCCAACACATTCTTTATTCCTTCCAGCTTTGTGTTACCTGAAAGTATGGCAAGCATTCCTTCTATTCAGTGAAAGATGGTGGCTTTGGAGATATAAAGGCTGCATTGGAATTCCATGTTAGACACAATTACTAGCTGTGGGACCCCGGGCAAATAATTTCCTTTCTTTGGGTCTCAGGTTCCTTCTCTATGAAGTGAGGGAATTGGGCCAAAAGGATCTCCAAGCTGTCTTCCAGTTCTAAAACCATGATCCTATAAATTATGTGAAATAGCACAGGGTTAAAGACAGAGCCTTGGGGCACCCCACTAGAGACTTGTTCTTGGAAACATCATAAAGATTACTTTTGGAGGGTCTAGTTATTCAACTAGTTCCTGAATTTTTGCCTCCTTTTCCCCACTCCTGCCAGAGGAGCAGTTCTATTTTTCCTTTTCTTTCCATGAGCTGCTTGCTTTCTTTGTTTATTAGACTGTAACCATCAACAAATGTATGGATTTTAAAACACACACACACACACACACACACGTGAGTTCCCTTCACATATACACTGGCCTCCAAAATTTCTGCTCAAATCTTCAAAATTCATTCTTGAGAATGAATAGGACTCACTCTTCACAGGTGGACTACAGTAATTAATAGCATTTAAAGAGAAGCCTAATTTCTATTTAAAAACTGCTTTACAATTGTTAAAGGAAGCTCCTACTGGCCCCACTGTGAGACAGACATTATACCCATTTTCCAGATGAGGACCTCCAGGCTCCTGGCTTGGCTTTGTCCATACCCCCTAGGAGCAGTGAGCTGAGATTTGGGAGAAGGAATTGACCTGCTAACTAGGCAGTTGTCCAGATTCCCAAATCCTTTCTTTGACCCTGACCATGGAAGAGAGCTGGGGGTGGGGCCAAAAGGAGAAGGAAGCCACTTCTTAGAAAAAGCCACTCCAGCTAACAAGAGAAAATCCTGGCTTGTACAAACTTGAGTTTGCCTTCCCTATTGTTTTCAATTTTAATATCTAATTTGCTTATGAAAAAATACATTATCTAGTGATGTTGAGCCTGTTTGATTATATGTAGATGCAATGAGAGAGCACAGGGCACTCAAACAATGTTAGCTGTTTTTAGTATGTGAGATCTGGGAGTAATGGACATTTATATTGTTAAGGCATTGCAAACTCAATGTGTGGACACCAGTGTGAACAGGCTGGGCTTGGGGGATGGGTAGGGATGGGGCCCACAAGTTTCATCATGAGATTAGAACTTATTAGGCATTAATGAGGGCCCTGAAATAAAGGAGGGACAGAGCCAAGATTGAGAATAGACTAATAAACTTGAACTTGTATCATCCTAGATAAGTGGGTGATATGGAAAGTCATTTTCCTTGCCTTGAAAGGTTACAGTAGTCTGAACTGAAAAGGGAAGTCATGCCCTGGAAGGAGAATAAGTTGTCTGTTAAGCCCAGCCTCCTCATATGAACAGGCAGATCTTCAGACTGAGGAGTGCCTTTTTTGCCACTGATACCTGGTGGTTCTACCACTGATGATTCAGTCAGGAAGTGTCTGTGTAGGATCTGAACCCAGATCTGACTCCAGGTTTAGAGCTCATTTTTTTATCCCTCTATATTCCATGAGTTGTATGATGGGAAAATCAATTGGTTTGGGCTCTGTGACCTTGGCGAAAATGGCTTCTCATCTCTGGTCCACAGTTTTCCTATCTGGGAATAAATGAACTTAAAAAAAACCTCTTTGCTACGGCATTCCATGTTCTATGTTCCAAGAACCCTCCCAGCTTTGATACTGTGCTCTGTGTTCTAAGGCCCTTCCTATTTCTGAACTTCTCTGTTCTCTGTTCCAAGGACCTTCCTGTCTCTGACTATGTTCTAGATTCTCCACCCACTCATATTACTTTTTTTTTGTTCTTTTTTCTAAGCGCTGACATTCTGTGTTGCAAGATCCTTTTTACTTTTATGATTCTATGGTTTTATGAATAAACTGGAGAGAAAAGGGTGGGAGGAGGAACTTTTCTTTGGGAAAATGAGGAAAGAATATGTCCTGAGCCCCTGTACAAGACACAGGGACCAGAGTCTGCTGGGACCAGTCACTTAACTCTAGGACCATTACATACACTCAGCATTTTCCCTGAAGCACCAAAGTCTGAGACCTCAGCTGTTCAGTTACCTATAAACCTCAGGGTGTGCCTGGTGTTCTGTTGCCCCTGATCCACCCTTGGGCCAGTCTCTAATGATTCTTCATTAATGATTCCCCCTGGAAGTCAACAGGACTGACGGTTGTTTTATGAGGGGACCCGGGGGATAAGAAGCTAGCTTTTGTCTCTGGCAGTGATTGAATTCCAGACTCCTCTGGTCCTGGCCCAAAACCTACACTCAAGGCCCTTGAATGTTTTTTATACTCCCAGAAACTCCCATTGCAAATTCAGCAAGTTTCAACAAACATAGAGCCAACAGGATTCTTTTCGAGGCTGGGAAAATTGGAAGGAGGAGAAGAGGTTGGAGGGTCACTCCTAGGGATGTGTTGGGTGTCCTGGCCAACCACATTATGACTTGGAGAGTGAGCAGTGAACATGTTTGTGAAAGTAGGAGAACATAAGGTTGGGAAAGAAGGAGGGAGGGGAATGAAGAAGGGGAAAAGGAAGAAGGAGGAGGGCAGTAAAATAGATTGAGAGATGGAGGGAGAGAGACAGAGACAGAGAGACACAGAGAAAGACAGACAGAGAGACACAGAGAAAGACAAACACATAGACAGAGACAGAGACACACAGAAAGACAAATCAAATAGACACAGACAGGCAAAGGCAGACCAGCTGGTTTATCAGAAGGGACTCTTGCAAAAAGAACTCTGTGCTGGTGTAAGAAGGCCTGGGTTTAAATTCCTCGCCACTTGTGTATTGGGCAGGACACTCAGCATTCTCCTGTCTGAGCCCTGGTTTTCTTAGATTAGATGTTTAAGGTACAGACATTTGCTAGTTAGGTCACCATATTCTATGCACCTCAGTTTTCTTACCTACAAAATGGAGATCCTAAGACCTGTAACCCTAATCTCACAGGACTGGTTGGAGTCTAGAAATACCAAGGGAAGAAATGGAATTTTGGGGGGCATGTGTGTGATAATTAAAAAAACATTTATTAAGAGCCTTCTATATGGAAGGCCTTAAACTCTGGGATAACAGATCAGAGAAGAGTGAAGTACTATGAGAAACGTGTGTGTGTGTGTGTGTGTGTGTGTGTGTGTGTGTGTGTGTGTGTGTGTGTGTGTAGGCAGCATAGCAGAGTGCATAGGGAGGTGGTCTTCAGTCAGGAAGAACAAGATTTCTACATGTTGGCCATGTGACCCTTGTCGAGTTCTCTCAGGTAATTCTGTAAGACTGAATGTTGCCAAGAAGGTTCTGTCATTGGTGAAGGGTGTTCCCTCACTAGGGAATTCCCTTCCATCCTTGAGTGACATCACCACTGCAGTCCCTATCCCTGTCTTACATATTAGTGCAATAGGCTGTCAGGAATGGTAGTCAACTCCCCCCTACTGGTGGTGCCCAAACAGAGGACTGGCTGACCATTTGTTAAGGATGAAGGAATTCTTGTTTAGGTACAAATAGGATGGAATGACACTTGGGGCCCCCATCAGATCTAACTTTTCATGTTTCATGTTCTAAGGTCTTTTGGTACTTTGGCACTTTGTGGTTTTCAGCACTCTCTCTCTCTCTCTCTTTCTCTCTCTCTCTTTCTCTTTCTCTCTCTCTCTCTCTCTCTCTCTCTCTCTCTCTCTCTCTTTGTCTCTCTGTCTCTCTTTCTGTCTCTTTCTCTCTGTCTTTCTGTCTCTCTGTCTTTCTCTCCCCAAGGTTTGACATTTTCCATTTTCTGTTCTAAGGCCCTTCCCAGCTCCAACATCTTGTGCTCTCTATTCTAAAGTTCCTACTGGCTCTGATATTCTAAGTTCTAGATTTTAAAGTCCTTTCCAGGCTGTATGATACATTATGGGATGTGGATAATGAGAATGAAGTGTTAATTTTTCTGTTTCATTTCCCTTGAAGCCTAGGAGCCTTCTCTAATTGAATGGGACATGAAGATATATGCCTGTGCCCACTGATGGATGAGAATTTGGGAGGCTTCTGCACTAGGGGATATTTGGTTCTTTCTCTTCTTCTCCTAAGGGAAAGAGAAGCAGAAGAGGGTACTGGAAGCGAAATTAAAAAAAAAATCTTAGTACTGATATTGCCTAACGTCAAATATGCATTAATTACTTCATATATACTCTATGTATCAGTACATTAATAAATATTTATTGGATGAATAAATCATTACAGTTCAACATCCATCCATCCATCCATCCATCCAACATCGACTCCAGCTAGACTTTATCTGTGTAGTTAGTGAATATGGTCTATTTGTGTCTGACCTGTGGTAGAGTCTTCCGAGATCATATCGGTCTGATCAGCCACAGTTGGATGAGCTCCCCAACATCATAATGTCGTTGATCTTTGAGAACAAAGAAAAACAGTCAACGTAGTGAATACAGAAGTCCATCAGGGATGTCTTCCTGGACATCCTGGAAGGGAACACTTTCCTGGTAAGGGCAACCTTACCACCTCTGCTTTGTTAAAAAGTTTTTTTTTTTATTAACAAGCCTTTGTTTTCTTGTTCTTTCCCATTCCTCCCTTAAAAAAGAAAAAGAAAACAAAATTTGTATAAAAAGATGCATAATTAAACAAAACAAATTTCTGTGTTGGTCGTGGCCAAAAATGTATGTTTTAATTCTATTTCAAGTTCATCTCCCTTTTGTCAGTTGGTGGGAAGCACACCTTGTCATTGGTCCTCAGGAAGCATGGTTGGTTGTTGGACATCGGACAGAGTTCTTGAGACTTTCATAGTCATTTGTCTTTACCTTCCTCTTCTTGTATAAACTGTTCACCTATTCCACTCACTTTACTCTACACTATTTCACACAAATCTTCCCAGGTTTTTCTGAAACCATCTTTTACAATTAAAAAAATTATGAAATAAATTTTGATTTCAGCTCTGAAAATATTTATTTTATTTAAAATATTTTTTTTCATTTCCAAATTCTTCCCCTCCAACTGAGAAGGCAAGAAAAAGCAAAATCCATTACACGTGTGTATAATCATTCAAAGTAAGTTCTCACATTAGCCATGTCCAAAAAGAAAATAAAGAAAAAGAAAGATAAGAAAATATACTACTGCAATCTGCAGTCTAAATCCTAAGTCTGGAGGTGGATAACACGTTTCATCATGAGTTCTTTGGAATTATAGTGGATCATTGTGTTGATCAAAGTTACTAAGTCTTTCTGAGTTAATTATCTTTACAACATTATTGTTACTGTACAAATTGTTCTCCTGGTTCTACTCGTTTCATTTTGTATCAGTTCATATGAGTCTTTCCAGGTTTCTTGGAAACCATTTCTTTCTTCATTTCTTACAGCATATTAGTGTTCTGTTGCATTCATATCCCATAATGTGTTCAGTCATTTCCTGGTAGATGGGCACCCCCTCAGTTTCCAGTTCTTTGGTACTCCAGATAGAGCTGCCATAAATACTTTTCTACATTTGGGATTTTTTCCTCTTTCTCTGATCTCTTTGGGGTATAGATCTAGTAGTCATCCTCTTAACCTTGTTGCTACTCTGGAGGAACACGTTTGTCCCATTCTCTCAGTCTAGGAAGGGATTTATGTCAAGGATGATCTTTCCGCCTCCAGATAGAACATCCTGGACAAATGGGACTCTAGGCAGTTTTTAAAAAGGCTCCACGTTCTCCAGACCTTCTGGCCCTTCCCTTCCATCCATGCTGCTTTGACCTCCAGAATAGTCTTCCTCATCCTTTTGGAAAGCTCTAACCGTGGGGTTCTTGACCTTTTTGGTGTTATGCCCTGCTTGGGCAGGCTGGTAAAAATTATACATCCCTTTTCAGAATCATGTTTTGTTTTGTTGGCAAGGCAACTGGGGTTAAGTGACTTGCCCAAGGTCACACAGCTAGTAAGTATGTCAAGTGTGTGAGGTCAAATTTGAAATCAGGTCCTCCTGACTCCAGGGCCGATGCTCTATTCTCTGTGCCACCTAGCTGCCCCCAGAATCGTGTTCTTAAGCACATTAACAGAATATTTACATATTGCAACCACTACAAAGGAAACCAGTCATATGGAAATAGTTATCAAGCTGTTAAAAAATTCATGGATCCTAGGTTAAGAATCCCTTCTCTAGCCCCACAAAGCCTGGCCCAGCTACCTCAGAAACCCCATTGATCTTTCCCTTTTGACCATGACTGTGGCACTGATTTTCTGAGCAGGGTAGCAGGAAGAGCTCTAGATTTGGGTACAGAAGAGAACTAGGTTATAATACTGTCTCCAACACTTTTTAGCTCTGTTAGCCTAGACAAGCCATTTAGCCTCTCTGAGACTCAGTCTACCCCTCTGTAAAATAGAGACACTACCTAGAAATCATGGAGGGAATCTCATCTAACTCTGATTCAAACAAGGGTTTTCTCCATAAGTTTGAACAACTGGTTTTCCAGCCTCTGCTGGAAGACCGGGGATGGGGTGGGGGAATGAGGGTTCACTATGTACCTAGGGCCCCCCATTCCACTATGGAAGAGCTCCAATTGCTAGGAAGGTTTTCCTTAACTTTAGTAAAAAATCTGCCTCTTCGTAACATCCCTACAAAGATTCCCAGTCAAACTTTAAGAGAGGCTGTCATTTTACCTTTCTCATACTCAGTTTCTCTGTTTCTTCATCTATAAAGTGGGAATATCACCTACCTTCCAGGGTTTTTGTGAGGACCAATGAGACAATATATAGAAAATGCTTTGCACTCAGCTATCACTCTTGGCAGATGATATGATGATATACTTAGAGAATCCTAGAGAATCAAGTAAAAAACTACTTGAGACAACAAGTGCAGGATATAAAATAAACCCACATAAATCCTCAGCATTCCTATATATTTCTAATGAAATCCAACAGCAAGAGATAGAGAAACCCCATTTAAAGTTACTGTAGAAGTTATAAAATATTTGGGAATCTACCAGCCAAGACAAACCCAGAACCTATATGGACACAACTACAAAACACTTTTCACACAAATAAAGTCACATCTCACTAATTGGAAAAACATCAATTGCTCGTGGCTGGGTTGATCTAATATAATAAAAATGACAATTTTACCTAAATGACATTACACATTTAGTGCCATACCAATCAATCTACCAAAAATTACTTTATAGAGCTAGAAAAAATAGTAAGAAAATTCATTTGGAAGAACAAAAGGTCCAGAATATCAAAGCAATTAATGAAAAGAAGTGGTAGGGAAGGTGGCACAGCCATACAAGATTTTAATCTGTATTATAAAGGAGCAGTCATCAAAACTACTTGGTACTGGCTGAGGAAAAGAGTAGTGGATCAGTGGAATAGATTGGGTACACAAGACTTAGCAGTCAATGACTATAGTAATCTACTGTTTGACAAACCCAAAGAACCTAAAAACTGCTGGGAAAACTGGAATATAGTATAGCAGAAACTGGGCATAGACCATTATCTAATGCTATATACCAAAATCAAGTCTAAATGGGTGCGTGATCTAGGTATAAAAGCCGATCCTGTAAGCAATCTGGGAAAGCAAGGAATAGTTTACCTGTCAGATTTATGGAGAAGGGAAGACTTTATGACCAAACAAGAATTAGAGAGCATTATAAAAAGCAAAGTGGATAATTTTGATTACATTAAATTGAAAAGTTTCTGTACAGACAAAGCCAATGTAACCAAGATTAAGAGGGAAGTGGAAGATTGGGAAAGGATTTTT
>CM053593.1:24376520-24390756 GCA_028646575.1 Pseudocheirus occidentalis
GCTGTGCCACCTAGCTGCCCTTCTCCCATTCCACAAAGGTGGGAGTTGCTGTCTTCAAGGGAGACAGGGTGCAACAAATCACAGATTTGTCTATCCAAGGCTGTCTGTCCAAGTCACATGTGAATCCTTCTATTCTCTTATGTATAAACAATTGTATTTTACTGCATCATATCACATCACATTATTATAATATTGTAATTGTGTTAGATATTAGATATGCTTTCTATTAAGCAGCTAGGTAGGTCATTGGGCAAGAGCATTGTACTTACAATAATGAAGACCTGAGTTCAAATGAGGCATCACACCCATACAAGCTGTGTGACCCTGGACAAGTCACTTAATTTTTCTTGGCTTTAATTTCCTTATCTTTCAAATGGGGATAATAATACAATGTATTTCATAGGGTTATTCTGAGGCTCAAATGAGACAACATATATACAGTTCTTTGCAAACCTCAAAGTGGTATATAAATGCTAGATATTGCTATATTAGTTATATTATTACATTACTACATGTTATATAATGCATTATATAGTATTACGTAATTGTTATATAATATATCATCATAATATATAACATTACATTAATATGTTCTATATTATACAGTCTATTCTACACATAAGAGCTTGTCCACGAGGACTTTTTTGCATTAATGATTCCTGAGTGCTTCTATTGCATAGAGTTTTCCTTTCCTTATTTTTCTGATTTTTTTTAAACTTTGGAATTTTAGCCCTGGTTCAAAAATGATTGTGTATTTTGCTTCAGGTGTTGCCCATTGTGTTTTCTGAAATAGCAATTTCAATGTGAAGAGCCTGGGACCGGGCCTTCAACCTTTAGTTGACTTTCACCACAAGTTTTCAATTTTCAGAGGCTGATTATCTTTGGTACTTCAGTTAAAAAAAAAACCAACAAACTTTTCTGGCTTCAAATTCAACAAAATTTAAATTAAAAAAACTTTGCTGAACTCACACATTAAATTGGAATGGTTGCTTCAGACTTGAGATTTTGCTTCAGGTTTTGGAGTACCAGGATAATTTTTTTAAACAAGTGATTTCAAAGGACAGTGTTTATTTGCTTTTTGGCCAGACTCGTTTTAAAATAACTTTAAAGATTTTTTTGTTGTTGGGTGAAGGCATTTGGATTTCTATTTTCTTTTCAGGTTTTTGAAATTTTGGTAATTTTGGTCAAAGATATAGTTTGACATGCTGACTCCTAGAGCTATTTCCTGGGGAATATTTTGGGGAAGCCATGTTATTTTCAACATTTTAAAATTTCATAAGTATTTATTTTCTGAAGATGTAAAGAGGCTATCTTGGCTTCATTCCCTATTTGATAGTATGATTACAATATTATTATATATTTTGCTTTTTGCTGAATTTTATTGTTGTGTGATGTTTATAAGCTGGAATGACTGCTACATGCATAATTAATTGCTATATGTTGATGCATTTAAAATCATTGGTGTTATTTCCTGATTTGATTTCATGCTATTATTTTGATAGTGCATGGTTGATGAGCAGTGTGCTAATTCCATAGGGCACTGCTTTCCCATTTATTGTTTGTGTTAATATTTGAGTATGGATGTTGGCACACATGAAGTAATCTCCACAAAATGTTATAACAACTAGGGGTCACCCAGAATTTTCCTGAAAACCTTTGATGAGGGGAATCTCAATACTTTTGGACTCAAGCTCCTTCATTATCCTGATTGCTCATTAAATTCTCCCCAGCTTTTCATTGTGCTTCCTAAAATATGGCACCAAACACTCGAAATCCACCAGATGTGGTCTGATCAGGGCAGATAACAGCACTATCCCCTCCCTAGTCTTGGATGATATTCCTCTCACTGCAGCTTAAGATTTCATTAGCTCTTTTTAATTCCATATCATATTATCAATTGAACTTGGAGCCTGCTAAAATCCCCAGATATTTTATAGAGGCACAATTAAGCAGCCATACCTTTTCCATCTTGTACTTCTGAAGTCAATTTTTTGAATGCAAGTGTCATACTTTCTTTGCTTATCCCTATTAAATTTTATCTTCTTAGATTCAGACCAGCATTTTAGCTAGGAAAAAAAATTGTATCTTTCATGCTATTAGCTTTCCTTCCCAGCTTTGTGATATCTACAGATTTGATAAGCATGTGCCTTATGCTTTTATCCACATCATTGATCAAAATGTTGAACAGCCCAGGGCCAAGCTCACATCTCTGAGATACTCCCCTGGAGAGCTCCTTCCAAGCTGGTGAACTGTTAATGACTAATCTTTGGATTCAACCAGTTCCAAATACACAGAACATAGTTCATGTCTTCCCATCTTTTTTTGTTAAATAAGAATAGCATGAAATATTTGTTAAATTTTTTGCTCAAATTTGAGTAAACTATATAGCATTCCCCTAATCTACCAGTCTAGTAACTGGCAAAGAAAGAAAGAGAGAGAAATAAAAAAAGAAATTGAAAGGAAGGAAGGAATAAAAAAAGGAGAGAATTTGGACTTCAAAGTTTTAAAAAATGAATGTTAAAAATTGTTTTGACATGTAATTGGGGAAAAATTAAATACTAAACATAAAAATAAAGAAAAAAGAGGGAGGAGAAGACAATTGGAAACTCAAGGGATTGTGGAACTGAATGTTGTAAACTAAAAGTAAATAAATAAACTTAAATAATTGAATTAAAAAAAGAAAGAAAAGGAAAGAAATTCTAGTTAGGCATAATTTGTTCTTGATAAAACCCTGTTGGTGCTTCGTGATCATTGTTTCCTTTTTAAGATAGTCACTAATACTACATTTTAGAAATTTGCAAAAGATCTTGTAAAAACAGAGATCATTGATCTCTGTTAAGGATTCTGTGATGTTCCCTCCCTTATAATCAGGTCTAGGCCACAGATTCCTCTCCTTCATTTCTTCACTTTTTGATCAAGAAAATTGAGGAAAGTTAAAAACATTTTTCATATTTTAGTAGAAAAACCTTTAACAGATTTCCAAATAGTAGAGATAATTAATCAGTACCAGCTACCCAACTGCCATGTTAGACTTTTGAAATATCTCTTAAACTCTTCATCCATTCCCTGCTTCTGTCTGGGTGGTTTGTAGTATGTTCACACATGAATGATAGGACCACTGATTGAGAATTGGAAAGGACTCTAGAATTCTTTATGTCCAATCAGTTCATTTTTCCAAATGAGAAAACAAAAATCCATGGAGATTTAGGCGACTTTTCCAAGATCCCAGGGGCAGGGAGCAGAGGGCTGCATTTTTTGTCTGAAGAAACAGTACAGTGATGCTCAAGGTGCATATGAACACTTTTTAAAAAATGACTGATGAGTTTTGTCTCATTATATATATTTATGACAAGAGTTTTGTTTTTCTTTCTTTTTTGAGGGGGGATGGGAGAAAGAAGAAATAGATTTTTGTTAATTGAAAGAAAAAAAATACCAATTCTTAGATGATACAGATATGTGAATTATTATTTGGGAGGGGAACACTGAAAAGGCCAGTTTGGTTGGAACATAGAGCTAAACATTCCAGATTCCTTATGGTTCCTCATAGCCAACATTCCATCTCCCATTTCCCATGCTCCCATGACTGGGTCATACACCCTCTTTGCAGTCTCTTAGTCTCTACAGTTTCCTTTAAAGTTTAACTGACAAGTCAATGACAACAACCAGCTTTTTATTCCCGGCTCCCCTACCCCATTTGTTATCATCCTCCTTCCAGAAATGATTTTGTATTTACTCTTTGTATTTCATCTTATCTTTATCTTACTTTATTGATAATTACTCTACGCATTTGCTTATCTTATTTAGTTTTCACTCCAACACTGAAAGGTAGAAGGAACCAACTTCAGGGGCAGAGTTCCCTCAGCTTATTTTAGAATGTACATTCCTTAAGGGCAGGCCTATTTCATTTTTGCCTCTATATCCCTAGCATAGTGCTTGGTACCTTAGGCTCTTTAAAAAAAATCTCTATTCAATGAATACACAGATAAGTGACCAGGAGAGCAAGAAGAATTTTCAATTTAATTAAATTCAATAAGCATTTGTTAAGCATCTATTATGCCCATGGCAATATGCTAGATCTGGATGTAGAGACAAAAGTGAAAGAGCCTCTACCTTTAAGGAGCTGTTAAGTTGAAGGAACTTTGCCTCAGGGTCAGTGGCTCCAGTTTCTCCTTGGGGTGGTGGTGGTGGTGGTGAATGTACGTTATCATTATGATATGACTTTTATTTACCACTTTAGATACCCCAGTGTCCTGGGGAGTACAGGCTGGCAGAAGTGACTAGAGTGTCTGGTCCTAGTGGACCAGGATACCAAAAATGGTGGCCACTGATGAGAAAGATCCTGAGATTAGTTGGATAAGACTCATATCTGAGACTGGAGTTCTGTAATTTCCTCATTCTGTTCCTAATAGCAATCAAGAGTGAGACAGAGACAGTGCTCTTCCGCGCTGAGATGTGGCTAGCAAACTCTTGAGGGTGGGGAGCCTTTTCATCATTCCTGCTCCCTCTCCTATCGTAACACCCCCAAATCATGCTCATACTGTCTCATTGATATTTTTCACATTCTTCCCATCCTCTCAACTTCTCTGGGTTCTCTTTAAGTACTGGCCATGGATAGTCCACTTTACTTCTCTCTCAAGGTCCTCATCTCTAAAATGGGGATATTTCTTGTAGTATCCTGTGTGAGACAATATATTTGTAACGTTTTGCCAGCCTCATGGGGCCATAGAAATGGGAGCTATTATTGTCTCCCATAATGCTTAGGAAATAGACAATAGCTTCTCTTTGACACAGAGTGTTTCATCAGCAAGAGATTAGTCATTTGGTGTGCTATATGTAGGCTGGCCACCAGGGGACACTCTAGGCTTAAATTGCTCTGGCTCATTCATCATTTATTGGGCATATGTGAATGAACCGAAATGATAGGAGGAGAGATTCCTGTAGAATTTCTGGAAAGAATCTTAGAGGCCATTAAGTTCAATTCCCTCATTTTCTAGACAAGGAAATGGAGCCTCAGAGTAGTTAAGTAACCTGCCTAGAGTTACAGAGCGAGTAAATATCTGAGGCAGGTAACCGGTCTACTGCATTGCTATATTGGATTAAGCCACTAGATGGTGGTCAAGGATTGAACCATATAAATTCACTCTGCCTACAGGTGAGCCACGGATGTTTGGTTTTGTTGGAGGAAATTTCTCCTAGCACTGTCCTGGCCTTCATCTCTAAGGATATGAATGACTTAAATGATCAAATCCAGTGGCTTCTTCTGAGCTCCAGGATCAAACACAAACTCCCCTGTCTGGCATTTCAAACCCTTCACAATCTGATTTCAATCTGGCTTTCTTTTTGTTTTTAAAAATTCAATTCAGTTTTATTTTCAGTTCTAAATTTTCTCCCTCCCCTCTTCCCTCTCCCATTCACTGAGAAGGCAAGAAAACCAGAACCCATTACAAATATACTGGCAAGTAAAACCAATTCCCTTGTTATCTATGTCAAAAACAAAGAAAGAATAGCTTCAATTTGTCATGTGAGTCCATCACATGGACTCTGTCTGAAGATGGGTAGCATGTTTCAAGAGTACTTTGGAATTGTGGTTGGGCATTGTTCCAACCTACTTTTCCAGACTGCTTACACAATTCTCCCTGTTACACACTCTATCAATGAGTCAAATTGCTCTTCTTGCTATTCCTCATAGATAGTATTCCACATTCCATCTCTTTGCTGATGCACTGGTTGTTCCCTTAATGCCTGGAATCTCTCCCTCCTCTCTCATTGCTGCCTCTTAGTTAGAATCCCTAGTCTCCTTTAAGATTTAGCTCAAGGGGTACCATTTACATGATGCCTCATCCCTCCAGGCATACCCCCCATTAACCTCTGTGTACTTTGCAAATAACTCTGTGTGTGTGTGTGTGTGTGTGTGTGTGTGTGTGTGTGTGTGTGTGTGTGTGTGTGTGTGTGTGTGTGTGTGTGTGTAGCCTCCCTTGACAAGATATCCTTCTGGAAGCCCAGGGAGGGTTTCTTCCTCATAGATGTATTATTTATCGAAGCAGTACTCAAATGAATAAATTAGAAGCTTATAGTGCCAGATCATTGGGTTTCAGACAGAGTCTGAATCTCAGCTCACCAACCTGGTCTTTAGAGTCTGGTGTCTCCAGGTACCTACATCCTCTTGTTCTAAAGTCTCTCATAGCTCTGATGTTCTCTGTTCTAACATCTGTCCCAGCTCTGGCACCTTAGATTATATAAGGTTTAACACACGAGATAATATTTGTAAAGTGTTTGGCACATAGGCACTTAAAAAATTCATGTTCCCCTTGTTCTAACTTTATCTTTAAATTCTTTACATTCTAAGGCCTTTCTAAGCTCTGAAATTCTTTGTTCTAGGTTCTAAGATCCCTTATGTTTTTGACATTCTATGTTCTGAGGTCCTTTCCAGCTCTGACACTCTAGGTTATAGGTAAAAGCCAGCCTTAACATTCTCCATCCTAGGCTCTAACATCTTCCTAACTTTATCATTTCCTGTTTTAAAATTCCTACTGACCTTGACATTCCATGTTCTGTTTAATTCCTTTTAGCTCTGACAATCAACCATGTTATAATTCTGTGAGTTATTTTGCCACCTTGTGGTCATGTTTGAGAAGTCCCAATCTTTACAAATTCCTGAAGGAAAAACAAAATTGGTCAGAGATAGAGAGATAAAGTGATAGCAAAAAGAGAAAGAGAGAGAGAGAGAGAGAGAGAGAGAGAGAGAGAGAGAGAGAGAGAGAGAGAGAGAGAGAGAGAGCACAGAGCACCACATTCCACAGTGTAGTAACAGTGGACAGTGACAAACCATACTGGGTTCAGTCAAAGCAGGTGACCAGCATGGTGAGAGGATTCCAAACTGGGTCCCAATGGGATCAGTTAAAGTTGATGTTATCTGAAAAGGGAAAATGGAAGACCCCCAAAGGGGAGACATGAAAGCTGCCTCAAGTATCTGAAGGGTTATCACCTGGAAGAGGCATCAGCCTTGTTCTGTTTGATCCCACAGAGCAGACTTAAGAGCAATGAGCATAAGTTGAAAGAAGTCGCTTACTTGGGTTTGATTCCTTCCTTGCATTTGGCTCTGTCTCTAAGTAGAAGGGACTGCCTTGGGAGGGAGGGAGTCCCTCCTCATTGGTGGTCTTCAAACAAGTCTGGATGCCCACCTGTCCCAGATGTTGCAGAAGGGATTCTTGTTTTGGTAAAGGGTTACACTGGAGGCTAACTTGAGGTCTCTCCCAAGTCTGAGACTCTGTGATCTTGGCCAACAATCCCCAAAGTGCTTAATGAAGCCTAGTCATTCTAAATGATAACTTTGGGAAGGAGGAGGCCTGTGAATGTCTTGGGGATAAATGCCAAGGGAGATGGGAGCTGTGTATGGAGAAGAAATCTGTATTCCCCTCCATCTCTTGTAAAATGAGATTAGACTTTGATATCTTCACTCCCAGTCCTAAGAGTCTATAAAGAAGCTCTCACCAGCTGCTCTCATCATTTAGTCTCCTCCTACCTATAACTCAGACCTACTTGAGCCCATAGAGAAGAGCTCAGAAGGGGTGGTTAAGGATGCAGCTGTCTCTGACCTTGTCAGTCATCATGGCCTGGTCCTTCAGTACTCTCCGTGCCCAAGACCTCAGACAATCTATCACAGGAGAGCTATGAGACTTTGAGATATCCCCAATGATTACCCAAACACAGGAACATTACTGAGGAAGCATCCATGCATTGGAACATGACTGCTCAGCCCCAGCCCCTAACTTTAGCTTTTCCTCTTGCCAAGGCAATGAGCTCTTCAACCACAGTCTAAGGGCCAATTTAGAGAGCGAAAACCCAGAGGACAAGAGTCTCTGCTCTCAGTTCTTGTATGTAGACACTCCCAGGAGGGAAGGGGGCCTGTGTGCCCTTCCTAGGGATAGTGACCACTTCAACACTTTCCCCTAAGGGTTCTAAGGATCTTTCTGCTTATCTCATTAAAGCAGGGCTTCTAAGGGTCAGGCCTCACCATGCAATGCAGCAAGGGCAGAGTAATCATGATCACCTTGATTCTTGGGGAGTATCATTGCAGGTGTGATAATAACAACAAAATAATAACTACAAAGATTTGCAGTGTTTTCCTCTCAAAAACTCTCAAAAGTAGAAGTTTGAGTGCTTTTATCCCCATTATATAGATGAGTAGAGACTTGTCTAAGTATACAGAGAAGCCGATGGCAGAACCAGGCTCTCCCTCTCCCCCCATTTCCCCCTTTCCCCCTCTCTTCTGTCTGTCTCTCTCTTCCTCTTCTTCTTCCTCCTCCTCCTCTTCCTCCTTTTCTTCCCTCTTGTCTCCTCTCATCTCTTCTTTTCTCTCCTTTCCTCCATCCCCTCTCTCTTCACTGCAATTGACCACTCAATTAATTGATAAACATTTATTAAGTGACCATTATGTGGCAGGCACTGTGCAGCACTGGGGTCATGGGTACTTCACCTCTGTGACCTCAAGGATCCTTGTCCCCAGCCTTATATTCTGAATCTGTGCCTTTGATCCTGATTACTGACTTGATATTAAGATGAGTCTCAGTAGTCCTGGCTCAGCATCACATGGTGGAAAGATGATAAAACCTCATTTGACCTCAGGCTGTGCCAAGTACTAGCTGTATGGTCTTGGGTGTTATTCTCATCCCTAAATCTTCATTTCCTCCACTGTGGAATGGAAATACTGATCCTTATCCTTTCTAACTGACATTTACTGTGTGTGTTAGCAGTATATAAATGAGCTGCTCATTAATACTGCCCCAGAGACCTTGTCAAAAGTCATGTTTGCCCTTGTTCATGGTCTGAATAAAATGGCAAGAGTCACTTTTGGTTATCTACTTGCTGAATTCTCTGAAGTCAAATTCTCATTCTCTGTTTTTTCTCAGCACTGCAGTCTTAGCCTAATATGCATATAAGGAGCCCAGATTTAGTTGTTAATAGTGGTTCAAGCCAAAAAAAATTAGGAAGGCAAATCTCTCCTTATCCCTAATCCCTTCTCAGTCCCCAAATCACAAAATCCATTTCAAAGCAACAGAAAAAAGATGAAATAATGAATCCTGTATTGTTTGCATGTGTTTACTTGAATCATTGGCTGTTAAGTGAAGAGACTTTCCAACGATCATGGTATCCATCCCTAGGACCAGCACAACTAGTGGAATGGTCTTAGATACAGATGAATCCCATTCTTAGACCTGAGAACTAAGTGGGGCATTGGAATTGGAGTCTTCTCTGGATCTGGCAACAGCTCAAAACGTAGAAGAGTCAGGGCCAGTCCCACCTTCAGCTGCAGCATGGCAAACTGCTGCCCAATGCAATTCCTGAGAAGGAAAGGGGAGAGATTGGAACTTGGGTAAGTTTTGTTTCATTTTCTTGAGCATATTGATGCTAAAACCTTAGGGCCTTGAATAAAAAGACTGAAACATATGTCCATGATTCAAAGGATTTTGAGGTGGAAGGGTCTTTAGAGATGTCTAATTCAACCCCTTTTATTTTACAAAGAAATATATGGAGGTGAGAAAGTGAAATTGACTTGTCCAAGGACACCTTGGTCCTGAATAGCAGCTGTGATAGTACAATATCCTGTTATAGTAATTTGCTCATTTTAAGTGTAGGGCACCCTTCAGGTACACATAGTTTCCTCCCCCACTGCTTTAAGGAGTTTGTATTAAAGAAAAATACTGTAGACCTGACGGCCCTCCTCCATCTCTCCTTCCCCACCACAACTTAGTTCTATTTTGTTTTTCTTCCTTTGCAGTGGTCCTATGCAACTATTCTGCTGATCTTTCGGGCTCAGCCCTCGAGGTCCCTATTTGTTCCTTTCAATGGCCTTTTCCGTGACATCTCTCTCCATGGTCCTGAATCAGAACCTCCTTTTACAAACGATCCTCCAGCATGCCCAAATATCCTTCACCCAATTGGAACAGACTTCCTGTGGCACTTAATTGGAAATGCCTTTGATTCAAGAAGGTTTTGAGACCTTATACACATGATGAACAATTGGGAAGTGCTCCCACCTGCCTACAAAATCCCAAACAAGTGGTCTTCTGCCTTTCACTCATTTGGGAAGAACCACCACCTCCTTAGGTTGTCCTTTGGGACAACTCTAATGGTTAGGGGAGTTTTTCCTTTTAACAAGCCTAGATATGCTTTGTTGTTTTGAGGCAATGGCGTTACCTGAGGCTAAAGCCAGGGTCACATAGCTAGTAAGTGTCCGTGGCTGGATTTGAATTCAAGTACTCCTGACTCCAGGGCTAGTGCTCTATTCATTGAGACACCCAGCTCCCTCTAGGTATCCCTTTTTGGAACTTGACCTATCCATACCCAGACTACTATTCCTAGTTCTGCTGTCTCAAGCTAAGCAGATGTTTAGGAACATCTAATTCTTCTTCCATATGATATTCCTTCTAACACATTTAGAAAACCATCATGTACACGTGCCCCCACCCACAAGATATTCAATACCCCAGGTTAAACACAATGTAATCCCTCCAACTGCTCTTCCTATTGTAAGCATGACTGTGACTCCAAGCCCAGTGCTCTATCTACTTTACCACCTAGCTGCCCTTTAAAGTGACTGGGTGATGTCTTAATAGGCAAAATTGATAGCTTTTTCTCAATCCTGATCCTCCCTTATCTCCCTGCAGCATTTGACAGTGTTAATAGCCCTTTCCTTCTGGATACTCACTCTCTATAGGTTTTCATGACCCTGCTCTTTCCTTGTTTTCTTCTGATCTCTACAACTGCTCTTTCTCAGTCTCTTGCTGGTTCAGCATTCAGGTCATGCTCTCTAATCATGGATGTTCCCCAGAACTCTGTCCTGGGCCCCCTTCTCTTTTCACTCTAAATCATCCCATTTGTTGATCTTTCATGGACTGAATCATCTTTTCTTTGCAAATGATTCCTGAATTTCTCTTTTTAGCCCTAACTTCCTTCCCAAGCTACAGTCATGGGGCTCCAGCTGGCTCTTGGATATCTATCTACTGGATGTAGTGGATGTCTTGCAGAACTCTCAAGTTGAAATGTCCCAAACTATTTTTTCTTCCCAAACCACTTGTTATCCCAACTTACTGTAATTATGATTATTCACCACAGCTAGCACCTATGTAATACTTTAAGATATGTTCTCTCATTTAATGCTCACAACACCCTCACAGTCCAGGTCTTATTATCTCCATTTTATAGAGGAGAAAACAAGAGCTGAGAAACTGAGTGACTTGTCCTCAGCCCATGGCTAAGTGAATGACTGAAGTAGGATTCCACCTCAGGGATTCCAGACTCCATCCACTTATCTACACTGCTATGAGTGTTGGGGGCAGCACTCTTCTCTCAGTGTTGAAGGCCTACAACCCAGGTATTTTCCTCAACTTCTCACTCTCACTCATAGCAGATATCCAATGCATCCCCAACTCTTGTTGTTTTGATCTTCTCAGCGTTACCTGCATACATTTTCTACACTGTTCTCCATCCCTGGTTCAGGCCATCATATCTCACCTGAATGATTACATAGTCTCAAGTGTCTGGTATCCTGGTCTCAAGTCTCTCTTCGCTCTAATCCATTCTCCACTGAGTTGTTAAGGCAACTTTTCTAAAGCATAGGTCTGATCATATTACATCCCTGCTAAGTGAGCATTAATGACCTCCTAGCAACGACAGGGTCAAATATCAAATCCTTTTTTGGTTTTTAGAGCTCTTCATAGCCGCATCCTTTTCTACCTTCTTGGTCCTTACACCTTACCTATTCTCGAGCGTCCTGCTACAATGGGCTCCTCATACTTCCTCAAACACGATTCTCTATCTCCCATCTCCATGCCTAAGCACTGATGACACCATCTTCCTTCCCCACCTAGAATTCACTGTCCTCTTCCCTCTGCTCATTATTTTGCCTTCCTTCCATTCTCAGCTCACACCTCACCTCCAGCAGGAGACCTTCCCTGGTTCTCCCAGCTGCTAATATTTTAAGATTACTTTCCATCTGTTCTCTATTTTATATGGTCCTAGATATTTATATGTGTCCTCCATTAGAGTAAGTTTCTGGAAGGCAGAGACTGGTTTTTGTTTTGCCTTTATTTTTATCTCAGATGCCTAACACAGTGCTTGGCATATAGTAAGCTAGTAAGACATGCTTGCTTACTGGTAGATTGATTGGTTGAGGGACTCCTATGCCGACTTCCCCTGTAGATGTTTAGTCCATGAGATCCTACCTTATTTTCCCGAACCGTTTGAAATCTAGGTTACATTTCAGACTATGTCCTGCTTTTCTCTCCTCTATTACAATTTCTAATAGGGCACCATCAATTCTCCTTAAGATTCCTATAATTTCCACCACACCCCAGTTTGTCTTTGTCGATGAGAATCAGAAACAGATGACCACTTCTTTTTTTCTTTTTTGGAGGGGGGAAGGCAGGGCAATGGGGGTTAAGTGACTTGCCAAAGGTCATAAAGCTAGTAAATGTTAAGTGTCTGAGGCTGAATTTAAACTCAGGTCTTCCTGACTCCAGGGCCAGTGCTCTATTCACTGCACCACATAGCTACCTCAGTTGACCACTTCTAATCGCTGACTTGTTCACTGTGCAAAGGATTAAATCCCCCTTCAAGCAAGCCAAGAAGTTGTGTTCTACTCTTCTTTGGGCAAGGAGAGACACCATATGTCTAGAAAATGGACATTTCCCATCACTACTATCCCAGGCTACCATGACATTCTTGTAGCCCATTTCTTGAACTCCACATGGATTTTCTTTTTATGTCTAGGTGGTATGTAGCACACACTCCAGTATTGCTGGTTTTCTCCCAAATGTTCTCCACTATGTTATGCCCTTTGTTTTCTAAATTTCATCACAGCAATATAACTTCTTAATTTGAGATGCTATTATGTCCCCTACCTTTCATCTGTTCTGTTTATTGTAAATTTTAAAAAGCCCTGTATCCATCATTTGTCCTATTCTATCAAGTGTCAGGGATACTTTTGACTTCACTCTAAATATCAGGGATGCAGATAAGATCCTCTGGCTTCAAATTCTTTGTTTTTTCTTTGATGCCTTGCACCTCTCTTAATGCCAAGCCTGATTAGTGCCTGTGGCTACTACAGAGGCTCCATGTATCTAGTTGACTTCCTTACTCACCAACCCTGGGATGTACTTTCTGAATCATTTTTCTTGGAGTAGCGACAGGTCCTATTGCTCTATTTCTATGCTTTCTGAGTTCCCCTTGTGATCAGCAGCACATAGCTTTCTTCGAGGTAGACTACTAAGGCTAGTGGTGTAGACTGTGGTAAGTGAACCAAACAGTCCCTTTTATGAATATCTTCAGTCTCTGTCTATTGCTTTTAGGATAAGATGCACATGCCTTACTCAGGCACTGAAGGCCCTCCATGGTCTGATTCCAACCTAACTTTCATTTCATATTGCTCATCTTCACACACTCTGTTTGAGACTAACTGTATGATCAACTATTGCTTGAATTGGAAATTCTGTTATCTCTATGTATTGGCTTTAATTCCTGAACCAACCAGTTATGATCATAACTTCATCCAAGAAAAGAGAACCCAAGTGGGGAGATGGAACTCTCAAGAGGGCTGAGGGGAGGAAGTGGCTTCCAAATAAAGATTTGTGGCCATTTTCACGATGGTACCCAATACAATTACTTGGTGTATCCTCACCTAGGTCCTGCTGAGAATGGCAAGAAGGCATAGGAATGTCTCTTCATGGAATTCTCTTGGGAAAACCGCTGGGGGTCAAAGACCTGAAATGAGACCCCCCCCACTATAATGAATACATTTCTTGGTTTTAAAAAAAATTGCTCAGAAGTTGGCCCTAGGTAATTAAATATTCAAGACTTTACCTCAAATTTGGATCTTTGCATTGAACTCAAATTTAAAAAAGGCACTTTGGCACTAACCAGGCTAAACAAACAGATCGATCGGGTCTGAACTTTGCTATCTATGTTCTGTAACTTAATTCATTGGATGCTTGGCTCATAGACTTAGAGCTGAAAGGTTCCCAAGAGACTTTCCAGTCCAGTCACACATTTTAGCGGGGGAGGATCCAAGGTTCAGAAAGATTAAGTAGGCTGCCCAATGCAATGTTTAAGAAGCAGAGGCAGGGTGGGAGCCAAGGCCCTCAGATCATTTGGGGCTGTTGGGAAAGAACAATATGTATTTGAGCATCTGCCAGAGTGGGTTTGGATGTGATTGCTCCTGTGAAACATTTGTATTAGA
>CM053593.1:24399880-24420272 GCA_028646575.1 Pseudocheirus occidentalis
TTTTTTTTTATTATTTTCAGAACATAAATAAGCTAAAAGTGAGAAGCTGAGCCAATAGCTTTTCTATAGTGGAAAACCAAAAACCGAACCTTTAGCATAAATCTCATGGTGTATTTGGACAGCTTAGTCAATAATCACCAAACTGATAGCAAGTTACTCTTTAAATCCAGTAGACTTCTTGCACACCATTTTCACTCCTTAGTTAATAGGTTGTTTTCTTCCAAGTGTAGATTTTTTTAATGATCTAAGCTATGAATACTCTGTATAAATGACATAAACATTTAATATTCCAATTTGGAAGAGTTATTGGTATTCCTATCTTTTGGTAATAGACATGTGACATCATTGTGTTTTTTTTAAAGGTTGATAAGGCTTATTATTATGATTATTTCATTACTATTCTCAGGTTTATTTTCTAAGATCTCTCCTATGTTGACATTCCATGATTTCAAAGATTCTCTAGGAAAGTTAAAGTGTTATAATGCCTTTAATATGCTTATGTGAATTAGTCTCATCAGACTTAATTCAATTCAGCTGTGTAACAGTCAGGACTTCAGGGAAGGATAGGGCAAGTCATTGTATGCTGAAGAGAGGGGCTGAGCATAGTGGAAGAGAATTGGATGCTGAGGGGGAGTTACTAGGAGGCAAGAAGAGAGTAAAGAGGAGGAGGAAGGAAAAGAGTGCCATTTATTTTAGCTTTTTTTGAGCTAGGCATGGACTAGTATCAAGATTGGGGAATGTACATTAAGGAGGCATTATGACACAGTGAAGAGAACTGAAATTGGGGACCTCAATTCAGATTCTTGACTCATCACTTACTAGCTGTGTGATAATGGGCAAGCAACTAAACCTGAGTCTCAGTTTGCTCATTTGTAAAATGGGGATAATGTCTATAGCATCTATCTCACAGAGTTGTAGTGAGATAATATATGTAGAGCCCTTTTCAAACTATAAAGCCCCGTATCAGAGACACATAAACTCAGAGTTGTTAGAGACCTTTGAAGTCATCTAAAAATTTTCCTTTGTTCCTCACCTTCCTGTACACTATAAAGTTCCTAGCACAGTGCTTGGCACAGAAGAAGATGCTTATATTATCTCTGGTGGCTGGCTCTGTTTCCTGATGGGTAACCAACAACTTTTTGGCTCCCCAGGCTATCTATTCTCTCACCAGCATCCTGCAGACAGAGTCATTCATCACATGGATGTAGGGCTTCAGAATGCTGAAGTGGAAGGCAGGGGTCAGCAGATGGCGATGTTGGTACCACTTCTTTCCCTCTAGGCTTAGCAGTCCTCTTCCTTAAGAGATCACAAAGACAAACTCAGATTGTGTCAACTTATAAGATGATGAAGGGAATATTTATGTAGCACTATAGAAAGAGGGCTGGTCTCAGAGGGGCTAGGCTAGAGTGTTGGCTCTGATGTCTCTCAATTGTGTGATCATGGGCAAATTACTTAATCAATCTGAGCCTTGGTTCCTTCAATTATAAAATGGGGATAAAAATTATACTATTCTATACATAGTGGTCATAAGGAAAATGATTTATAAACTACAGAAATTCAGTTATTATTTTGGTTAATAAAATAGCATATCTATTTGCTGTTTTGATATTTGCAAAGAATTGTACATGAATCATTGCATTATTTTCATGTGGACGTGATTCTAGGCTCTGGAAGGCTCTGTTAGTGGAACATAAACTGAGGCAGAGTTTACCAAGCTGGTAAGATTTTCCTAATTGGCTGCTCTTCTGGACTTTAGGATCTCCAGAAACTCATCGTCCTATAAGATGAAACCAATTTTATAACTCACACCTCCTCAGATAATTTTCTATTTGAAAGACTTCATCATGCTTCTGCAGGGTACCCTCCCTTCTCTACCTGTTTTTCAGATTTTTAAAAATATATTATCTCCCCAATTAGAGAGTAAGTTCCTTGAGGACAAGCACTGTCTTATGACTTGCCTTGTATCCTCAGTGATTAGCACAGTGCCTGGCACATAGTAGGTACTTAATGAAGGTCTATTGACTCTGACTCTGAATACAGACTCCATGACTGACTGGATGCTTGCAGTGCCAGGATCTGCCTTAATTTCTGAGAGGATCCTCAACTAATTGACTCCAGGGAATGAGTTTATCAGTCATAGCAATGTCCAGAGTCTTTCTCCTAACATATAGAGAAGATGCTCTCTGAATCGGAGGAGGTAATAGCCATACCACTGAATTCATATGTTGTCAAAGTGCCAGGGAAACTATCAATTTATCAAGACAGCTGATATTTGGCTATTTCTGCCAAAAGGGCAAAGCTGTATTCAGAATTATTCATGAGTGAATGGCTTAAAAGACTTGGGCCCATCTTAGCATATTTCCCTGGGTCAACTAGATGGCTCTGTGGATGGAGTTTAGGTCTGGAGTCAAGAAGACTCATCTTCATGAGTTCAGATATGACCTCAGACACTTACTAACTGTGTAATCCCAAGTGAATCACTTAACCCTATTTGCCTCAGTTTCTTCATCTGTAAAATGAGCTGGAGGAGGAAATGGTAAATTGCTCCAATATCTTTGCCAAGAAAACCCCAAATGGAATCACAAAGAGTCAGACTCTTGGTGACTGAAAAAACAAGTGACCACCTAAAAGTATATTTCCCTTACTCTGTGGGCATATCTGCTAATTAGGACTAAATAATCACAAGTCCTACTGTGAGACGTGATCAATGATCCACTCTCACTTCTTGCTCCTTCTGTGTTGACTCCCCTTTCCTCTTTAATTCAATGCTGCAAAGAACAGCATTCTTTCTTAGACTCATGCAAAGTTCAGAGACTCTCCTTTTATGGGGGTACACCCTATATCCCATTGCCTTGTTTATACTACATATAAAAACAATATTAGGAGAGCACTTTAGTCTGAAGTCTTGTGACTCAATTGAATGTGAGCTCTTAAATATCTTTCTATGTGCCTAAAATGATGCCATGCACTGAAATAATTTTCATCATTCTTTAACCAATTTCAAATCCATTCCTAATTCCACTCACTCCTGGTGAGCCTATAAAGTACTCCTCCCTGATAATGGATGATATATATTATAGATATGGATAATATAATATATAATATGGATTATATAATAAAATAAAGGATATTGATCAAATAAAGAGAAGGAAAAAGTCTTTGACCAAATTAAATGATAGAAATGTCTCTTGGGTTCAGTTTTGGCTAGGTAGAAAGGAGAATCTTTGGAAATAAAAATAAGATTCAATAGTTTTAGGAAAATGACTTTCTAGGGTACACCCCAACAGTTTAAGTTACTATTGTTCTGAGATTATTACCTAAACTCTGAACCTTTGCTTAATATTGACACTGGGGAGCAGAGCAGGGCTGGTGCAGAGAATACCTCCCCCAGGACATGGAGGAAATGCAATATTTTATAGTTCCCTGTTTCAACTATTTTGTTGTTGCTAATTTCACATGTCTACTTTTGGAAGAAGTAAAAATGCTACCAACAACTTTTACATTTCAGTGCCCTAAGGAAAAACCAGTCACCCTTGCCTTGTTATAGCCTTGAACTTCAAGGTTCATGAAGAGTAGCTGACAAAACAACAAAGTTGGGAGGCAGGAAGGGCAAGGATTATTATCCTCATCTTAGGAAATGAAGAGACTGAGGATCAGGGGTTGCAAGTGCAGAGCTTAGGGCAAAAATGAAAATAAGCAACAACAACCCAGCTCTCCTACCTGCAGACCCAATACTCTTGCTACCACCTTCACCATGAAATGCCTCACTTGAACAGCTGCTATATATTCTCCAGATGTATTGAAATCTTGTCTCTCCAATTAGACTGTAAATCTATGTCAGGTGACTTTAACTTGTATTCCCACCCAACCACACAAACACTTAGCATGGTGCCTGATACCCAAGTGGATACCACTATTTCCTTGGGCCACAGGAATGAAAGCAGGACTTTGGTGATTGATAGTTGGCCTTCTTAGTTTTACAGAGGAGGAAGCTGAGGCATAGAGAAGGGTTGGGGATCAAACAAGGTCACCCTTGGTGATTAGTAAAAGAAACAGCAGTCAAACCCAGATTTCCTGCCTCCTTGTACCTTGTTTCATGTTGTGCCCCAGAAAGCCCAACAGAACATGTCTAATCCTTCTTCATGGTAGCCATTCACACACAAAGACAGCTACTTCTATCCTTCTTGGATGACATCTTTCAAGAGGTAAAAAGGAAATTCAGAGTTTTGTCTAAAGAGGCTGCTTCTTCTTGTTCCTTCTGTCCTAGAGCAAATAGAAATCCCAATCACATTGGGCAAAGGACTTGTTTGACCACATGCAATGAGGTCAGCGTGTGCTTTGGTACAAGGTTTTCTAGGGAAACTTTACCTAAAGATGATTAATTTATTTAAGGCTCTTAGAAAGCCAGGGGAAGTGCCCAGAAGAACTGAAAATTGAGAAGAAGGTTGCTTACTGGCTGGTGTGAGAAAGAAGGCAGCAATGTGAGTCAGATGTGTGAGCTACAGAAACTTCAAAGAGATTTTGGTAGAGGGAAAAAATAGGCCCCTCTGAACTGGGAACCAAAGCTAGCAACAAGGAGACATGTTTGAGGGGAGGGAGACAGGATCACTGATGGTCATCTTAGACCCCCACCTCCACACTAAAGTTTGTGTGTGACTTTCTCTTGGTCTGTTCTAGTGGCATTAGAGAACTGATTACCATATTTTTCTTTTGCCTTGTCTGAACCCCATGCCTAGAATGTTCTCTCTCCTCATCTTCACCTCTGACTTCCTTTAAGACTCATTTCAAACACCTCTTTCTTCTAGAAACCTTTTCAAGAGGGGGAAGGAGAGTTAAGATGGTAGAATAAAGGCCAGACCCCAGCTAAAGTCTTTCAACATTGCCCTCCAGGCAACTTTAAAATAACAACTAAAATAACATTTTAGAGCAGAGGTAACAAAAGGTCAGAAGAGACATTTTTTTCCCAGTTGGAGACAACTTAGGAGGTCCATAGGAGAGGTCTATGACACCAGGGTGGGCACAGACCTGGAGCATGGCAGGACCACCAGTGGTAGGCCTTGGAGGGAGCCATTACAGCAGCTACAAAAGCTGCTTTGGGAGCTCTCAGTTCAGAGATGATAAAAGGATTAAGCAACTAGTTGGAAAGAGATTACAAGGGACCCTCTGTTGGCCCTGGTGAAGTTGGCATTGATTGGCAACTCTATTGCCCATAAGCAGTTATGGATTGCAGTTCCAGGATGGTAAAGAATGCTTGTGATCATTTATAAGAGGGCAGAGTCTCTCATCATACCTCTAGGGTCAAGAGTGGCACTAATACTTGTGGCTGTAAGGGAGCAGGGGACCTTCCCAGGAAAGAACTAGAGCATATACTAGGAGAGCACTGATCACAGCTCTACGAGAATAACAATACCTTGGAAGCACTGAAAACTTGCAGATCCCCAGAACTAGAGGTGCTAAAAACAGCAGCACAAAAAACCTGAAGCTATATATAGTACCCCTGGGGAGAGCAGAGCCCAACTTTGACATAAAATTCAAAGTGAAGAAATGTGAAAATGAGTAAACAGCAGCAACAAAACTTTGGCCATAAAAAGCTGCTACAGTAGCAGAAAAGACCCAACATAAATTTAGAAGACCACAATATGAAAACAACTACAAGCAAAGCCTCAAAGAAAAATGCTATTTGGACCCAAGCCCAAAAAATTCCTGGAAGAATTAAAGAAAGAGATAAGAGTGGTAGAGGGAAAACTGGTAAAAGAAATTAGAATGATGAAAGAAAATTATTAAAAGAGAATTACCAGTTTGGTAAAATATGCACAAAAAGAACGGAAGAAAATATCACCTCAAAAACAGAATTGGCCAAATGGAAAAGGAGATATAAAAGTTCACTGAAGAAGATGATTCCTTAAAAATTAGAATTGGGCCAGTGGAAGCTAATGACTTAAGAAGACTCCAAAACACAATAAAACAAAGTCAAAAGAATGAAAAAAAGAGAAGAAAATGTAGACTATCTTGGACAAACAACTGACATGGAAAATAGATCAAGGAGAGATAACTTAAGAATTATTAGACTACCAAAAAGCCATGAAAAAAAGGAGCCTTGATATCTTTCAAGAGACTATCTATCACTTCCTGAAAGAGATTCCAAAATGAAAACTTCCAGGAATATTATAGCCAAATTCTAGAGCTCCCAGGTCAATGAGAAAATATTGCATGCAGCCAGAAACAATTCAAATATCAGTAAACCACAGTCAGGATCACACAATATTTAGGACTGTTCACTTTAAAAGAGTAGAGGGCTTAGAATATGATATTCTGGAGGGAAAGAAGCTAGGATTACAATAAGGAATAATCTACTTGGCAAAACTGAATATAAACCTTCAGAAAAAATTCATTAAATGAAATAGAGGACCCCCAAGTATTCCAGGTGAAAAGACCAGAGCTGAATAGAAATTTTGACATTCAAACAGAAGACTCAAGAGATGCATAAAAAGGTAAACATAAAATTCTAATCAAGAAAGATTCAATAAAGTTAAACTGTTTACATTCTTGTATGGGAGGATGATACATAGAACTCCTAAGAACTTTATCATTTCTAGGGTAGCTAAAAGGAATCTGCATAGACAGAGGGTATGGTTGTAAGTTGATTATGCTGGCATGATCTCCAATAAAATGAATGTAGGGGTGAAAAAGAGGTAGGCACTGGGAGAATGGGGAAGGGAAATAGAATGGGAAAAATTTTCTTACATAAAGAAGGTGTGCAAAGAAGAGCTTTTATAATGGAAGGAAACTGGAAGGGGATGGCAGGCAAAACTTGAACCTCCCTTTCATTGGAATTGATTCAAAGAAGGAAGAATATGTATACACCCTCAGCTGGAAATAGAAACCAATTGCATCATAGGGAGGTAGATGGGGAGGGGAGAAGAGATGAGGGGCAGGAATGATAAGAGAGAGGAAAGATTGAGGGAGGTCGTAGTTGGAAGGAAGACAGACTTATTAGTAGAAACAGGATAAAAAGAGAAAGAGAAGGATAAATAAGGAAAATGGGATGGAACAAAATGCAAAGTTAGTGATCATAACTGTGAATGTGAATGAGATGAGAACTCATAGAATGGTAGCAGAAAGTAGAATGGATTGGAAACCAGAATTCAATAATATGTTGTGTGTAAGAGACATACCTGAGACAAAAAGACACACACAGAGTTGAAATGAAGGGCTGGAGCAGAGTCTATTGTGCTTCAGTGGAAGTGAAGAGGGCAGTGATAGCAATCATGCTCTCAAAGCAAAAACAAAATTAGACCTAATTGAAAGAAATAATCAGGGAAACCACATTTTGCTAAAAGGTGCCATAGACAATGAAGTAATACAAAAATTTATAGTAAGTTTCTCTGATAATGGCATTATTTCTCAAATATATAAGGAATTGAGTCAAATTTATAAAAATAAGAGCTATTCCTCAACTGATAAATGATTAAAAGATATGAATAGGTAGTGTTCAAAAAAAGAAATCAAAGGTATCTATAGTCATATGAAAAATGCCACATCCCTCTGTTGATTTGTATTCTGATTGCAGTCTACCAAAACCTCTACAGGAATGGACTTGTAGCTGCTCCTCTCTCCCCCATTTTTAAACTTGTGAACTTTCTTAATCTCAAGTGCAATAGTTCAACTCTATATTGATCTATTAAATTTCATCTTCTTGACACTTGGTTTCTTGATCCTACTAACTCTGGTGTTCTCCTTGGAATGACTTTGCATTTACTTTTTATATGTTTTGTAATAATTCATCTATGTGTATCTTTTTTTTCTCCCTGATACAATGTAAGGTCCTTGTCACTAGGGATTTTTTTTTTCCTTGTCATACTCCTAACTGTCACTGAGAATACCAAGCTAATCATAGTTACTTACCAACCCAGGGGATAATAAACTTGTACCCAAGTTGTATTTTGGGATCTGTAAAGTCAAACACAGAAGAGAAAAGGGCTGTATTAGATGGAAATAGTGTCTAAAGCCAGAACAGATGCATCTTCATTTTGCTTGGGGTTAATAGGCATGTAACTTAGTCAAGGAGAAATTAACATCCCCCAGGACACTGTTTTCATAGTCCCTAGGAAAATGCAGCTGTTGCCCTAGAGAACCAACAGACAGATAATGCAAAATTACAGGAAAAGGTCTTTTAAGTTGTTCATTATTCCTCCCAAGGTGATAAGGAACACTCTGACTTGAAGTGCTTCCTATAATGGAGCTCAAACCCCAGAGGACTTGTATCAACCACAACATTGGGTTTGGAGGTAGATCAACTAAGGAGGTATCCTGGCTCTGACACTTATTACCTGGGGGGCTAAATGATGCCATTAGAGATCTCATCATTACAAAATTATCCATATATTTGGGGACAAAATCCTGCCCTGAAAGTCACTTGAAATGAATGGGGATGAGCATATTAATAGCAACCGATACAAACAGGTCAGGGAAGGATAATGAATGCCTGCACAGAATCTGGAAAATAAACACTTGGCATGTGACCAGTAGGGGGATGCAAGCTGGCTGCCACCAGCTGATCCAGGACCTTTGAATCTCAGAGCTGGAAGGAACCAAAGTTGATAGCTTGTCCCACTTCCAAGCCCACATAGCTATTTTCTACAAAATACTGACACAGAACTGAATGTTCTAGTGCCTCACAACACAAATAGACCATTTCTCAGGACTATTCTTTGCCCTTTGCTCTGATTTCATGCTCTCCAGGTCACCTTCTGATAGGGATATTTGGCTTTCAATTATCTTCCTAGTAGGAAGGGATATTCTTGGGGCAGGGGTATTCCTGTCCCCTTATCTCCATAAAACAGCCATCACGCTCATTACCTCTTTCCTGGACTATAGAAACAGCCTCCAAATTGAGACTCCAAGTCAAGTCTCTCCCTACTCCAGCCCCTCTGCCTCCTAGAGCAGCCAAGGAGATTTTCCCACAGGACAGGTATGACCATTCACTCTTTTACTCAATAAGCTACCATGGCTCACTATCCCTGTTAGGACTAAATATAAACTTCTTTGTTGGCTATTCAACATTCTTTACAATCTGGCCTCAACTTACCCTACCAGTTTTATTACAAATTATCCCCCCTTACACACTCTAGGGTCCAATCAAACTGGCATCCTTACTGTTCCTCATAGGCAACATTCCCACCTCCTATCTCCATGGCTTTGCACTGACTGTGTCCCTTATTTCTGGAATATGCCCCTGCCTTAGTCCCATCTCATAGAAGTCCTAGGCTCCTTCAAGACAAAACTCAGGAAGCACCCTCCATGTGAAGCCTTTCTTAATTCCCTGGCTGTTAGTTCCCATCCTCCCCAAATTACTATGAATCAATTTTGTACACACCTACATATGTATTGGTTCACGTGTGTCTCTTCCATTAGAATGTAAACTCCTTGAGGGCAGGGACTGTTCACCTTTGTCTTTGTATCCCCTGGTCCTGGCACACACTAGACACTTCATAAATACTTGTTGATTGATCATGGTCTAGATGACCTCTCCCATCCTCTCCAGGTTGCACAATTTAACCATCGGGCTACTCTGAGCATCCTTACCTCTTCGGTTCAGAAGAATTTTTGCATACTCTGGGTCATAGATATTTAAAAGCACCTGAAAGGCCCCAACCCAGCGAGGAAAAGCACAGGGGTATTTTTCTGCCAACACATTGAACTGCTGTAGCTCTTCTTCCAGGTAAAACTGCAATGAGAAAAACAAAAAGATCAGTTTAGACAGTCAGCTCAAGGAAAACTTCTCTTCACCTGCTTCCAACCCCTTCTCCTCTAACCTCCCAGCCTTTGAGAAGCTCTGATGAGCTCAGGGAACTTTAGTAGAGGGATATGAGCATAGATTCTGAACTGTAGTAGTGGAAGGGACCTGCGGTACCTCCTCCCTCCCATACCTGGGCAAGAATCCTTTCCACTACACCTTGGGTAAATGACCAGCCAGGCCTCCCCCTGAAGATCTGGAGCAGTTGGAAATGCACATTCAAGGCCTTTTTCTCCAGCTATCTGCTGGGCATTTCTGTTGTGCCATCTCATCAGCATCTCAAATGCAGAAGATCCGAAATAATTTTTTCCAAACCCCATCTCTTTACCGATCATTTGCCAAGACTTGTCATATTTCTCCCAATCAGCCCTGTCTCTCTACTCATACAGCCTTTACTGTGGTCCAGGTTCTTATTACTTTTAACCAAGATTGCTGAAATAGCTTTGTAATTGGCCTCCCAAGTCCCAGTCACTTCCCTTTCCAATCCATTCTACATAGATCTGAGGAAGGAAGTTGCATGTGCTGAGAAAATTCAACCATCTTGACCACCATTTCCCCTTGAACCTTCATGGAGACACACCAGGACCTTGAATTCAAGAGCCTAGGAAATAGCACTATCCCCCAAACCACCAGACCTGCTTTAATCCTGCCCTCCACAACCGTCATTGAGGAGAGAAATCATCATGGAGAAGGGACTCATCTCTCTCACCTCTACTATCAAAAACTGCTGACTAGTTTCTACCAATAAAAAGACAGGTACAGGAACCCTGAAAGTGACAGCACCTCCCAGACATCCAGTCCTGACCCCGGTTCAGCCATTATCTAGGGAAGCAACTTGTATAAAATGAGAGGGCAGTCATCCCTATCAGCTGCCACTTAGAGGACAGGCAAGCCAGCTGAGCTGAAGCAATAAGGTACTCTGAGGTATAATCTTAGACCCTTCACTTTAGAGGGGATAACAAGACCTGAAGAAAGGAAGAGACTTACCCAGGGTTACACATGGAAGCTCTATAAATGATTCAAAGCTGGCTTTGAGGTCATGAGTCTGGGGTATTGAAAAGAAGAAGGTGCCATACATAGAAATAGGGCTGTTCAAAAGGAGGGAGAGAGATGTGTACAGAATGTCTGGATTTAGGTTTAGAGTGTTGATAGGCCATCCCAAGAGTGATGTCTAGCAAACACCTGGAAATGGAAGACTGGTGCTCAGAAGTGAGATCAAGTCTGAAAATACAGATATGGAGACTTCATCATCAAGCTAAGATTTGAAGCCATGGTATTGGAGGCATCCAAGAGAGTGACTATGGATGAGTAAGAGGAGAAGGACAAGGAGTTTACAGAGATGATCATTTAGGAGAAAGATGAGGAGGTACTAGTGGGGACAGGTGATCATGAGGAAGGAAAGTGATTATGTAGGCATGGGAACTATAAGAAGGACAGTGTCCCAGAAGTCAAGGGACAAGAGAGGAGCAGCCAGAGATGAACAAATGCTGTGGGGATTTCAAAGGAGAAGAGGACTGAGAAAATGTCGTTGGAATTGATGATAAAGAAGTCATTTCTGATCTTGGGCAGGGTGAGAGCAGTGGGGACAGCAGCCTGACTGCATGGGATTGAGTGAATGCCTAGAGAGTGAACATAAGTAGCTATAGATGTCCAGATGTAAAGGAAGGAAAGGAATTTCTTAATAGAGAGACAAGACCACAAAGTCATTAAGGTTTTCATTTTTTTTTGAGGGTGGGACAATGGTGGTACCCTTGACAATAATAGGGAAGTTGGAAAGAGTTAAGGATTTAGGGGGAAGGATGATGAGATCAGTCTGGTCCCTGTCTGTGCAGGATTTTATCATTGCCAAGACTCAAACAAGAATTGTCTGTTTTATTAACCTAGCAACAAGGAAAAAGTAGATTAATTTTTAAGTATAGGAATGAATGAGGAGGATGGACTCCTAGTCATATATTACATGGAAGACAGTTTCTAAGATGGCATTTTTGTCAAAAGAAGAAAGGTACAAATCTCTTTTTTCTTGGCTTCCATTCCTTCAACATTGTCTCTTCAAACTTATGCCATTCTTTCTTGTATAATACTTATTTGTGTGTACACAACCTCTTACTACTCCCCATTAGACTTCAAGCTCCTTGAGGGCAGGAATTGTTTCCTGTCTATATTTTCAGTTCAATTATGTCTTTGAACATTATATAGATGTAATAAAATTATAGAATTCATAAAAAGGTACTGATGAAAATGTCAATGTTCTCCCAGAATCTCCATGAGAAGGCACCCGAGAGGCCATCTAGTCCAAAACATATCTGTACAAGATGTCTTCTCTGATATTGCCAACAAGCCATCATCCAGTTGATAGCCAAAGATCTCCAGTGACAGGAAGCCCACCACTTGCTCAGATAGCCCATTCTGCCTCTCTGGGGCCAGGCAGAACTATTCTAATCTTTATTCCATATCACAGTCCTTCAGATAACTGAAGACAGCTATCATGTCTACTGTGTCTTCTCTTGTGTAGGTTAAACATCTCAGTTTCCTAAATGCAGCCTCATGGTCTTTCATTATATGAAACCAAGGACCTTTACCATTCTAATTTTTCTCCTTTCTGGGAAATATCACTTATTCAAAGGAAGTTAGTTGTATTCTAGCAGATAGAGCATTGGACCAGGACTCAGACAGACCTGAGTTAAAATCCCTCTTCAGACACTTACTAGCTGTGTGATCTTGACAAGTCACAACCTCTGTCTGACTCAGTTTTCCCATCCATAAAACTGGGATAATAATAATAGCAGCTACCCAGGGTTGTTGGAAGAATAAAATGTGATAACATTTGTAGAGTGCTTTGCCAATCTCAAAGTATTCCATAAATGCTATTACTATTATCATCATCATTAACATTACTCTGGCCAGAATTAGCCAAACAGAGGAGCTCGCTAAGGGAAGGACTGACTTCACCATTTCAAGGGCTTGTGGTGCGCTCAGTGTGGGTTTGTGGGCTTAGAACCAATACAGATCGCATCCCTTCTACAGTTCTACACAATCTCCAAAAGCTGCCAAAAGATTTCTTACCCTAGGTCAATGTGGTGATGTCTTTGGAAATTTAGTTCTGTTGGTCCTTGGGAAACTGGTCAACAGAATATAGTTGGAGTCTTCCTAGTGAAGTAAGACCTACTACAAGCCATGTTCCACTTCTGCCTTGAAGAACTCAGGGTCGTCACCATGGCCCATGAGGCATCTTGTGAGGACTTCAGTGGAGGGAGGTGATGAGCCCCAGGAGAACTGGGATTAGGGCTCATTGAAATGACTAAAGAGAGAATCAGACACTTGGCAATCATAGTCTTAGGGCTCAGAGGAGATGAATAGCTAGGCCCTTCTTTCTAGAGATGGAGATACTGAGGTTCTGAGGAAGTCAGTGCCTAGCTCAAAGGACACCCAGATAGTAAGCCAGGGGAGGCAGAATCTGAGCCCAGGTCATCTGACTACAAGTCAGGTGGGATTTTTTCCCATGATGGTCAGTGCTTGTATGTATGTGGGGGTGGGAGGAGCTTTTGGAGACTCCTTTTCCCTTTAGTGCCTTTGTATCTGTTTTGTATTTAATATGCAACGGAATTTGGGGGATTCCCAGACCACTTAAAATGGAGGCACCCCCGTAGGAGGATGGAGCACTGGGGACCTGCTTTTGGGAGACAGAAAGACTGGGCAGGTGTGGAGAATCCCAAAAGCTGTGTGGATTTGAGAAGGTAATAGAGAGGCTAAGGAAAAAAGGCCTCATTGTCACCCCAAGTGAAAAACATCAGTCTCCAGACAGCGAAGGTTCACTGCAAGGTTTCATCTTAGGTGAGGGTTTCCTTTATGCTGCATAAAGGACTTGGAGACTACCGTATTTGCTTTTCTCTGGCATTGTGATTGTTGGGGATTGCAGTGGTGTATGTGTGTGTGTGTGTGTGTGTGTGTGTGTGTGTGTGTGTGTCTGTGTGTGTGTGTGTCTGTGTGTGTCTGTGTGTCTGTGTGCTTGCCAGCATATGTGTGATAGACCAAGCTTGGGGATACTGACTGAAGCTGATATAAACTTGAGTCTCCCACAATGCCCCAGATACAGTAGATGCTGCATGTCTGTTGACTTTAATTGGAGGAATGGGATCCTGATAGTAATGCTCTGCATCTGGGGTCTGAGGATCTGGGCTCAAATTCTCGATTTGCCTGTAAAGTTACTAGGCAAATGGAAGGCCAGATCCACAGCAGTAAAATGTACAGGCTGGATTTCAACCCAGGTCGTCCATTGTTCTTCGGGTAGCATCCAAGAGCTGGGACAGGGAAGGGAAAGGCTTGGGAAAGGGTGATGTGAACGTTAGGAGGGCGAGAAGGAGGTCATTAGTTAACAGGCACTCTCACAGAGTCCCTAGAAAGGATCTGCGGGTCCCTCTTAAGGCCCTCCTCTATCCTCCAGCCTCCTACACTCCTACCCTCTTGGACCTGGAACCTACCCTCAAGGGGAGCCAGGCCGACAGGAGCAGCCTCTTTCTCCCTCTGTCCCAGCCGGCAGCCCCGAGTCCCGCCAGAGCCCCTGCTTACCTCCCTCTGGTTTCCGTAGAGCCAGTGGGTCTGGGGGCCCGGGAAGGGGCGCAGGGCTCGCAGCAGTCCCTGGCGCCGGAGGTAGAGCTTGACCACCTGCAGCAGCAGCAGCGCGAGGGTGAACGTCAAGGCCAAGTGCAAGGGCCGAGCCCAGTGGGTCTGCAGCCACGAAGCGGCCGCATCCGAGCCCATGGCTCCAGGCGCTCCCGGGATGCTTGGCTGGGAAGGCCAGGCTGCAGGTGTGACAGCTTCTGTCAGAGCTGAAGTCCCCTCCCTCTCTCCCACCGAAAATCCCCGCCTCCTTCCCCCACATAGCCCCTCCCTCCCCCCCATCCTGCATACCCAGCCTCCTCTCTGCACATGGCGGGCCCCTTCCCTTACATCCCTTCCAGTCCTTCCCTTCCCTCGCGTCATAGTCTGCCTGCAGTCAGCACCGCCTCCCTCGCATTTCCCTTTCCCAATCTCTGCTTTGAAGGTGGCTAGGAAGGACAAGGGGAAGAAGAGGGCAAAGGGAGTTGGGGAGAGGGCCATCAAGGAAGGGAGGGGGAGCTCCAGGGAGGGGCAGCTCAATCCCACATCAGGGAAGAGGTAGGCGACCTGCCACAGAGCCAGAATCTTAATAGAACACGTTTACAGATGAAATCCAAGCCGGGCTGGGGGAAGGCAGGGAGGGGGGCGGGGACGACATGTGGAGGGAGGGAGGGAGGGAGGAAGGAAGGAAGGAAGGAAGGAAGGAAGGAAGGAAGGAAGGAAGGAAGGAAGGAAGGAAGGAGAAAAGTACAAAACGATGAGTGGCTGTTTGCTCCACAGCAGGAGACAAGCGGAGTCCTTCCTCGAAAAGAAATCGCGCCTGGGTGAAATGGGGCTTGGGGGAAGAGATTGATCCTGAGTCCTCTTCAGTCAAATGAAGGGAGTGGAAAAGATGATCTCCAAAGTTATATGACCCTTCTCCTTCTGGTCATTTCTTGTTCAGCCTTTCCTGATCTTCTCCTCAAGTCCTGGGACTCCTCCCTTTAGTGCCTTTGTATCTGTTTTGTATTTATTTAATATGCAACGGAGTTTGGGAGATTCCCAGACCACTTAAAATGGAGGCACCCCTGTAGGAGGATGGAGCACTGGGGACCTGCTTTTGGGAGACAGAAAGACTGGGCAGGTGTGGACATTCTGTGTTATTAGGCTACTAGGTTGTCAGAAGCTGCCTGTGGCTTTAAATCTCCTTAACTGGGCAGCCTCCTTCTCACCAGTACAGGAAGGAAAGGATTCCTTCACTCACTGCAGTAAGAAAATGTGCCTGGAAGTGGGGTAGGGGGCTAGTTCTAGGTAGGAAGGGTGAAGTCCCTGGACCTGGGAGCTCCAACCATAGGGACTTTGATTCCATCCTGGTGCTGCTGCCAGCCCAGCAAGGAAGCCCAGAGAATCAATAGTCTGGGGAATATGAGCCAGGTGGTTCCATCAATTCATTCAACTCAATATGCACATTGCCATCATTTAGTAAGCCTAGAAAAAAAATGTGCCTTGTGACTCTTATTAGCTTAATATCCCATTAAGTTTGACCAACCGTCATGGGGGGGGGGAATGGCCCCTCCAACTGGCCCTTTATCTTCTTCCTCTCAGTCAGACAACACATGGGACTGTTACGTCTTTATAGTCTTCCTTTTTTTCCTTTGACTTTGTCCAGGGCAGAAATTTTGAGACTATTACATAGGTGTTTGAGCAAGAGTCAGGTGTTCACCAGCCCCTCCTTTAATGGCAGAGTTGTAGAGATGAATAGGAATGAATTTTGAGCATGTAGTCAGCTATGTAGAACAATGGACCTAGAATCAGAGACATATGAGTTCAAATGTGACTTCGGACAGTAGCTTTGTGACCCTGGGCAAGTCATTTCACCTTGATGTGCCTAAGTTTCTTCATCTGTAAAATAGAAATAATAATAGCACCTCTCTTCTAGGAAGAATCAAATAAAATAAATAGACCTCTCACACACACACACATCTTTGCAAAATGTGAGGCATGACCTAAGTGCTAGCTATGATGATGATAACGATGATGATGATGATGATGCCCTCTTTCATCACTTTTGAAAATGAGGAGACCTCATCAGGCTATGACCCAGGGCTATGTTGATTGCTACTAGGTCCCCTTTTCACTTTCATCTTCCAGCATTTGCATTTAGGGCTAAAATCAAGTCACCTTCAGTGGACTTTGGACATTTCCTTTCTTGAACACTGTCTACTGTACCAAGGAGAGCTCCTGTGAATTTCCATTCATTTCTGGAGGGACTGGGTCCCTAGCAGTGGTGCCAGCCTTTTCCTCTCTTTAATTCCATTTGGTGATACCCAGTCTGAGACTATAGTTAGATATTTCACTCCCCACCAGCTACATGAGTAATGTGAAGGGTGTGTGTAAATTTGGGGGATAGAAGAGAAGTTGAGGGACAAATAAGGGAAGTGTCTCCCTCATTTCCTTTTAAAATAGACTCTGCAGAGAGTATGCATTTATTTCATAATTAAATATTTTTTAATATAAAGAGAAAGAATAGACTCAAAGTCAAAACATCAGGTAGAAGAGGACGGAGGGGTAAATCAAAAAGGAAAGTCTAGGAGGCCTAGGACTTCTGCCCTTCTCTCTTCCTTCACCAAGTGCCAGACCTGGGATTACAAGCATTTATTATCTCTCTTTCTCTCCCACTGTTCCCCCACCATTAAACAATTTTTTTAAAACCCTATATAACAAATACAAACAGTCCAGCCAAACAAATCCCTATGTTGTTCATGGCTAAGAATGTGTGTCTCCTCTATCTTCAGTCCATCATCTCTCGAGGTCACCGTCATGTTTCACTTTGGGTCCTCTGGACTCCTAGTTTATGATTGCTTTGCTCAGAGTTTGAAAGTCTTTCCCAGTTATTTTTCTTTGTGGTCTTATCAATATATAAATCATTCTCCTATTTGTGCTCACTTAGACATTGGTTCATAGAAGTCTTCTCAGTTCTCTCTAAAACTGTTCTCTTCATAATTTTGTAAGGCAAAATTCCATTAATTGCCCATACCGTGATTTGTTTAGTGTTCCCCAATATGTGAGCACTACTTTACTCTCCAGGTTTGCTGAGACTAAGGGTAGGTGCTACAAAGGAGCTTAAGCCTCTCTAAATTATTACATTAACCTTCCAGAAGCTGGATTTAACTGTACCAAAACCACGTCCAATTGATTTTCTGGGAGACAGCAAATATTTAACTGGGTGGAATCAATGACAATATGAAAAAATACTATAAATCACCAATAATTAGAGAAATGCAAATTGAAGCAACACCAAGATTCCATCTCACATTCATCATATTGACAAAGGTGACAAAAGAGGAAGAAAATGGCAAATATTGGAGGGGTTGTGGAGAAAGAGGCACATTAGTGCACTGTTAGTTGGACTGTGTTGAATTGGTCTAGCCAGTCTAGAAAACAATTTCAAGTGATGCAGAAAAGCTACTAAACTGTGTACCCACTGACCCAGTTATATCACTGTTAGGCCTATAACCCAAAGAAAACAAAGAAAGAATTTTTGAAAATGACATTTGAGCTTCCTTCTTTAGAGGAGAGGTCCTAGCAGAGCAGGCTAGGAAATATATAATCTCCTCATCTTTAGTTCAGAAAACAAATGGCCTGGGTGAAAATCCATCTGGGTTCCATTTAAATGGAATTCTAAACTCACCTTCCCTAGGATAAATAAGGTAATGGATAGGGTGACTGGAGTTGTGATTTCACTGGCATAAGGAACTCCCCAGATAGGAGATTCCTTCTACCAATGCAGGCCAATACCTATTCTACAACTAATAATCTTAGAGCAGTGATTGAACTCAAATAGAAAGAGAAAGTATTAGGTATTAATCAATACCTAAGAATCCCTGTTGGCAGCTTAGTGACAGTTTTAAAATTTAATATTATCAGCAGAGCCAAGATGGTGGAGTAGAAGCACAAACTTGGCATGGGTTCCAGCTCCAAACAATTCCAATACCTGTAAAAATGACTCTAAACTAATTTTAAAGCTACAGAACCCACAAAGTGACAGAGAAAAACAAATCTCCCTCTGAAGCAGCCTGGCAGGCCAACAGGAAAGGTCTATAGCAGTGTGGTGGGAGCCAAACACACTCAGCAATTCTAGCCCCAGGGTGACCCTGACCTATAGTGCCTGGGGCAGACTTCAGGAGAGTGAATAACCAACAGCTGTGGTGGCTTCTAGACTTCTCAACCCATAAATGCCAAAGTAATAGGTCAGTGTGGAACTCTGTTGGAATAGGGGTGGATGGAAGAGCATGGTCCAGCTCTTGCCCCTAGGGCAAAAAGCAGTGGAGGTGGGTGGCTGCACCACATGGCTGCCTCAGGAGCTCCTGGTTTACAGATTGTAGGGGGACCAAGTGGCCATTCAGAGGGTAATCATTCTTGCTTTAACCTGCTTGGATCTGAATCATGGTCTTGGGTGGTGGTCCTGGGGTATGTGACAAGTGAGACAGAACTTGCAGGGGCTATAGAGATGGTGCCCTCCTAATAGCTATGGCAGCTGTGAAAATCCCAGCAATTTGGTACAAAGCTCTCTCCATTCTGGAAGCAGACTTCTACTGTAGAAAAGAGCTCAAAAGTCAAATAATTGACTGGCAATATGAGCGAGCACAAGAAGCACAAACAGACCAAAAGGGGGGACAAAAAAGGATCAAGGCATGGAGTTGGAGGAAGACAGCAAAGTCAGAACTCCTGCATCAAAAGCCTCCAAGAAAAATTTGAACTGGTTACAGGCTATGGATGAGCTCAAGAAGGATTTTGAAAATCAAGTAAGAGAAGTGGAGGAAAAATTGGGAAGAGAAATGGGAATAATGCAGGAAAATGATGGAAAGCTCATCAACAGCCTGCTAAAGGAGACCCAAAAATATACTGAAGAAAGTAACACCTTAAAAAAATAGACTAACTCTAATGGCAAAAGAGGTCCAAAAAGCCAATGAGAAGAATGTCTTAAAAATCTGAATTTGCCAGGTGGAAAAGAAATTTCAAAAATTCACTGAAGAAAATAACTCCTTCAAAATTAGATTGGAGCAATTGGAAGCTAATGACTTAATGAGAAATCAAGATACTATAAAACAGATCCAAACAAATGAAAGAATAGAAGGCAATGTGAAATATCTCACTGGAAAAGCCACTGACCTGGAAAATAGGACCAGGAAAAATAATTTTAAAATTATTAGACTACCTGAAAGCCATGATAAAAAAAGAGCCTAGACACCATCTTTTAAGAAATTATCAAACAAAATTGCCCTGATATTCTAGAACCATAGGGCAAAATAGAAATGAAAAGAATTCACTGATCACCTTTTGAAAAAGATCTACAAAAGAAAACTCCTAGGGATATTATAGCCAAATTCCAGAGTTCTCAAGTCAAGGAGGAAATGCTGTAAACAGTCAGGAAGTAACAATTTGAGAATTGTGGAAACACAATCGGGATAACACGAGACCTAGCAGCTTCTACCTTAAAGGACTGAAGGGCTTGAAAAATGATATCCCATGAGTCAAAGGAGTTAGGACTAAAACCAAGAATCACCTACCGAGCAAAACTGAGTATAATGCTTCAGGGGAAAATATGGTCATTCAATGAAACAGAGGATTTTCAAGCATTTTTCATGAAAAAACCTGAGCTGAACAGAAAATTTGGCTTTCATCTACAAGAAGCAAGAAAAGCATGAGAAGATAAAGAGGAAAAAGAAATCATAAGGGACTTGTTAAAGTTGAACTATTTACATTCCTACATGGAAACATGATAATTGTAACTCATAAGACTTTTCTCAGTATGAGGATAGTTGAAGGGTGTGTGTATGTATATATATATATATATACACACACACACATACATATACATATCATGTATACATACGTATATATATATAGGAGAGTATATGTGTGTATAAACATATGTGAGTGTGGGCATATGTATATTCATGTATACATAGACAGAGGGCACAGAATGAGTTGAATATGAAGGGATGATATCTAAAAAAT
>CM053593.1:24420772-24454305 GCA_028646575.1 Pseudocheirus occidentalis
TATATATATATAGGAGAGTATATGTGTGTATAAACATATGTGAGTGTGGGCATATGTATATTCATGTATACATAGACAGAGGGCACAGAATGAGTTGAATATGAAGGGATGATATCTAAAAAATAAAATTTAAGAGGTGAGAGAGGAATTTATTGGAAGAAAGAGAAAGGGAGAGATAGATTAAGGTAAATGATCTCATATAATTGAGGCAAGAGAAAACTGTTACAATGGAGGGGAAGAGCAGGAAAGTGAAAGGGAATGGAACAACCTTACTCTCACTGAATTTGGCTTAAGGAGGGAATAAAATATACACACAATTGGGTATTTTACCTTACAGGAAAATAGGGGGTTAGGGGATGAGAGGGGGGATGACAGAAGGGAGGGCAGATTAGGGGAGAGGGTGGTTGAAAGCAAACATTTTTGAAAAGGGATAGGATCAAAAGAGAAATTAGAATAATTGGGGATGGGATAGGAGAGAAGGAAATATAGTCTTCATGATGGAAATTATTTGGGTAACTACACATGTATAACCTGTATTGAATTGCTTATCTTCCCAGTGGGGATGGGTGAGGAGGGAAGAAGGGCAAAAATTTGGAAATATAACTTTTAAAAACAAATGTTTAAAGAAATTGTTCTTTACATGCAACTGGGAAATAAGATATACAGGCACTGGGGTATAGAAATTCACCTTGCCCCACTAGAAAGTTAGGGGTGATGGGGGAGGACATAAGAGAGAACAGATTGGAGGAATTCAGTAGGCTTGCTATTTTGGGGTGGGGGTTAGGGGAAAGATGGGAAGAAAAATTGCAACTCAAAATTTTGTGGAAATGAATGTTGAAAAAGTAAAAATAAATAAATTAGTTTTAAAAATGTAATATTATCTATGTTTCACTTATTTTTAAACTCATGTTTTTCTATTCAAACTCTACATGTTATGACTAATTCTTTCTTTTTAATGTAAAACATCTTCATATTAGTTATTTTGTACAAGAAGATGAATTTAAAAAGAAGGAAAGAAAAAGAAAGTGAAAAATAAGATGCTCCAGTCTGTATTCAGAAAATATCTGTTCTCATTTTTCATCATGAGTCCTTTGGAATTGTCTTGGATCATTGTATTGCTGAGAATAGTTAAGTCATTTACAGTTGACCACAGTGCAATGTTGATGTTACTGTGTACTGTGTTCTCTCCTGGTCCTGCTCACTTCACTAAGCATCAGTTCGTGTAAGTCTTTTCAGATTTTTCTGAAATCATCCTGCTTCTAATTTCTTAACAGCACAATAATATTCCATCACAATCTATGATTTATTGTATTTTAATTCATTTTGTCAACTATTTCTCAATTATATTTTAATCTGGTTTGGGCCACACTCTGGAGTGTTATGAGCAGCACGAGGTTATAGTCTTTGTATCTGATATTTTTGGTCTTAGACAATTGCATAGGACACTGAGCATTAAAATAGCTTGTCTAGGTTCACATAGTATGCTCAGGCAATCACAGTTTAGAAAGGAAATTGATAAATAGATGAGTGTCTATCGCCAAGGAAGATTGCTTAAAGAGACTGGACATATTTAGCCTGGAGAAAAGGTTACTTAAGGTGGATGGATAGCTGTGCTCAGGTATTTGAAAGAAGGATTAGATTTGCTCTCTTTGGCTTCAGCGGGTAGAATCAAGAATGATAGGTTGAAAATATAATGAGCTAAATTTAGGATGACATCAGGAAAAACTCCCTAACGATTAGAGGTGTCTCAACAAGGAAAGTATTGCTTTGAAGGAGTGTTGGGTTCCCCCTTTTTATGGTCTTCAAGTAGAGTCTGCAGGCTCCATTCTCAGGTAGGGTATATACAGGGCTGATAACTCTGATGTGAGTTAGGCTAGATGGTCAAGTGGTCATCAAGCTTTAATTCTGTCATTCTGTAGTTCTATGATTTTCTAGATATTTCATCAACCTCTGAAGTTGCAGGGGCAACTTCTCTGTGTTTATAATGAAGCTCCTTCCCTGCTTAACCTCACCAGAATGAGTTCAAAATAGTTTTGCGATTTTTATCTCTTTAAAGTATATAGTAATTGGTCCCATGAATTCCCTTTTTAACTTATCCTCCTATCTCCCCCCACACACTTTATCTGTTCTTTTATATCAGCAATTCTCAACCTGTGGGTCATGACCCCTTTTGAACAACCCTTTCACAGGGGTCACAGGGGTCGCCTAAGACCATTGGAAAACACATATTTCTGATGGCCTTAGGAACAGAGACACTGCTCCTCTATATGTCTCCAGGTGGGTCCGCCCACATGCAGATATGCCCACACACAAGTATTAAAGGGTCTCGGCATTAGGAAGGTTGAGAACCACTACTTTATATGGTAAACATTTGCTCAGAGTACAATAAAAAGCAGCTCATCTTTACTTGGAAAGAAAGCCCATTACAAGAATACAGGCAACAAATTTTTGTTCATCCTTAATTTTTGAAGAAGACCAATAACATCAAGGATGATATCATGACTTGCTCATGAATTGGATTTAAATGAGGCAGAGTTACATGAAATTGTTAGCCTCACTATGTCTTTCTGAGTCATCCAAGCCCTGTGGCATGACTGGTGATGGTTCAGGATGCAGTGGATGACTTTGGCATCTTCGATGTCTCACCAGACTCTAAGTGCTCCACAGTGCCTGCTTCAGCTGCCTTCATGGCTGTTGGAACAAGTTGTTCTCATCCTCCCATTTGATCAGGGGAAGTCTTTACATTCTTAGGGTAGATATCACCCTAACTCACCAATATGTTTGAGACCTGTCAGTTACAATGGACCTGGTATAGCCTGCATGGTGTAGTGCATGCTCCAGCTTCTTGGAACCACAGGTGAGAACTAGGTGAACACCATGGTGGATGAGCAGCCCTGAAAGAACTCAACAAGCTCACAAACCAGAGGTACTAGTCGTCTTCAACACTTTATATAATCTAGAAGCAAATAAACATTTAAAGAAAGCAGTAAATTTTTGTGGGTAAAGGATGGAGGTTGGCCAGGCCACTATGAGGCAGAGGGATGAGGGGAAGAAGTGGAAAGTAGTAGAGCAGGGGAGGCAATAGTGGTAATAATGGAGAGTAACAGAATGTTTTACTCCCTCCCTTTCTTTTCAGAAAGAGCAATTATGTGTTTTAAAATAGAAGATCAAATGGAAATATTATTAGTAAAAAATGAGTTAAACATGTGCCATAATAAAAGATCTGTGGCTCTTTGAATTCTTGGTGTGTTTTTCTTTGCTGAAACCCTTTGCAAGTCTTATAACTTCTGGAGGGCTATTCATTCCTTTATTATAACCTTGAGATGTTCCTTAATGTTGGGCTTCTTAACCTTTTTTCCCATATCTTGGACCCCTTTGGCATCCTGGTAAAGCCTCTGGACTCTATAATCAGAATAATGTTTTTTACACAAATAAAATACATAGGATTACAAAGAAGCCAATTATATTGAAATACAGTTATAAAAGTTCCAAGTCCAAATATTAAAAGATTCAAGAACCTTTTAAAATCTATCCATGATCCTCTTTGGGGTCTGTGGACCCCAAGATAACAAGTCCTAATGCTCCTGTGTGTCATCTCCACTGAAAAGAAATCCAGCAGAATGAGGTTAATTGTTTTGTCTTCTCCCACTTTAATATTCTTCCTTGCAGAGACCATCATGTTTCTCAAAACAAGTTTCTGTGTGTGCCATCAGCAGAGGACACTTTCCATGGTATAAGAGCCATGGAGGGATTGGGTTTGCACTTTGTGGGTTAGTCCTTCTTTGCAAGGGGCTCTTTGCCTTGAGATTTGAATTGGATTTATTATCTCTGGAAGCTACTTGTCCACTCTGAAGACAGGAGCCCCAGAGGGGCAGAATTCACTCATAGCAACTTTCCTTTGCTACAGCAGTAGGGACTGCGTGTCTGCAAGCTCACATATCCTAATCCTCAAGCTGACATCCTGAGTCCTAGATTCCTGACTTGATCTTGACATAAACTGCAGTTGTCTTGGTTCAGTATTACATAGTGATTTGGGGAGCAGGATCTATCTGGGTTTCAATTTAAAATATCTGATGGTTACTACCTGTGCTATCTTGGCCAAGGCCTTTCCCTGTACCTCTGTTTCTTCTTCAGTAAAGTTGGGATGCCAATCCTTTCACTCCCTAACTCATAAGCTTATTGTGAGGAAAACACTCTTGGATTTTTAAAGGGTTAGATAAATACAATTCACTAAGTAGGCTTTGTGTTGTCTTGACTTTGAAAGTTAAAGGTAAAAATAAAAGGAATAGGAACTCACTCCCTCCTGTGGCTCCCACCCCTGGAATGTGGGCATTACTGATGAGTCCAAATATTCCCTTTTTCCTCCCAAAATTCAATTCATTATTCTCTACTCAGCATGATCAAACCCACCCCAGCTGATAGCATTCTCTAAACATGTATGGGATTGGTGGAAGAGAAAGCAGGCAGAGACTAGCTTTTTTTTAAGCCAGGCTGCAACAGTTACTGAATTAATGTTAAAAACAAAACATAACAAAGATCCCCCAAATTTGGATGGATCTAAGCTTTAAACAGCAACAGCAACAACTAGTTGTTTTGTGATGTCTATTTTAAAAATCAGGCAGCTAGGTTGCACAGTGATTAGAGCAGTGCGCCTGAAGTTAGGAAAACTCATCTTCCTGAATTCAAATATGGCTGCAGACATGTTCTAGCTGTGTGTCCCTGGGCAAGTCACTTCGTCTTGTTGGCCTCAGTTTCTTCATCTGTAAAATGAGTTGGAGAAGAAAATGGCAAACCATCCCAGTATCTTTGCCAACAAAATGAAGTCATGGAGAGTGAGACACAACTGAACAATGACAGCAACAAACTTAAAAATTATTAAGTCAATACAATTTTTCCTCTTATCATTTTTGATTCCCTATTTGGCATCTAGATTTAATCACAATTTGTTTAACCTATACACTATACCATGCCCAGTCACCATTTCCCTCTTTTGCAATCCCCTACTTAAAGAAAATGGAAAGAAAACCCCACATATACCTCCATAGATGTTGTAATTGAACATCATTTTATTTATATGTGTATATAATAAACCAGTTTTATGGTATAATAAAATCAAGACTTATTAGCAAGCATAAAGAACAGGAAAAAACTTTGAAGTGAATGTCTGCTGTCTTGGTCAGGTGGAGACCATGAGGTTGGAGGAGTTAAGGAACTTTGTCATCTTTATCTGATCCCTGAGAAAGAACAATTCCACAAAGCTAAGACCATTCTAGTCGCATGTCCCTTTGGAGATACAGGAATGGATTGGTGCAGCAGAGACCACTACTGGAATGGTAGCCACCTGTCCAGCTTCAAGTCTACAACTTTCATTGAATTTCCTTACTTCTGACCAAAATTTCTTGATTTTTATTCTCAACTCCAGGTGAACTAACAACCCACACATGGCTTGCTCTGCTTCTGAACTAAACATTTTTTGGCTCTCATTCACAGTCTGATAGGGAGGGAATGAGTCCAATCCCCACCCCTGCCTACTCCTACCCTGGTGTCTTGGTACTCTTCCTTGAAATAGCAATCCAGAAGATTCCAGCACCTCTACTTTCCATTATATATCTCTAAGCTACACTAGTTCTAGGTATTTAACTGTCTTGAAAGTATTGCCTGGAAACATGAGCTAAGATCATGTCTACAATAGAATCTCATTTTATTATCTATTCTGTGGATTATTGGTGGCAAAATTCTCACTCCCTGGGTATTTTTTTCTCCCAGCACTGGATGACTCCCTAGCCCTGATTTGTTGCTGTGAACATTCAAGGAACCCAGGTTCATCATCATTATTAATAATGGTTTGAGCAGGAAAAAATTTAGGAAGGCATGGTCCCAGAAGTCCTCAGCCCCTCAGTCACTGCCCAGATCTAGGATTACGCAATTCACTCTAAAGCTACAGAGAAAAAGACTGAAACCTTCTGCCTACTCCATCCCCCATGACTATAGCTGAAGATTATGATGTCCACCACCACAGCCAGCTGGGCTAGTGGAGTGGTTTCATATACAGATGAATCCCATTCTTGGACCTAAGAACTATTTGAGAAGAAGAGATGGGAGGCTTCTCAAGATCTGTAAATAGCTCAAAGCAGAGCAATGTCAGAGCCAGGACCACCTTTATTAGAATTATGGCAAATTGCTGCCCAATGCAGTTCCTGTGGATAGAGAAGGGAGAAAAAGCAAGATATGTACATGTTTTGCTTCTCCTTTCCCCTTAATCACTCTGCCTTCAAAGTCTTAAGTTCTTTTGATTTTTTACTCCTTTTTTTGGAGGGAGGAATGTAGGACAATTGGGGTTAAATGACTTGCCCAAGGTCACATGGCTAGAAAGTGTTAAGTGTCTGAGTCTGGATTTGAACTGACTTCAGGGCCATGCTCTATTGCCACTCAGCAGCCCCTGAAGTCTTAAGTTCTTAAGCAGAAGGACTAAAATACCTTCAGGGTTCAAAGGGTTTAGGATTTAGTTCAAAGGATTTAAGTCAAAAGATTTAGGAAAGAAACATCTAGTCCAACACCCCTATTTACAGAGAAGCAACAAGGATCAGAAGGTACTAAATAATCAGTAAGTAAAGTAAACCAGTAAAGTAAATCAGTAAGTAAAGTAAACCAGTAAAGTAAATCAATAAGTAAACCAAGAAAGAGAATCTCAGAACTTCAGATTTAGAAAGCATTCAGGAGGCCATTTAGTTTAACAGTGCAAACTTGGGTCAGAATCTCCATTTCCATGGCATCTCCCAATAAGTGATTATGTAGCCTTGCAATCGTTTTTTGGGAGGAGACATGCCCTGTGCCCCTCCCACTTCAGAACAACTCTGCTCATCAGAGAACTCTGCTCATTTCCTATTTACTTATTTTTCTTATATTTTATCTTATATTTCTTATTTTTCTTACTGCAAGCCCAAATTTGCCTCTTTGTAATCCCCCCACCCTAAATGCTCCTAGTTCTGGTGTCTGGGGTCTAGCAGAATAATTCCAATGCATCTTATACAAGATGGCAGCTAGGTGGTGCAGTAGATAGAGCCCTGGTCTTGAAATCAGGAAGTCTCATCTTCATAAATTCAAATCCAGTCTGACATTTGCTAGCTGTGTGATCTTGGGCAAGTCACATCCCCTATTTGCATCACTTTTCTCATTTGTAAAATGAATTGGAAAAGGAAATGGCAAACTACTTCTGCTATCTTTGCAAGAAAACCCCAAATGGGGTCACAAGAGTCAGATAGTACATGATTGTAATGACTGAACAACAATGTCTTCCACAAGAAATCACTTCAAATACTTAAAGACATCTAAACATCCTTTGCCCCAAACCCCTCACTAAGTCCTTACTTCCTCAGATTAAGCATCTCTAGTTTATTATTCAATTGCTCTTTGTAGTACGCCACCTGAGTACCAGCACCACTTCTCCAAGGCATCTGTATGTGAGCTGACCCCCAAGACCAAATATTTTGGCTTGCTTCAGCTCTTCATATCCAACATGACTCATCTTATCCTACTTTTTCTTTCTTGGACATTTCTGTCTTATCAATGTTTCCCTTAAACTGCTGGGTCCAGAATGAAACATAATATTCCACATATGGTTTGGCCAGGTAGAGTAATGTGGGACTATTCCAAAAATCTTTTTAAAGTTCTTCTATGAATTCTTTTTGGGGTAACATTTGACATTACTCTTTGGGGTAGAAGATGGTTTCTTTGCTTCAGTAACCTCCTCTGAAGATGAACCCCAGTCTTCTCTATTCCCATAGTAACTTTCTATTGTTGAATTCTTTCTCCTTTGCCTGTTCATTTTTTCTTTTTTTCTTTTGGGGTGGGAAGGTAGGGCAATTGGGGTTTAGTGATTTGGCCAAGGTCACAAGGCTAGTTTTGTGTTAAGTGTCTGAGGCCGAATTTGAATTCAGGTCCTCCTGAGTCCAGGGCTGGTGCTCTATTCACTGCACCACCTAGCTGTCCCAGCCTGTTCATTAAAAAAAAATTGTAGCTGGCCCTATCTCCCAACATAACTGGGTCTGGAGTTCCTTGTCAGCAGAGGTCCCTTCAATCTTCCTCAGTTCAGACACCCAACTCCCCTCACTGTCCAGGGTAAAAGTTCCTGTGGAGAGGCTGCCTCCTAACCCAGCTAATCCTAGGATCCCAGTGTGTTGTTCAAGAGGTCCCTAGCCTAGAAATACTTTTCATAGGGACAAAACTTTGTACTGGGATTTTTCTTCACATCTTCTCCAATTGTCCTATGAAGATCATTGTTCTGCCTGTACTCTTATTTTTACTGCCCTATGTTTGTCCCGAGGTGCTATTTTATCTCTTTTGTGGGGGAAAATTTTGAGAGCTTGGAATTTTCTGACCTTCCTTGCCATCTTCTCAGAATCCTCTTCCAAAGTTCAGTGCTTTATGCTGGCATTTTAGATGCTCCCTAATTAGCTGCCAGCCTATCTTTGGTGCCTCATTTAACATCCCTCTTTTTTTTTTTACATTTTCCCCCAATTTATTTATTTTTATTTTTCAACATTCATTTCCACCAAATTTTGAGTTAAAATTTTCTCCCTGTCTTTCCCCTACCCCCAACCCCAAATAGCAAGCTGACTGAATACCCCTTCCCCCAATCTGTTCCCTCTTATATCCTCCTCCCTCCCCCTCCCCACTAACTTTCTAGTAGGGTAAGATGGATTTCTATACCCCAGTGCATGTATATCTTATTTCACAGTCTGCTGTGAAAAAAGAATAAATTATTTTTGCTATTTGGATGGGGAAGGGCAGGGCATTTGGGGTTAGGTGATCTGCCCAAGGTAAGTAGAAGTAGTCTTCTCTACTCCAGGCTACACATGCACAGTTGCCTCAGCCTGTTCTCATATGGCAACTTGCTTTCCCTTCACAAATTTAAAGCTGCCTCCAGAACACCAGTGCCCACTCGAAGGTGACCTCCTTGCTCAAGTTTTCATTGATGCTACCATGGGACCCTGCATGGCCTTGTGCTCATTCTTGTAGAATGCATTGGTTGTGTCTTAACAGATATTACAGTTCTGTGTGTATGTTTGTGTGTATATGAGAGAGAGCATCTGTGTATGCATTATCTGTAGGTGTGAGTGTGTGAGAGAGTGTGAGCGAGAGCATGCTGCACATATAATGTGTGTGTGTGAGAGAGAGAGAGAGACAGACAGACAGACATACAGACAGAGTGGGGGGAGAGAGACAGAAAGAAAGAGACAGAGACACAGAGAGTGAAGATATAGAGGCAGACACAGAAAGAAACAAAGACTCATTGGATTTTAGGGATCTTCCCTGTCTAGAGTGAGCTTCATGAGGGCAGGGGCTGGATTGGAGCTTGGCTTTGAATCTCCCACAATCCCTAGCATACAAGAACTGCTTCAAATTTGCTGAATTGAAGAACAAATCTTGTGCTCAGAGTCTGAAAATGTGAGTGTAAGTTCTTAATTTGCTAATTATGAAGTCAAAGCCAATAAGCATTTATAATTATCATTCATGATAATAGCACTTACATAGCATTTAATAACAACTTATTTATACAGCACTTCATCTTATTTGATCCAAACAACACTCCTTGGAGCTGGGTGCTTTTGTAATCCGCATTTTCCAGATAAGGGCACTTGAGGCCAAGAGCAGTTCAGTGACTTGGCCAGAGTCATAGAGCTAGTACATTTCTCAGGTAGATCTGAAACTCAGGACTTCCTGACTCCATCTTCAGCATTTCTACAAAGAGCCTACTGTGCACTAATCTCTGGGGATGCAAAGACATAAATACCTCACCTTCAAGGAAGTCACAATCTGATGGAGCAAGACCTTTGTATATTTGTTCTTCCTATTCCTGCAAACAACTGTGTACAACATAGAATAAATTAGAGATAATGCCATAGGGTCATTTAGAGGTGAAGTGACAGATTCAAGGTTCCACTGCAGCCATTAGCTTCAATGACTGATGACTTCTGGGATGCCTGGGGAGCTGGGAGGAACACAATGAGGCAGACGGGAAAAGCTGTCCAAATGCTAGCAGGGCAAGAGGCCATGAAAAGTCAGGCAGGCTCTCCAAAAAGTTTCCCCAGAATGAATCTCTGTCACTCCTAAAACCCTTCTCTATCCTCCTGCCTCCTACAGAAGGACACCCCCTCTGACCTGAAACCTGCCTTGGAGGGGAGTTGGACCAAGGGCCTCTGTCCTGGCCACGAACCCCTCTCCCATCAGAGCCCCTGCTTACCTTTTTACTCCCATAGATCCAGTATACCGGAGGTCCTGGGAGGGGGTGCAGAACTCCCAGCAGTCTCTCATGCTGGAGGTAGAGCTTGATGACTTGAGGCATAGTGATGTGAAAACAAACATCCCAACACCAAGGAAAGGGCCCAGTGCCTCTCCAGCCAAGGGACCATGCCAGAGTCCATACAAGTTGAGTCGGAGCCCATGCTGCCGGTGCCCCTTGGGTGCTTGGCTGCAAAGTAATGAGAACAGTAGCTTCTTTATGCAAGAACTGGGGCCACCTGATGCCACACATGTTACCCCCTCAACCTCCAATACAGAAGTGACAATGTAGCCAAGCCCTGAAGGAAAGGTTAGGCAGCTTGCAACACTCTAGGATTTCTCTGGACTGATTGCCTAATTGGGCCCTGGATCTTGGCAGCTGTGGGTGGCTGAAAAGACGGAAAATGAAGGGTCTTCCTTCCTTGCAAAGAAATCACCTCCAGGTGCAATGGGGTCTTTGGGAGAAACTGATCCGGTCTCTTCCTCTGTCAGATGAAAGGTCAGACAGGAAGAGCTCTAAGCCGACACCTCGTCTACTGCTCTCCCCTACCTCTTCCCACCGCTCATACACTCCACGTTCCAAGATTTTTCTTTAATTTTCCATTACCTGTTCTTTGTCTGTTCTAAGGTTCCCACCCCTTATATTCAGTGATATATATGTAAGTATGTATGTATATATACATACACATACACACATATATCTATATCCATGTATATGGAATTTGGGACACTGTGAATGCACCATCAATGAAGATGAAATCAAAGCAATTATTAGGATTTATTTTGTCCAATTATATGGCAGGAAAACTGACAATCTAAGTGAAATGGATGGATATTCTCAGAAATTTGAACTGCCTAGATTAACAGGAAGAGGAAAATTAAGAGGAAATAGTAGGGAACTGAGTCAAATTTGTAAAAATTAAGAGTCACTCCCCACTTGATAAACGATCTAAGGCTATAAATAGGCAGTTTTCAGAAGAAGAAATCTAAGCTATCAATAGTCAAATGAAAAAATGGTCTAAATCACTATTGGGTAGAAAAATGAAATTAGAACTATTAGAGATACTACCGCATATCTATCTATTGGCTAACATTACAGAAAATGAAAATCAATGCTGGAGGGGATGTGGAAAAATTGGGACATTAATGCATTGTTGGTGGAGTTGTGAACTAGTCCAACCATTCTGGAGAACAATTTAGAATTGTATCTAGAGGGGTATAAAACTGTGCATACCCTCTGACTCAGCTGTACCACTACTAAATCTATTTGTATTCCAAAAAGATAGAAGGAAAAGGATGTATTTATATAAAAATATGTATAGCAGCTCTTTTGTAGTGGTAAAGAATTGTAAATAGAGCAGATGCTCATCAATCGGGGAATGGCTGAACAAGTTGTGGTATATAGTTGTGATAGAATACTATTGTGTATTACAAATGATGAGCAGGATGACTTCAAAAAACTTGGGAAGACTCATGAACTGATGCAAACTGAAGTGAACAGAGCAGGGTCCTATAGGACATCTGGCCTAAGTGGTCCTGGTGAGGAAGCACAGATAGGAAAGAGGAGGAAAAAGGGTATTAACTGGAGTTTCCCATATCAATAAGATTTGCTGTAACATGCAGATTCCTAAAATCTCAGTGTTGCAAGGGACTTCAGAGTAAAGCTAGTCTACCCTTCAACTAAAAAAGAATATACATTGAGATCTGAAAAACCCAATTTTCTCCAGACACACACGCCATCTCCTTATTTACTCATATTTGTTTACTCACTTTGAGTAAAGGGCTTGGCATTCAACTTCTTCCTCCTCAAGGCGCCAATTAGAGCTCAGAAACAGCTGTGTTCTACTTCATCCTGGAAAGTGACCTTGCACATCCTTGGTTAGGAGGGGGGTGGGGTTACTTGGGAAAACTGTTCAGCTTACTAACTCCTGCTAAACCAAATCTTTGCTATAGGACTTTTTAATTTGGTATGCATACTTCTCAGCTTTCAGAATGTTGAGGATACCCAATGGATGAGCTAGAAAGAATTACAGTTAGAGTCAAAGTTCTTGGGTTCTATTCATGACCACCAAGTGACAAGTGACTTTTTCAAAGGGTTGCTAAGACACCAAATGCTTCACATACACTAAAACTCCATGGTATTTGGGAGCTAAGAATAAACACAAGAACACATCCTAAAGTCAGAAAAGTAGTTAAAAATTATTCTCCATTTTTAATTACTCATATTGTAATGTAAATAATAATGTATCATCAAAGTGATTGTTAATGCATCCAGAAAGGGAAACCAAATATTCTAAGTAATGTGATTCATCCTTGGAATTAGGAGAGACCTGAGAGTATACATAAGCTGTGCGATCTTGGTAAATTTCTTAATCTTTCTAAACTAATTATAATAAATTGTACAAATTATTGTAAACTTCAGGTTTTTCAGCCACAAAATGAGTGTAATAATACATATATGAGCTGCTTCACAGAGTTTTTCTTTTTAAAAAAACATTCCCTTTTCTCTTCACATGCTTGACCACATAAAATAAACATGAACATTTCTCAGTTCTTTCCACCTTGTTGTGTAGTTGTAGAAAACCTCTGTAATCCCTTCTTTACAAGCGCCAAAAAGAGAAACTGCCTTGGCTTCATCCTAATACAATGATAGCATGAAAATGTTGGTATGTAATTGCTGAATGTGCTGAAATTGATATGGTTCATCTTTTAATAGTCTGAATGCTATGGTATGCAAAATTATTTGCTATACATGAAAAAGTCATTGGTAGTCTTATCATGGCTTATATTTATGTCTTTTGTCATGTTGCTCTATAGCTGGATCGAAAGCTAAAGTCTTCTAATCCAGCTTCAGGAAGACGGGTGATGGGGGGGGAGTGGAACAGAGGAGGAGATCATCCTTAGCTTAGGACAATCACCCTGAGCTCATTTATTGATTTAAGCACAGCATACTGTATTTCACTGCAGAATCAACAGATTTTATGCTTTTTTTTTTTTACAAAAAAGTCAGGTGCAACATTTATGTGAAATTTTAAAAACTGCCTGGATTTACTTTAAAATCATTTATTATTTTTTAAAATTAACTTTTGTGTTTATTTTTAGTTTACATCATTCATTTCCATAGGATTTTGAGTTACAGATTTTCTCCCCATCTTTCCCCTATCTATCAGCCCTAAATAGTGATCCCACTGAATACCTCCTTCCCCAATCTGCTCTCTCCTATATCTTCCCCTATCCCTTCTCCCACTTTCTGGAAGGGCAAGATGGATCTCCATATCCCAGTGCCTGTATATCTTATTTCCCAGTTGCATGTAAATAACAATAATAATAATATTAATAATTTTTAAAAAACATGTGATTTTAAAACTTTAAATTCCAGATTCTTTCCCTTCCTCCCTTGTCTCCCACCTTTACTGGGAAGATAAACAGTTCAATACAGGCCATATATGCATAGTTATGCAAAACATCTCCACAATGGACATATTGTGAAAGACTGACTATATTTCCATCCATCCTATCCACCCCCCACCTTGTTCTATTCTCTACTTTGTCCCTGTCCTTTTGCAAAAGTGTGTGCTTCTAACTACCCTCCCCACCAACCTGCCCTTCCCTCTATCATCCCCCCTCTCATCCCGTTCCCTCCTATTATCTTGTAGGGCAAGATACCCAATTTAGTGGGTATGTCATTCCCTCCCTAAGCCAAATTCAATGAGAGTAAGGTTGATCTTTTTGCCTTCCTGTTCTTCGCCTCCATTGTAACAGTTATCCCTTGCCTCTTGTATATGAAATAATTTACCCAATTGTGTCCCTCCCCATTTATATTTTTCTTGGAAGCTTTTGGTGCAAGAGTTCTGACTGTGTTGTCTTCCTCCCATTCCATGCCTTGATCCTTTTTTGTCCCCAAAAAAGGAATCTAAAGTTGTATGGCTGTACTTGCTTTGCTTCCTTTGCTTGCTTATGTTGCCAGTCAATTACATGACTTTTGAGCTCTTTGCCACAGTAGAACTTCCAGAGGAGAGAACTTTGTCCCAAATCGCTGGGGTTTTCTCAGCTGCTGAAGCTATTAAGAGGGTGCTGTCTCTACAGCCCCCACCAGCTTTGGCTCACGGTCACATACCTCAGGACCACCACCCAAGACTGTGATCCTGATCCAGGCAGGTTAAGGCAAGAGTGCTTAGCCTCTGAATGGTTGCTTGGTCTCCTTACAATCTGCAGGCCTGGAACTCTGAAGCAGCCACGTGGAAGTGGCTTCAGGGACTCAGTCACTTCTCACTCTGGGGGCAGAGGCCAGACCACACTCCATCACCCCCAGATTTAGCAGAGTTCCACTGACCTTTTACTTTGTCTTTGGCATTTATGGGTTGATAATTCTGGAAACCACCACTGCTGCTGGTGATCCACTCTCCTGAATGCTCTAGCCACAGCTGATCCGGGCCGCCGTCAGGCTAAAACTACAGGCTCATGTGGGGCTGGGCTCTGCTCCCAGCACACTACGATGAATCCTTCCTGTCTGCCTGCCAGGCTGCCTGCAGCAGGAGATTCATTTCTCTCTGTCACTTTGTGGGTTCTGTAGCGCTAAAATTTGTTTAGAGTCATATTCTATAGGTATTGGAGGTGGTTATGGGGGGAGCCATAGAGTTTTCCTGCTTTTATGCTGCCATCTTGACTCCACCCCCAAAATAATTGATTATTAAACTGCATCACTGGCAGATGAATTGTACAGTTTACCTAGAGTGGGAAGATGCAAGTCTTAGCATATCATGTGACTTACTCATGGCAATGTTGCCTGCCTGCCCATTCCCCTTGAACCTAAGGCTATTCATTGGGTTGAGTGACAATACCATTAATACTGCAGTACTCTAAACAAACCACATAAGCTGGCTTTCAGAAATATACTGACGATATGTGTGCCCAGAGAATTCTAGGCTTGCAATGTGCAAGACATAAATGTGTGTTCATATGCCACTGATGAATACATTGTTGCTGTTTACCTTTTAAGTGCCACAATGAACAGAATTCAACAATTGCATAATGAAAGATTGTAAACTAATTTTCAGACTGATAAAACAGAGTATGATGGTTATGTTGTGGGTGAGACTGTGCAGAGAAATGCCATATTAATCCAATAGACTATTTTGCTATATAATTGAGCATTCATTAATTGCATTAGTATTTGTATATTAATGAGAGTGTATATGGAACAATTTTTTAGAAAAGACAGCAACTAAGGCAATTTGCTGGCACTATATTATTTTTATAATCGAGGATCATAGAGATCTCCTAATATTAAGATTAGACCCATACTTTAAGAATGAGGATATTTTAAAGCTATTGGGTAGGAAAGTCAAAGGCTTAGAAGAGGGTACCATAAAAGCTATTAATGTTAAGATAGGTGAGACACCTCAGAAAGTTTTCTAATACTGCCTGAGAATTTTGATCATGAAGATATACCTGAGGAATTAACAATTGGGACTTATTCTTGGGAATTTCATACCAGTCCACCTTCCGAGGAAGAAACCTTGGGAGCCCTTCCAATGAAAGTACACATTTCTACAGAGAAACTGAATGTCATAATTAAATCTAGGAATTCCAATTGTGTTTACGCCTGTTTGCTCATCTGCAAAATGAGCTGGAGAAGGAAATGGCAAGCCATCCCAGTATACTGGGGTCACCAAGAGTCTGACATGACTGAAATGACATGACAAAAACAACACCTCCACTTCATCTATGAGTAAAGCTGTAGTAGACAGATACCATTGGTGCAAAATTGTCATTTTTCCCTGGACATGAACTATCTCCCTTAGGAAAACAACACTGACATACTTGGGTTAGATAGGCAAGGATGATCCTGATAGACTGGAGAACTTTTTAGCCAAGGTGATGAGACTAAGGGGCAGATGTATCGGCAGTGAATAACCTCCTTCATGTATAGCCAGATGCCATCTGGCATGAATGTTTGCTTACGTTAGCTAATATATCTGAGGTGGGCAGATCTAAAGAAACCTATGCTAATTTTTGCCCCCAAACACTGCACAGCACAAAGGAGTAAAGTCTGTTGAATTTTTCTTCAGGGTGGGGCAATATGTGGGAATACTGACACAGATAGGAGTCTGCTCTAATTCTAAAGGCAATTCTGAAAATGCAGGTCAATTTATATGTCAGAGCTTGAGCCAAGGGCTTGATCTATGACCCTTATGCATCTGATGTTATAACAACCATGCAGACACACAAGCCACTACTAACAGCATCTGTGGTGAGACACCAGGTACTTCCGATCTGTGGGGATTAACATAATAAAAAGGGCTTAACTTGAGCCGAACTTCACCTTTTTAATAATAGCCCATAGAAGTGAATCAGGGCAATAGCGCCAAGAAAACTAAACTGCAGGGACAGGACAAGAGATAGCTGATGATTTTGAGGGTGAGAGATGTTGCAAAGTACAATCCTATTCTGTTTGGAGCGGTAGAGCACAAAGAAATGGAAGGCATGAAAACCTGACATGAGAACCCTTCCTTCAGATAATCATCAGACCCACCTTCTGTTAGAATTGTGACTCAGATGGTCTTACTTATGTTGGATATACTAGCAAAGAAACTGTGGCATTGGTTGTGCCAAAGCTAAATTCTTCTGCTCCAGCTTTGTGAACAGAGGGTGGGGCCAATGAAGGAGGTCATCCTTGGTGATGACAGTCACTCTGACCTCATCATCAATTCCTTATGTATCCATAACACCAGGGCTCATAGGACCTCTTGTACAGGTGAGATGAAAATTGAGAATGTGGACTGCAATGCCAGCTGGGCCAGTAGACCTAAAGTTATCATCATGTTTCAATATTTTTGTGATACGCATATGGGAAAAATTCATTTAAATCCTAAGTAGGTAGGAGAAATGAAGGAATAAGCATTTACATGGCACCTGCTATGTTCCAGTCACTGTGCTAAATGCTTTACAAATGTTATCTTACTCGATCAGGACTTGGATTTGGTGTTTTTAATGATAAATTATATACATCACTGAAATACATCAAGGTGAGCTTAAAATTTCCCAAGGAAGTAGTTAGCCGCAACAGGAAAATGGACACTATGCTTAGATATAATCAGACCCTCCAACATTCACTGGAGTGTCACACTGGTCAGAAATATTCTAATCTTTTCAAAATTTTAACAGGATGCTGAAATCAACAAGGAAACAGAGTTCTATTGGTATTCAAGGTACTCACAAATTTGGTGACTGACAGAAAGTTATCACATTCAAAATTATTGAGAGACTAGGCAATTTGCCTATTTACAAAACAGCCACAGAAAATGGACAGTGCCCCATCAAAACTATTCACTGTTGGGAATGCCATAGTCAAAATTCAGAGGGTTCAGACAAAATACATAAAGGCTATGAGCAGCCAGAATTAAAGAATTAAAATGTCAAGGAACCATAATTAGGATGATACAAGATTTAGTACCACTTTGAAGGAACAGAGTAAATGGAATGAGATTCCAAAAGGCAAAAGAAAAAGCTCTATAACCATGAATAACTATCCTATAAAAACATAGTATAATCTTACAAGGAATAAATGGACCTTTAATGAAATAGACATTTTTCAAATATTCCTGATGAGAAAACTGGAGCTAAAAATGAACTTTGGAAGATAAATCTGGAAGTCAAGAGAAAAACAAACAAAACTAACAAATGAACAATTAGGAAGGTCTTCTAAGGATTAACTGTTTATGTTCTAACAGATAAGGGAAGGTGTTTAAATGGTTCTTTGGTTCTTAATATCACAAAAAATCAGAGAGAAAGTCAATTGAGATAGAAGACCTAGAAATAGTTTTGTTATGTTTATAAGAGAGAGGGAGAAGGTACATTAAGAAAAATGGTATGTGGGGGTGAGAGAATTTAAGGCACAAAATTAGTTTGTGTAAGTAGAAATATATGCAAAAATGAAAGAAGTAGAAAAATGGGTGTAACTTGAACTTCACTTTCATTGAAACTGCTTAAAAGAGGGCAAAACACATATGCAGAGAGTTTGATGTAAAAAGTGCAATCAACTCAATGATAGTGCATATAGAACAGGAGAAGAGCAAAGTGGAATATAAGAGGAAAAGCAGATTCATAGAGGGATTAGTCAAAATTTAAAGCAAACCTTAAACTTGGAGAGGATACAGTGAAGGAAATACTAAAAGGAAAAAAGAAAGGATGATAACTTGGTTTCAAATGTTTTTTCTTTAATAGCATTTTATTTTTTCCAATTATATGTAAAGTTAATTTTCAACATTGATTTTTTTCTCCCTCCCTGCCTTGTCTCTCTCCTCCCCAAGACAGCAAGCAATGTAATATATGTTATACATGCATGATCACTTTAAACACATTTCCACATTAGTCATGTTGTGAAAGAAGAATCAGAACAACAGAAGTCTCACAAAATAAGAGACAGCACATTTGCAGAATATATAACATAGCACCTCATTAGTAGCAAGAAATCCAAAAACAAAAATGTCCAAATAAAGTTCTCATGGTGGGGGGTGTCTTCTTCCCCCCCCCCTCCCCACCTGCCCTTGCAGGCTTCCTCCTAGCACTTTCATGTTCTGGCTCTAATGAGCCAAGTCTCAGTTTTAACACTGCTCCAGCCCCTGCTTCCAAGTGCTGAGGGGTGACTGGGCAACAAAACCAACAGAGTGGGGTCCTTGGGGATCCATAGCACTTCACCCACCCACCATAGACACAACTCCATCCTCCCCCTGGGTCCCAAACTGTGGGACACAGCAGGAAAACACATTCAGTGCTCCTGTTTTGGCGCACAGTCCTTATCTGAATCCCGAACACCTGGGTTCCTCTTCCTCCCACAGGAGGCAGCCGCTCCTAGCTTCTGTCCCAGTCCTGATGCAGGCAGCTCACCGTTCCTGTTCTCACCTCAGCGAAGTCAACATGCAGGCAGTTCTGTGCTCCGGTTCCATGGCTCCACAGAGTCACAGCTACCACAACTGGGAAACAAACAATTGTTCCAGCCCCCATACTTTCCTTTTAGTTCCTGTTTAGAGATCCTGTTCATGACGCCATTTTGTAATGCCAAGCAAAGGCAACTTCCAAGGTTTAGATTACCAGCATAGCGAACCCCACTTATTCAGCAAACATTCACAGAACAGGGAAAATAAAATACAGCATAACTCATTCATTTAGTAAGTAAGTTTTCAATTAAATCCAGGTACTACTCCACCTCCTAGACAGTACATTCATTTAGTCAAAGTCTCTTCTCAAATGAAGATCAGTTTCCAATCATAAACAAAGTACATTTACTAGGTCAATCACAGAGCACAAAAAGGCCAAAGGTTTCCCACCCCTGGACTCAAAGTAATTACAATACCATCCATTAACACCAAGCACTTTCTCAAAAGGGGCAGGAGAGCACAAAAGGCCATCCACTCTTAAGCTATAACAAGGTTAAGGGTGGGAGATGGTGGTCTATGCCTAGTTTCTGCCATACTATTTTCTGCTTTTCCCAGCAGTTTTGTCAAATAGTGAGATCTTATCCCAGAAGCTGGAGTCTTTGGGTTTATCAAACAGTAAATTACTATAGTCATTTACAACTGTCTCTTGTGTACTTAATCTATTCCACTGATCCACCACTCTATTTTTTAGCCAGTACCAAATAGTTTTGATAATCTATTTTATATTATAGTTTTAGATCAGGTACGGCTAGGCATTTTTCATTTTCACTAATTTCCTTGATATTCCTGACCTTTTATTCTTCCAGATCAATCTTATTATTTTTTTAAGCTTTGTAAAATATGTTTTTGGTAGTTTGATTGGTATGGTACTTAATAAGTAAATTAATTTAAATAAAATAGTGATTTTTGTTAATTAGTTAAGCCCATCCACGAGCAATTGATATATTTTTTAATTGTTTAGACTTTATTTGTGTGAAAAGTGCTTTGTAATTCTGTTCATATAGTTCCTTGGTTTGTCTTGGTAGGCAGACTCCCAAAATTTTTATATTGTTATACAGTTATTTTAAATGGAATTTCTCTTTCTATCTCTTGCTGCTGGGTTTTCCTAGTAATATATAGAAATGCTGATGATTTATGTAGCTTTATTTTATATTCTGCAACTTTGTTGAAGTTGTTAATTTTCTCAAGTTGGTTTTTTCAGTTGATTCTCTGGGATTCTTTAAGTATAGCATCATAGCATTCGCAAAGAGTGATGGTTTTGTTTCCTCATTGCCTATTACATTCTTTCTATTTCTTTTTCTTCTCTTCTTGCTAAAACTAACATTTCTAGTACGATATTGAACAATAGTGGTGATAACATTAGCTCACCCCTAATCTTATTCAGAATGCTTCTAGCTCATCCCCATTACATATAATGCTTGATGTTAGTTTTAGATAGATTTCTGCTTATCATTTTATGAAAAGCTCCATTTATTCCCATGCTTTCTAGTGTTTTTAATAGGAATTGGTGCTGCATTTTGTCAAAAATGTTTTCTGCATCTAATGAGATGATCATATGATTTCTGTTAGTTTTTATATTGATATGCTCAATTATGCTGATAGTTTTCCTAATATTGAACCAGCCCTGTATTCCTAGTATAAATCCCATCTGGGATTTATATATTATTATTAATTGATATATTATCCTCATAATAAATTGTTGTAATCCTTTTGCAAATATTTAATTCATTTATTTATTTTGCATCAGTATTCATTAGGGAAATTGGTCTAATATTTTCTTTCTCTCTTTTGGCCCTTCCCAGTTTAGGTATCAGCACTATATTTGTGTCATAAAAGGAATTTGGTAGGACTCCTTCTTCACTTATTTTTAAAAATAGTTTATATAGTATTGGAATTAATTGTCCTTTAAATGTTTGGTAGAATTCACTTGTAAAACCATCTGGCCCTGGAGATTCTTCCTTAGGGAGTTCATTGATGGCTTGATCAATTTCTTTTTCTAAAATGGGGTTAAATATTTTATTTCCTCTTCTGTTCATCTAGGCAATTTATGCTTTTGTAAATATTCATCCATTTCACTTAGATTGTCAGATTTATTGGCTATAGTTGGGCAAAATAACTCCTAATTATCACTTTAATTTCCTTTTCATTGGTGATGAATTCATCCTTTTTATTTTTGATATGGGTAATTTGGTTTTCCTCTTTCTTTTTAAAATTCAAATTAGCCAAATGTTTATCTATATATTGTTTTTTCCCCCAAACCAGCTTTTAGTTTTATTTGTTTATAGCTTTATTACTTTTAATTTTTATTAATCTCTCCTTTGATTTTCCAAATTTCCAATTTGGTATTTAATTGGGGGATTTTAATTTGTTCTTTTACTAGTTTTTGCATGCCCATTTCATTGATTTCCTCTGCTTCTATTTTATTTATGTAAGCATTTAGAGATATAAATTTCCCTTAAGGATTGTTTTGGTTGCATTCCATAAGTGTTGGCATGTTGTCCCATTATTGTCATTCTATTTAATGAAATTATTTATTGTTTCTATGACTTGTTGTTTGACGCACTCATTCTTTAGGATTTAGGCTTTAGCTTATCTTTCCATAGTCCTTTATTACATGTAATTTTTATTCCATCATGATCTGAAAAGGATGCATTTAATATTTCTGCCTTTCTGAGCTTGATTGAAAGATACTGTCTAGGCTCTTTTTTGGTCATGGCCTTCCACTAGTCCAATAATTCTTATATTATCTCTCCTGGAGCTATTTTTCAGGTTAGTTGTTTTTCTGATGAGGTATTTCACATTTTCTTCTATTTTTCATTAAAAAAATTTTTTTTGATTCTAGATGTCTCATAGAGTCCTTAGCTTCCACTTGCCCAATTCTAATTTTTGAGGAATTATTTTCTTCAGTTAGTTTTTGTACCTCCTTTTCCATTTGGTCTATTCTATTTTTAAAGGAGTTGTTTCCTTCACTGATTTGTTTTTCTCCCAATTTGACTAATTCTTTTTTTTAAAAGGAGTTGTTTTCCTCAATCAATTTTGTGCTTCTTTTTCTAAGTTGCTAACTATTTTTCATAATTCTCCTGTGTTTCTCTCTTCTCACATTTCTTTTCCCAATTTTTCTTCTACCTCTCTTACTTGACTTTTAAAACTCTTTTTGAACTCTTCCTAGAGGATCTTTTGATCTTGAGACCAATTCATACTTACTTTTGAGACTTGGCATGTAGGCATTTTGACAATTCTATCCTCTTCTTAATCTGTGTTTTGATCTTCCCTTTCGCCATAGTCCGTTTCTATGGTCAGTCCTCATTTCTGTTTCTTACTAATTTTCCAGCCTATTTCATGACTTTTAAAGTTGATCTCTGCTCCTGGGGCACAGCAGGCACTGTCCTAAGCTTCTTGCACTGAGAGGTCAGAGTTCTGGTCACTGACTTTCCACGCTGAAGTCTCAGATGCTTGTGGCTTGCCAATTGCACTGGCCTAGTTGTCACTCTTGTGCCTTGGGTTCTGGGGCTCACAGTTTGCCCTTTGTGCTAGGACTGGAGGCCTCACAGCTGGCCTGCTGTGCCACTGGCCTGCTAAGCCAAAATTGCAGGGCCTTGGTTGCTGATTTGTGTTGCAGCTAAGAACTTCCTGCTGGCTTGCTCAGAAACCATCTGTGCTCCCCTTTTACCCAAGCGACATAGACCTGGAAAAGGTCTTAAAATTGTTTCACTCCATCTTTTTGTGGGTTCTGTTGCTCTAGAATTCATTTAGATGCTTGATTTAACATTGTTTCCAAGGGAAACTGGAAAGAGCTCAGGCAACTTTCTGGTTTCTCTCCACCATCTTGGCTCTACCTCCTTAGAGGATAATACTTGAAATAAGCAGGAAGGGAGGTATGTAGGGATTTAAAAAAGTATAAGAGAATCAAATGAAAGGAAGTAAACAACTAACATAACTATTAATGTGGATGGGTTGAACCCACCAATAAAATAGAAGAGGTTAGTAGACTGGATTCGAAAGCAGAATCCAATGAAATGTTGTTTATCAGGAACACACTTGTTAGTCTGTCAATCAATCAATAAGCATTTATTAAATACTTACTATGTGATGGACACTGGAGGCACTAATAAAAAATAAAATGGTCCCTGCTCTCAGGAAGCTTACAATCTAAAGGGGGAAGACAATAGACAAAAGGAAGCTGAAAACTGGGGTAGATGTAGATGGAAGGAGTCACCAAATGTGGGGGGCATTATGGAGAAGTCAGAGAAGCCCCAAAACAGTGCAGCCAGGTGAGAAATTGGGAGACTTCTCAGCTGAGCTCTATCCTTAAGTAGAGGTCTGAAATTTATGGCCCCACTCTCCAGTCAGAGAGGCAGAGGGAGAGATGAAATGGAGTACCAAGGCTGATGAGATGTCCTTGGTTGAAGTTGTTCCAGCTTCCTGTGGCACAGTTGAGAAATCAGAGAAGTTACAAAGTCTTGAGGCTAGATTAGGGTCCTGTTACATAAAGCATGGACAAGTCAGGTAGGGGCACTTCTCCCTCTACTACAATGCCAAGTTTGAATGGAAGTCCCTTTGAAAAAGTTTATTACAACAGGGAGATGGGAGCAGATTTGCATGCTGGGAGCAGGCTGGAAGTATCAGGAGGAGGTTGAGAGTGTCCAAGCCTGGGAAAGCAGACAAAACCAGATCAAGGCAAAAGGAGCAGCTGCATTTGGTGAAACAAAGAAGTGCCCTGGCCCCAGATCCTTTCTCCTGGCTTTCTAGAGATTCTGTGCTGGAGAAATTTCTGCTGATGTTTACATACCAATTCCTTTCTCTTCTATTATCTTTCCATTGACTGAGATGGAGAGAAAAGGGGAAAATAATCATTACTGCAGTCTGCTTTGCATTGTCTTTTCTGTTGATTTCCACTTCTCCTACAGTTAGTACTTTGGATGGCATATCCTTTAAGTATGGATTTTGTGACTGGGGCAGGAGTGGAGGGGTGGGAGTAGGGGAAGGAATCAGTCCAGAGAACAGAGGTTATATGCAGATGGAAGAGAGAAAGAGCCAGAGAAAGAGAGAAGCAAAGAGACAGTGAGAGTCAGAGACAGACACATAAAGCCAGAGAGATACAGAGATAGAAACCAAGAAAGTCAGAGACAGAGAAAGAGAGCAGAAACAACAGCAGATGGAGACAGAAATAGAGACACAAGAACAGACAAGAGAGTTGACAAATGGCTCAATCAGGAAATGCCTCAGGTCAGAGATAGTACGTATCCTGTGCAGGAGGGCAGGACTGCATCTTCTAGGTCATGGTCTCAAAACAGGGTAGTCTTCTGGTCTCCTAGAAAGCTTTTAGTCACTTTTGTTTCACCTACTTGAGTTTCTCTGGTCAGCAAGTGTATTTTTTATTAGAGCCAGGGGTGAAGGATAGTATGTGTTTTTGTTTGTATGACTTAGTATACATGCAAAAGAGTTAGAGAGATGGGACATGGTGGCAGAACCATGGGGACTAAGAGAGAGACACATAGAGACACCATCAGGAGGAAAGTGCTAGTGATACTGTTTTAGATCTATCCTCTCCCTATTCGCCTTCCCCTCCCCTCCCCTCTCCTCATCCCCTCTCTCCATCCCTCTCCTCATCCCTCACCAGAACCAATGCCATTTCTTCTTTCTTTCATGTATCTCACTCATAATCATCCCACAGAACCACAGCAGGCTTGACCTGGATGGGCTCTCATTGTCCTTTGCCCCCAAGTCCAATGTTTTTCACCCTCATACCTACGTCATGTAGCTGCTGCTGCACTGTGGTGGGCACTGTCCTTTCTGGGAATATGTCTGATGGCTTTTTTGGTAGTGAATGGGAAGGAAGGAAAAGGGGCAAGGGAGGGCAAGTCCCTGTACACATTGGAGGCTCAGTAGATACGCAGACTTTAATTCACACCAACTGTCCCAATCTTTCCTCCACCTCCTCCCTTGATGTCCCACCCACCAGGCTCTCTCCACCTTCTGGAGGCCCCTCTATAGGCAGGTGGGACAGGAAAGTGGCAGGTGGGACAGGAAAGTAGCAATCTCGAGCAGCCTTCTCTGCCTATGTAGGTCAGGTCCAACTGACTGCCCTTTAGTTGGGACAGATGGTGGTGTGGATGAGCCCAGCTCAGCAGAAAGATCATGTCATGCTTCTGTTTACAGGACCTGGGACAGAATAGAAAAGACCCTGCCCTTTTTTCTCTGTACACTTCACTGTTTACCTTCAGGCTACTTCTCAAAGGTGTCCCCAGGCCTAAGAGAAGCTCAGAGAAAATAGACTCCTCCTGCACAGCAAAAGCACACTTCATTGATTTTTAGAGAGGCACACATCCTTCTGACCACTGGGGTTTTCAGCAGGAAGTCTCAGAAGGCTTCCGTGCTTTATCCTGGGCCGGAGGAGACTCTGGCTGCCCAAAGAGCATAAGCTCTGCCAAGTTCGGAGAAGCCAGCCAATGTATGGAGAGGCTTTTCATTGTAAGTCTGTTTAGCAACTGCTAGCAACTCTGATGGGCTAGTCACATTGTTGGAATGCCAAATGCATGCTTGCCTAAAAGACTATTTTGTAGAGAACTCACACAAAGCAGATGCTCACATGGTGGGCAGAAGAAGAGATACAAGGACACTCTTAAGGTCTCTCTCAAGAACTCTGGAATTGATTGTGCAACATGGGAGACACTGGCATAGGGAGTTTCAGCATGGTGTACCCTCATCAAAGAAGGTGCTATGCTCTATGACCAAAGAAGAATTGAAGTAGCTCCAAAGAAATGGGAGATGCACAAATTTAGAGAATCCACCCGAAATGTTCACAGGGACTATTTGTTCCTGAACTGTGGTAGAGCATTCTGAGCACATATTGGTCTGATCAGCCACAGTCAGACACCTTGTACCTTGACTCTTAACATAGTGGTGTCAAATTTTGGTCCTCTTCCGGAAGAAAAGACTATAACCAACCAACCAATCAATCAACCAACCAACCATCCAACAAACTATTTGGTGATGCATTCTTTAACCAGGGTTAATCATAAAACCTAGAAAGCTGCAAAGTAGCCCTCAGGCCTGTGTGAGTTCCTCTCCCTTGCACTGCTTTTGCAGTGACTAGGGCAATGGAAGGGATGGGACCAGATGGTGCTAAGAAGCACAGATTATTTACATTGTATATCCATCAACAAATACTTATTAAGCCTTTATTATTTTCTAGGTATTATTGGGGTTTGTCCTTCATTCTCAAAGAAGACCACAACATCAGGGAGATGATGACATGACTTGCATTGCATTGGATTTGAGTGAGGGAGGCCTGTGCAAAGTCATCAGCCTCACTTTCTCCTCCAGAGCCATCTGGGTCTAGTGGCCAGATATCCATCAGGATGACTGGAGGTGGCCCAGCCTAAGGATTATAATAAGCACTGAATATACAAAGAAAGGCAAGAACATGGCCCTTGTTCTCAGGCAGTTCATAAATAACCAAGAACATAAGAGATGTGCTGAATAGGTAGAAAGCAGTTTCAGAGGGAGGCACTGGCAGTGAGGGAAGGGGAGATGACTAAGAAAGGACACCTGCGGGAGGTGGGATTTGAGAGCTGAGTCTTAAACAAAGCCAGGGGAACTAGGAGCTGGAGGTGAAGCTAGAGAGCATTTCAGGCAAGGGGAGAGCCAGCACCAAGACTCAGAGTCAGGAGACGAAAAGTTGGGCTGAGGGAAAGTGTCAGCAAGGTCAGAGCAGCTGCAACATAGAGTGTGGGCATAGGAATAAAGTGTTAGAAGATTGGAAAAAAAGGAAGGGACCAGTTATGAGGACATTAAATACCAAACAGAGAATTTGATGTTTTATCCTGGAGGAAACAGGGAACTACTGGAATTTCTTGAGAAAAGGGGTGTCATGGTCAGACCTGTGCTTTAGGAAGTTAAAAATGGTAGCTGGAGTAGACACTGGACTGGGGTGGGGGAGAGACCTGTGACTACTGGCTTCTAGTGACTAATGTGCAGATGTCAGTCGATTAGGGTCTGCTCCAGGACACATGGAAAGAAGGGGATGTATAGGACAGATGTTGAGCAGATAGAAATGATAAAACTTAGTAACATATTGGAAATGTTTATACGCTTTAATTTGGTTTTGTAAATTTCAGACCCTTATCCCCATGGCTAATGAGTGGACATGCCACTAGAAGAGTTAACTGTATTAATCTTGATCTTTTCCATATAAACATGAAATGAGAGGGGGGTTGGGCAGGTAGGAAGGCATTTGGAGAAAGGCTGGTCAATAAGATCCCAGTCCTGGTGCAGGTGCAGGTCCAGGGGGCTTTGGTTTTGTAAGTCTGGATGAGAAATAAGAATAGCCCAACATTTCCCCCTTGTTTTCTCAGGGTGTTTACCACACCATTTTCATTGAGTTTCGAAAGCCCCAATTCCTGCTTTTTCTTCTTACTCCCTATTTGTTGAAAGGTTGGGGGGATGTGGAACTGGTCCTAGCCAACAGTTTCATTGCAGTATATTATTCAAAAATTACATAGACTATGCCTAAAGGGCTATAAAAATGCACATACCCTTTGACCCTGCAATACCACTTCTAGGGCTGTATCCCAAAGAGATCATAAAAATGGGGAAAGAACTCACATGTACAAAAGTATTTATGGCAGCTCTTTCTGTGGTGGCAAAGAACTGGAAACTGAGGGGATGCACATCAATTGGGCATAAGGTTGTGGTATCTGAATGTAATGGAATACTATTGTGCTGTAAGAAATGATGAGCTGGCAGACTTCAGAAAAACCAGGAAAGACTTAAATAAACTGGTGCTGAGTGAGGGGAGCAGAACCAAGAGAACATTGTACACAGTAGCAGCCATACTGTGCTGTGATTAACTTTGATAGACTTGGCTCTTCTCAGCAATGCAATGATCTAAGAAAACTCCAAAAGACTCAGGATGGAAAATGCCATCCACATCCAGAGAAAGAACTGTGGCGTCTGAATACAGATTGAAGCATACTACTTTCTCTCTCTCTTTTTTGTTTTGCTTCATTTCTTCTTTCTTGCAGTTCATTCCATTGGCTATAATTCTTCTTTGCAACATGAGTAATATGAAAATATGTTTAATGTGAATGTATATGTAGAACCTATATCAGTTTGCATGCCATTTTGGGGAGGGTGGAGAGAACAGAGGGAAAGAAAATTTGGAGCTCAAAAGCTTGTGGAATTGAGTGTTGTATGCTAAAAAATAAATAAATAATTTTTTAAAAAAAGAAGTGATAAGGACCTGAGAGAGTCTTGGCCAATATGGGGGTGGAGGGTGGGGTGGCATGATCCCACAAAACTTGAATGCTGCCCAACAGATTCAAATATCTTTGGGAAATGTTTAACAAAATAAATCAAAATACAATACAACCGGAAAAAAGTTCCATAGTGTTGATTTTGCTATGTTTCCAAGTTAAAGTTACCTTACTATGTATTTCTTACCTTTGGGCATTTGCCCTGGCTGTGCCCTCTGCCTGGAATGCCCTCCCTCCCTATCTCTGCCTCTGGGATTCCTTGACTTTCTTCAAGTTCCAGTTAAAATCCTGCCTTCTACAGGAAGCCTTTCCTTGTTCCCCCTTCATTCTATAGCCTTTCCCCTGTTGATCATTTCCTGTTCATCCTGTCAATAGCTTACCCATACACATTTATTCACATGTTGTCCCCCTAATGGACTGCGTGCTTCTTGAGAGCAGGAACTTTCTTTCTGCTTTTCAGTGTATCTCCAGTCCTTAGCTGGCACAGTGCCTGGCACATAGAAAGTCCTTAATACTTGACTTTATAAATTGCGTGGCTATTAAAAAGCAAAGAGCCCATGTCCTAGAAATGAAGTTAGTTGGTCATGAATGAGAAGGGGACTTTTCTTCACTATCCCTTCCCCCAAATTAAAAAAAAAATCTGAGAGCTTGAGAATAGAAAAGAGTGATTTACATATATGTATATATTGGTATTGTCAGAATAGTCAATGCCGGGTATTCAGATGCACATACTACCCAGGAGTATGTGCCATCTGCCGCCATCTGGCGACCAGTAAAGCATACTGCAGATAACTTGGAAAAGTACTCTCACAGCCTGACCACCTGCTGGTACTTACTTGGCTAGTGGTTAGAAAATATGTATTTCCCTTTTCCTCCTTTATTTTTCTGATTTATTTTTCTTTCCAAGCAGGTCAGACTCGACAACAAAGAAGTCATAATGAAGGATACTCACTCTGGGATTTATTATTATTTTTTAAAAAATAATTTTGAGTTTTGATCTGAAAGTTATTTTAGCTTTTCATCCCCTTCTGGTATGTTTTTCTTTCTTCCCTTCCCTTTCTCCTTTCTTTCTCTCTTCCCTTCTCTTTTCCCTTCCCCATTGATAGTCTGTAGGCACCAGACCCCTATTACATCCGATTTGCAAATACCCCAAACAACAGAAAGACAAAAACAAATTAAATAAGAAAATTATGAAACAAAGACTAATGAAGTCGGTTCTGTCATAATTATCAGTTGTTGTTTCCAAAGATGAGATTTACCCGTGCGATAAAAGAAAAAACAGAGAGGGTTATCAAGAGATAAAAGAGCAAGTGACATTTAAAGGAAACTTAAATAATTAAGAGAAGAGAGATAATATGAGTTGAATTAATGTTCCATGGCTGAAAGCCTTTCACACCCTCTAAGACAATCAGTATCTTTTACTAGGAGGCATTCCAAGAGGTAAAGGTGAACAGACAGGCATTCCATGTATGAAGAGAGGCCTTTGTGATGCCACAGAGTAGGGATGAGGGGGATTGGAATGTCATATACAGGGAACAGTCAATGGACCACCCTGGCTGGAGTGACAGTGAGAGAGGAAAGAAATGGATAATCCCTCGGAAAGATACCCTGGAGCTAGATACCTTGAATTTGCTGCTTGGAAATCTCTAGGAAAGAATGTAATGAGCTTGCCCCCTTTTAAGGCAGCCGGTTTTAATTTTAAGCAGTTGTAGCAGGAAGGATGTGTTTTTCCCCTGATCTATTAAAGGAAATACACAGTTACTCTTAGTTTTACATGTAACACAGCTATTCCAAGTTAAAAGAAGAGTAAAGTTTTGGCTCAAACACGATACATTCTCACAATCCATTTATCAATTTATTATTTATTTATCCACATCTATGGTGTGGTACATAACACATCCAGGCACATGTGCTTACATTCAGAAACACAGATCCAAATAACTTTGTAAACAGGTAGGAGGCATATCAGATTGAGCATTGGACCTTGGGCCAGGAAGCCCTGAGTTCAAATCTGGGCTCGGACACACAAGTTGTGTGACCCTGGGAAAGTCACTTAACCTCTGCCTCAGTTTCCTCATGTGCAAAATGGGGATAATAACAGCATCTACCTCTCAGGGTTATATGATGATCACACAGGATAATATTTATAAAGTACTTTTTAAACTTAGAAAATCATGAAGTATCACCACTGGAAGGGGCCTTAGAAGTTTCTGGTTGAATCAGAACCTGGTCAAGAATAATCCGCTCTATACCATCCCCAACAAGTCCCAGTACCCAAAGAACTAAGAGGACAAAGAGGTAAGTGGGGGCTTCCTTCAAGGTCTGATGTGCCCTCAGTCCTGAGGCCTGTGTCTGACAAGAGCTCTCTGATGAATATGATTGGCATCCGTGATAGAGTTCCATCCCAGAGTGGAGAAGTAGGTCTCTCTTGGAGCAGCTGAGCGGCACAATGGATAGAACACTGGGCTTGGAATCAGGAATCCCATCGTTATGAGTTCAAACCTGACTTACAAGCTGTGCAGGCAAGTCACTTAATCCTATATCCGTCAGCTCCTCATCTGCAAAATGATCTGGAGAAGGAAATGGAAAACAAGTCCCTCATTTTTGCCAAGAAAACACCAAAGGGGGTCACGGAGAGTCAGACACGACTGTATAACAAGGGCAGCAACAGCAGGAGTCTCTTGATCTCCTCAGATACACTGACATTTGATACGATATAGGAAAAGGCACAGTTTCCATCACAACTGACATCTTCTTATCAGGTTTTCAAGCCTGTTAACATTCCCTTACATGAAAAGTTGGTGATTTGTCATAATTGACACTTTTACTGGAATCAAAGTCAGATTATAGATAATAAATAGACCAAATAAAGAGACCCCATGGGATTCTACCAACTAGTTCCAATGGTTATAAGTTCTTCCCTTATTGTTCAAACTTCTAATTCCTTTTTGTTTCCTTCAGCAAGCTCCGCCTTGCATTTACACATTACAGACAATATTTTCATTATGTGTTAAAGCAAACACCAGACAGAAATAAATTCATCATGAAGAGAAGTGACAAGAGCTCTTCTAGCCTCCATCTAAGTCCCAGTGCTCATTATTTCTCATCTGGACTATTACAAAAGTGTCCTCACAAGCTTCCCCAACTTACAAAGTTATTTTTCCAAAGTCCGTGTTTGATCATGTAGCTTTACCCACCCCATAAATTCTAACAGAAACTTGGATAAGGATTCAACATAAATTCCCATTGGACAATTGAATACTCTTAAAAACACAGTAATAATCTACCTTTTAATTCATACACCCCACCCCATCTACTTTCTAGTCTAGCCAAACTGGTCTTCTTATGCACACAAAAGTCCATCGTCAACCTCTGTGCCTTTTTATTGGTTGTCCCCCATGCCTGGCACTCTATTCCTCCTCATCTCCTACTCAGAGAACCCCCAGTTTCTTTCAAGAGTCATCTAAAAGGTAATTTCCATGCTGACGTTTTTCTCAATACTCTAGCTTTCAATGCTTTCCTCCATAATTGTATTGTATTTATTTTATATGTCATGATTTATTTGCCTACCATCTTCCCTGTAGGGCTATAAACTCACAGTGTTTCACTTTTGCATTTTAATCTCTATTGCTTAGCATACTGCCTAGTACACAGTTGACACTTAATAAATGCTTATTGATTAATCATTCAGGACTACAGTGGCCCTTGCTAAGATGAGCCAAATAATTTAATGTGAGCAGAGTACCCTCATTATTATCCCCTTCCTCTATTAGCTTTCCTCTCTATCTACCAGCTCCTTCTTGATTATTTACAAACGTGCCTGTTTGCTCATCCTTAAAAATCCACCACTAAATACCATTTCTATTCATTATCATTGTATATCCCTCATTACTATTTCTACCCAACTCCTTGATAAAAAAAAATCTATACTTGGTACTTCCATTTCCTTACTTTCACTCCTTAAATCTCTACAGTTTGGTTAGGGATCTTAACATCCAACCAAAACTGCTCTCTCCAAAGTTACCAACAATCTCTCTTTTTGAAAAATTTATTTTATTTTATTGTCAGAAACAAATTTCCTCCCTCCCACTCCCTCCTCTCTTCTCACCACTCTTCTTTTATGGGAAAAGCATGAAAAGAAAAACATTCTACCAACATATATAGTCAAGAAAAATAAATTTCCTCACTGGAATGTGTTTTATACTCACACATATATCTGCATACATGCATGCATGTGTATATATGCAATGTATATATGCATACATGTACACACATACATACATATCCATAATTTACTCTGCACTCTGGTCCAATGCCTTTCTCCATCTGGAGGTGGGAAGCATTTTATATCATCAGTTCTTTGGAATTGTGGTTGGTCATTGTGTTGATCAGAGTTCCTAAGTCTTTCATAGTTATTTGTCCTTACAATACTGTTGTAATTGTATACCTTTTGCTCCTGGCTCTTCTCACTATTGAGACCCAGCCCAGAGTAAGAAACTTGCAAAGCTCAGACCAGGAGATCAGTGCTCAGACTTTATCCTGTCACAATATGTCCACTAAAAGTTTAAAGTTCCCAATCTTGAAAAACAAAGTACTCGATATCCAGAGTATTGAGACACAAGAGAATACAAAAGAGAACTAAGTAATAGTCAGATGTTCTCTTTGGAATTTCATAGTTCCTGGAACTAACACAAAGTCCCAATTTGGGAAGGAAGGCGAGAAGAATGAGTAAACAAAGAAAGAAAACTTATGGTGATTCAGGATCCAGGACACAAAACTAGAAGAAGAGAATGATTCCAAAATGTCTCCAAAGCAAAGCCTAAAATAAAAGCACAACTTGGACACAAATTCACCTAAAAGTGCTGAAAGAAATGAAGCAAAAATTCTTTAAGAGTTTTAAAGTATTTTATTAATGAAACTAGAGCACTAGAGAAAAAGATGGAAAAGAAAGGAGAGGAAAGGAGGAAAGATTTAGGAGCTTAAACAGCAAACCTTATGTACACAACTGACTACTTAGGACCAGATAGAAGTTAATGACTCCAGAAGACAAAGATGT
>CM053593.1:24454805-24476020 GCA_028646575.1 Pseudocheirus occidentalis
GGGGAATGGCTAAACAAGTTGTGGTATATGAATGTAATGGAATACTATTGTGGTATAAGGAATGGGGAAGAGATGGTCTTTATATTCACCTGGAAAGGCTTATACAAACTGATGCTAAATGAGAAGAGCAGAACCAGGAAAAATTTGTACACAATCACAGAAACATCGCATGTGTGACGACCACCTTTGATAAACTGGACTCTTCTCAGCAATGCACAGTTATAAGACAACTCTACAAGTCTTAGGATAGAAGGAGATATCCACATTCAGAGAAAGATCTAGAAAGAACAGATTGTAAATGGAGACTGAAGCAATCTACATGTTATCATTCTTTTTCATGTTTGGTTATCTTTTCTTTTTTCCCATTGCTCACTCCATTGGTTACAACCCTTTTACACAAGCAGACTAATGTCCAATGTGAAAGTATTTGCAGATCCTATACTTGATTGCATGCCACCATGGGGGGAGGGGAAGGAAGGGGAGAAAATTTGAAACTCAAGGGACTGTGGAACTGAATCTTGTAAACTAAAAGTAAACGAACAAATCAATTTAAAAAATAAAAGATGCTATAAATATTATTCAGTTTCTTATTTTCCCTTTTGTTTATCTTTCTGTTAGACTTAAATAAAACAGAAAAGAACTACTATTTTACTGTCTTCTTATAGCTCAAATAATAATTCCTTTATACAATTGGATGCTAAGGCATTTGGATCATAAAAGTTGGTTGTTGTCTCTGTTTCCTTTCACAGTAACATCATTTCCTTGTTTATCCCTTTTTATTTTGGATGTTTGCTTTTGCTTTGCCAGATAGCATGATTGCAACTCCAGGTTTTCTGGATTCACTTAGTGAATAGTATAGTAAAGCATAGTAAAAGGGAAAAAAGTCGATCTCTTCAGTTTTATTTTGTATGTATCTTTGTTTTTAAAAAGTGTTTCTTGCAAGCAACAGATTGTAGAATTTTGTTTTCTTATCCATTCTGTCATGCTTTTTTATTTTATTGGATTATTTATTCCATTCACATTTAAAGTTATGAGATTTAGGCTATTTTCCTCTATCAATAATATTGGGGTCTTTAGTTATGATTTTTTCTTCTGCTGGTGTAAACACAGAACTATATTCCTATGCTTATTTTATTTTTAGGGGGCCCTGTTCCCATTGGCATTCTCCTCACTCCTGATCTCCTCCTTTCATTTGTTATCCATTTGGGGTTTTGTTTATCAATTCCTTTTCATTTTTCAATTTTATCTAGTTATAGTTCTTCCTCTCTTCCTCTTCTTGCCTTCAATTAATTCCGTTCATAAGTATTTTTTAAGATTTCATTTCATATGGTGTAGTGGATAGAGCACCAGCCCTGGAATCAGGATAACCTGAGTTCAAATCTGGACTCAGGTACTTGATACTTATTAGCAGTGTGACCCTGGGCAAGTCACTTAACCTTGATTGCCTCAATGACAACAAAAAAGCTTTCATCTTTCTACTACTTTCCAAAAAAGAATCATCTCATTTTATTCATTACCATTCTCTATTTCTATCTACTCTCATTCCTCGTTCTCTGATTCATAACTACTATAATTATCTGGTCTCTCTTTTCTCTGCATTTCTCATGTAATCCAGGCTTCCAAGGTGTCCATTTTGGGCTCTCTCCTCTAGGTGATTTCTGCTACTGCCTTGTAGACCTTTATTTCCCTGTAGGCAAAGTGTTCCTAATTTCTGTTCATGATGTCTCAGTTCTACTTCACGGTTACCTCCACCAAACTTCCACATTCACCTCTCTCTACTTGTAGATATCTAGAAAGAAGTTTCTTGCTGGCATCTCTGATGTTACTCTGTTGTTGATGACCTTAACTGATTCTTTGTTCACTCCAATGAGCAAAGGACAATCCAAGAAGAACTTGTACATTCCATGTTATCAGAGAGAAAGAAAGATTCCTCGGCAGCATGGAGGAAATCATTAGTAAAGGAATGCAGGAAGGAAATAGCTAAGCAGAGAAAGTAAATCAGTGACAAGGGGCAATAATGAGGCAGAGCATGAAGAGAAGAGAAAATGGGGAGGGGGAGAGCACTGTATTGTAGGAATCAAAGAATCACAGACTCCCAAATTCATAAGAGGCCTCGGAGGACATGTAATCTAACTCATACCTGAACAAGTATGCAATATGTGGAATGTTCAAGGGGCACTAGTACCTCTGGTATGAGGACTTGTTGAGCCCTTCTCATGGCTTCTCATTCATCTTTGGTGTCTACTTGGCACTCATTCCTATGTGTGGCTCCAAGGAGCTGTAGCATGTTCATTAGCCACATCTCAATAAAACCATCTTGACAGACATGATAACCCAAGTGTAAGGTAAATAATGGGCCTCAAACTAATTGGTGAATTAGGGTGGCATCTGTGCCAAGCGTGTGAAGACTTCCCCCTGGCAGAATGGGTAGATGAGAACAGTTTATTCCAATAGCAATGAAGGCAGTTGAAGCAAGCACCATGGAGCACATGGAGCTTGGTCAGACATCAAAGGTACCAAGATCATTCACTGCACTACAGGCCATCGCCAGTCATGTTGACTTTTGTCTTATCACTGGACTTTGATGATTCTGGGAGAGTGAGGCTGACAACATTGCCTCACTTAAATCCAATTCACACATAAATCAAGACAACATCCATCCTCTTCAAAAACAAAGGACAAACAACAATAACCTGAACAAGAATCCCCCTTGACAATATCACCAACAAGGGATCATCCTGCTTCTTCTGGAAGACTTCCACTGACAGGGAGCTTACCACCTCCTGAGGCAGTCAATTTTGCTTTAGGATAGCTCTAATTATTAGGAAGGATTTTCCCCTCTAATATCAGACCTAAATTTCTTTTTGTTCTGCCTCTTGAGGCAAAACAGAACAAGTCTAATCTCTCTTCTATACAACAGCCTTTCAGATCTGAATGCAGCTATCATGTTATTCTCGAGCCTTTTCTTCTCTGGGCTAAATATCCCCAGTTTTTTCAACTGATTTTCATATGTCATGAATTAAAGGCCTTTCACCATTTTGCTTGACCTTTTCTGTTGATTCTCCAGTTTGTCAATGTCCTTCTTAAAATGTGGCACTCCAGAATTTAAAACAACAGTCCAATATGGCCTAACCAGGGCAGAATAGAATGGGCCCATCACGTTATTCCAACACACTCTTGCTTCTCTTTGAAGAAAATCTTCTTATCTCTCCTTGTTATTCTCTGGAATTCTGCGTTCATTTGGGTATATCTTTCCTTTTCCCTTTCCTTCTTTACTCAGCTCTTTGTAAAGCCTCATCAGACAGCCATTTTGCTTTCTTGCTCTTCTTTTTCTTTGGAATGTTTTGGGATTGTTTGGGTTTTTTTTTTTGCTTCATCCTATACAATATTGCAAACCTCTGCCCATAGTTCTTCAGGTACTCTATCTACCAGATCTAATCCCTCAAATCTATTCATCATTTTCACTTCCTATTTACAAGAGATGTTATTTAGGTCATACCTACAGTGTCGGATGGTTTTCTCCACTTTTGTTAATGCTAGTCTAAATTTTTCAATAAGAAGTTTGTGATCTAAGGCACAGTCAGCTCCAGGTCTTGTTTTAACTGACTTTGTAGAGCTTTTCTACCTTTTACTGTAAAGCATATAATCAATGTGATTTCTATATTGACCATCTGGTGATGTCCATATGTAGGGTCACCTTTTGGGTTGTTGAAAAACAGTGTTTACTACACCCAGTGAGCTATCTTGACAAAACTCTGTTAGTCTCTGCCCTGTTTCATTTTGTACACCAAGGCTAAAATTGCCTGTCATTCTAATTACCTTTTGATTTCTTACTCCATCATTCTAATCCCCTATGATTAATGTCACATCTTTTGTCTTGTTTTATTTCTAGAAGATGTTGTAGGTCTTCATAGAACTGATCAACTTTGGCCTCTTCAGCATCAGTTGTTGAAGCATAGACTTGTGTTACTGTGATGTTGAATGATTTATCTTGGATTCAAACAGATAGCATTATGATGATTATGAAATGATACCCCAGTACTGCTTTCCTCAGTCTTATTGACCATAAGGGCTACTCCATTTTTTCTAAGGGATTTTTGTTTACAGTAGTATGTGTAGCAATCCCCTGACTCAAATCCACCCGTTCCTATCCATTTAAGTTCACTAACACCTAAGATGCCAATATTTAATCTTTCCATCTCCTATTAGACCACATCTTAACTTTGGTTCAAAGATCTTACATTCTAGTTTCCTATGCAATATGGATCTTTATAGCAGCAGACTTTCCTTTTGTTACCACACACATCTGCAGCTGAGCCTCCTTTTAGCTTTGGTCCAACTGTGTAATTCTTTCTGGAGCTACTTGTAGTTGTCCTCTGCTCTTCCCCAATATGGACTGCATGACTTCCAACCTGAGGGATTCATATTCTAGCATCATTTCTTTTATCATTTTAATGCTGTCCTTAAGGGTTTTTTGGCAAAGATACTGGTGTGATTTGCCGTTTCCTTTTATGATGTTGGGAAAGATTAAAGGCAAAAGGAGAAGGGGCCAGTAGAGGATGAGATGGGTAGGCAATGTCATGAGAACAAGGAATGTGAACTTGGACAGACTTTGAGAGATAGTGGACAACAGAAGGGCCTGGTGTGCTATGTTTCATAGGGTTATAAAGAGACAGACGTGGGGTGACTAGGTCACGTAGTGAATAGAGTACCAGCCCTGGAGTCAGCAGGACTTGAATTCAAATCTGGCCTCAGACACTTAACACTTACTAGTCCTGTGACCTTGGGCAGGTCACTTAACCTCAATTGCCCTACTTTCCCCCCTCCAGAAAGAAAGAGTCAGACATGACTGGATGATTGAAAAACAACTACAACAACTGCCTCTTTTGATGCAACTCAAGTTTACGTTATAATTCCTGGCTGATGTATCACATTACTTAGTAACAATGAATTTATAGTTTATTAAAATCCCCAGATATTTTTGTTTTAAATTAAAAAATGGTGGTGCAATTTGCCTCCTCCATCTTGCCCTTGTGAAGCTGATTTTTTTGAACCCAGTATAAGACTGTGGTTGCTTGGTTGTTGTTCTTCCTTCTTGAGGAGGACCCAAATAATGAAACTCTGATTACTTTAACAGAGTGGACCCAATGCTTTAGCCTATTGAGATCTTTTTAAATACTGATTCTATCATCCAGGGTGTCATCAATAGCCCTGAACTTTGTGTCATCTACAAACCTGATGGGCAGGCTATCTATGCCCTTATTCTAGTCACTGATAAAGAGATTAAACAGCACTGATTAAGTGAAAATCTCTGGGGCACTACACTGGAGACCTCCTTAGAAGCATCTCTTTTGTAGTCAGACGAAGATTGGGTCACAGAAACACACTCTAATTCTATGACCTACCTTGAAGCCAACTCATACTGGGGCCCCTGACCTCTTATTAGCTCAACATCTCCAGGCTTATCTCTGGGTTGCTCTTACTTCATATAAGGATACACTGGCAAGCAGAGGCTTACAAAGGAGCTCAGATCATCTGAACCACCAGATTATCCTCTTCTGCGTCAGTACCCAGAATACTGATTCAGAAGGAGGCATAAAGATTCCCAATATGGGGGGAAGGGAATTTATTCACTGGGTGGTATAGGTTCTTTCCAGGTAAATCAGATCAATCCAGCCTCAATCAGCCAACTTTTACTAAGCATCAGCTGGATGTGGCTCTGGGCTGATCACTAGGGGCAGAAAGATAAAAGAGTCTACCTCCATAGGGACTAAACACACTATTGGAGGGCTACAACTTTACATGCATCTACAAATAAATACAATGTAGTCTGAGAAGGAAGGGGGCATTGATAACTTTGGGCATGATAGAAGGCTTCACCTAAGAGGTAACACCTGCACTGAACTCTGAGGGAAGATAAAAGTACTGGAAAAAGGAGAGAAGGAAAGAGTGTAAAAGGAAGTAAGGAAAGAAAGTATGAATGATTAAAAAAAAATTTGAGTGCCAAGCACTCTGCCACATACTGAGGGTAGAAAAAACAAAAGCAAAGACAATCCCTGCCCTCAAGGAGATGATATTCTATTGGGAGAGTGGTAGAGAGGAGACTAGGACACAGGATGGTCAGTGTGGCTATAGAGTATTAGCTTGAAAGCTCTTTCCTACTCCCCCCCCCCACCGCCCCAGTCCAAGAACAACAGAACAGTTGATTTACTAAATGATTCCTGGTTCCAGAACTGGAATGAAATCATACAGTTCAGGAACCCAAATGATTGGGGAGCCTGGAGGAGATGGCCGGAGAGGAGGAAGTAAAGGAAAACATGATGGCTTAGACTGTCTTAAAAAAGTAATGGTCCTGTAAAAGTGGTCACTTATCTTCAGCATGGAAGTACAGGGCAGAAATTCCTCTGCTGAGGGTTCTTAATGCAAGGCCTTGGTTTTTTGTATGTTTATTTGTTTGTTGTTTGTTTTTTGGAAGCAATCAGGATTAAGTGACTTGCCCAAGGTCACACAACTAGTAAGTAAGTATCTGAAGTTGGTTTTGAACTCAAGTACTCCTGACTTCAGGACTAGTGCTCTATACATTGCGCCATGTAGTTGTCCCATTAAAAAAAAAAAGGTAACTATTTCAGTAGAATTGGTTTACTTAGCAATCCTTTCTATTTTGTGTTTTTCATTTAAAAAACAATTCTATAAATGGGAAATACAGGCTTCACTGGACTGCCCAAGGGTAGGAGAGGAGGGGGCCCATAAGCTATATGAGCCATGAGCTTGAAATTGATGTCTAGGTTAATAAACATTTGGCTTTTGATAGAACCTGCATAAAGCCTTCAGATTTGAGGATGTGTGTGGGTTTGTTTTTATTTTTTTGTGCCAGGTTAAGAACAAAAGCTGGCATTGTTGTGATGTTTTAAATTCAAGGTCTCATTGGAGTCCCACTAGAGCCCTATCAGGCAGGTAGTAGAGGTATCATTATCTCTACCTTTCAGATAAGAAAACTGCAGCTCCAAGATGTCCAGTAACTTGCCTAGGTTCACAATTGTCCAGATTCAGTTCTCTGCCCACTGTGCCAGAGGGAAAGATGAGTGTTGGTGCCTTTGCTTGGTAGAGGTCTTGATTAGTAGAAGGTAAATGCATCTTTTCCCTGGTGGCCTCTGGTATGAGGAAATGGCAGTGGAGGAAGGGAAGGCAGAATATAAGCTTACTTTTTAATGAAACCAGCAAAGCTGGGCAACCACAGTGTTCAGTCAGAGGTAATGTTGGGGCCAAATAGGGAAGTGATGAGAACAGGAGTATAGAGGCTTTGGTCAAGTGGCTAGAGCTTTCAACATGAATAATACAACTGTAACATTTTCTATGTCCCTGTTGCAACTGCATTGTTCCAGACTGCTGTGGCTATAGGCTAAGTGGGGCTATGGTGTAACTTCAAGGTTTGTTTTATCCTCCAATAAGAGGGCAGAAAGATGTGTAGCCTCTCTTCCCCAAGATAGTCAATCCAAGGCTCATCTCCAGCATAACTACACTGCTCTACTCACCCATTATCATATATTCCCCCACTACCCTACTTCCTACCTTTGGCATCTTGTGACTACACTGGGCAATTTGAAGCTAACTTTGACCCCTACATCAGACGGAGCTACAGAGGTAAAATTCCACCTTCCTCCCCAATATTCCCCTGCCCTGGCCCCCAGATCACTTTATGGTTGTGAAGGCTCTACAGTCTACCACCATAGGCAGTGGAGAAGAGCTACCTCATAGTAATGACCCTCTCCACCCCAGCATTTTTTCCCAGGGGAAAAGAGATAAATGCAAGAATTGTTGAGATAGATTAGCTGTCGTTTGAAATACAGATCTCTCATCTTATCTTTCCCCTCAAAAGCTCTCTTCTTCCAAACTTCTCTACTTCCATCCAGTGTATCACAATTTTTCCCAGTCACCCCTGTTCTCCAACTCTTCCTTATCCTTGACCCAACTGAAATGGTTCTCTTCAAGTTACTAATGACCACTTTAAAAAAAAAAAGGTTTTTTTGATCAACAAAAATTTGCCTTCTCTCCTCTGCCTCTGTATAGTCAACCAAACAAATTCATGTCTAAAAAATGTATGTCCCAATCTTCACTCTGGGTCTAGAACTTCTCTGTCAGGAGGTGTATTGCACATTCTATCATGAGTCTTCTGGAATTGTGATTGGTCATTGCTTCAGCCAAGGATTTAAATTTTCTTTCTAGATACATTTTTTCAGATTATTATATATCTCTTCTATAGGTTTAATTTAATTTTTCTAGCTCTATAAAATAACATTAGTAATTTAATTGTTATATCATTGAATAAGTAAATTAATTTTGGTAATGTCATTTTAATTGGATTGGATTGGCCTACCCAATTGAACACATCCAATACAGGGTACTTGCCACTTCTTGGGGTAGTGCCCTGGACTTTTGGAAGCTCCACTAGGACATTTTTCATTATATTAAACCTTAATTTGCAACTTCTATCCACTGATTCTCATTCTGCGACCTGGGATGGGAACAAGCAAATCATGTTGAATCCCCATTCTGAAGAGACCCTTTAAAACGCTTGAAGATTCTTCTTATATGCCCCAGAGATCTTCCTTGAACAATTAATATTTCTCTAATTATTGAACACCTCCTTCCCTCTGGTAGAGGCTCAGGGGTCACACTTCACAAAGCTTCTTCTAGCCTCAGTTGTCCCAAACTCCTGCTCTGTTCTGTTTACCTACTGTTTTATTTAACTGATGGCCAAACACTGGCCCAGACAGGATCCCCTCCTAATTCAACGAAGGACAAACTTGTTCATCATGGGTGTAGCCAAATGATCACATGCAGTTCAATTAATGAGCAATTGATATTTCTCTAATTATTTAGATTTGTCTTTATTTGTATAAAGAATGTTTTATAGTATGTTTAATAATTGTATTCCTATTGTTCCTGTGTGTTCCTTGACAAGTGGGTTTGTAAATATTTTCTGCTTCCTATAGTTAAATATAATTTCTCTTTCTATCTCTTCCTACTGGATTTTGTTGGTAATACACATAAATTGATGATTTTTGTGGATTTATTTTGTATCCTGCAAATCTGCTGGATGCTTGGTTTAATGACCTTTAAATTGCCAAATCTATTGACCTTTTCTCAGTCCTTATTTTTAACTTCTGCTATATTTGACACTGTATACCACCTTCTTTGTCTTGATACTTACTCTCTCATTTCTGGGTTGTTGGGATTCTGCTCTCCTGTTCCTGTTTGTTTTTTTTTAATGTGCCTGGCCACTCCTTCAGTGCTGGATTATCATGGCATACAATACAGTCCCTCAACGTGTGCCCTAACTGTGGGGATCGCCGAAGGGACTGAGTACATTTATTTATTTTTCCTACACATTCTCATTTTCAGAACTGATCTAGGAAATGACATTTCATATAGCCCTCTGTCATCCTTCTTCATTAGATGTTGTAAATCAGCTTATATTACAAACTAATATAGTCTTTGGTCCCTGTTCTTCTCCATTAGCAAGTGAGTTACTAAGAATCTTCTGGGCTTTCTTTTTTTCTTTAAGTGCCCTTTCCATAAGTGCCCATAATCTGGGCAATTGATTTACATTGGTCAAAATTCTCTATCAATGTATCTGTATTTTATATTCAACTCAATTGCCATGTGGGGCACTGGTGCCATTTCCTGCCTGACCTTGAGGTGAGAGTGCAGGAGCTCCAGATCCCCCAAATCAAACCTCATGCTATTCTCAGTCAGTCAGACAGCCTCTTGGAGACACACCAAGCTTATTGTGCTCTACCCACAGGACTTTTCCTTCTCTCCATGTCTCACTAGGGGAAGGAACAGAAAGATCTGTGATACAAAGTTTCCCTGTCCCTTCAAAAAACAGAACACTTCTGCGAATATTTAAAGAGCTACCCCTTCCTTTACACATGTTATAAAAGCAAATCTCCTTGGTAAGGGAATTAGTAAGGGAAAAAATAGGGAATACATTGATTAAACCCCTACTATGCGATGGACCATGCTAAGTGGTTTTTAGAACTATTATTTCATTCAGTCCTCACAATAACCCTAGGAGGTAGGTACTATTTTGATTCCCATTCTGCAGCTGTGGAAACTAAGACAGACAGAGGGTAAGTAGAGAGAAAAGATCTGCTGCTATTTCTTGTGTGCCCATGGACAAGTCTTCTTGCCCTCTGGGTCCCAGGTTTTCTATCTGTAGATTTTTAGCCTAGGGGAAAGATGATCTCTAAGGAATATGGGAGGGATCTTCAAATATTTTAAGTACCCTTTCCATAATGGGGATTCTACATGATCTACTGGTTCCCATCCCAGGGGGCAAAATGAGAATCAGAGAATAGAAGTTGCAAATCAAGGTTTAATATAATGAAAAATGTCCTAGTGGAGCTGTCCAAAGGTCAAGCATGCTTGACCTGAGAAGTGGTGAGCACTCCATCATTGAATGTCTTCAAGCAAACTTAAGGAATATGGAAAGATTCTTATCCCAGAGTAGAAGAGTTGGTTTTTCACCAGTCCTGAAGCTCAGAAATTGAAGTGGGCAGGAACTAGTTAAGTAGAAACTTCATGGACTTAAGAATGAAGTAGGCAGGAAATAGTTAAGTGATACTTTGAGAAATTAGAGATTAGCAAATTAGAAGACAATGAACCTGCCTATGAGCCAGGCTGGGGTGTGGGAACCAAGCTAGATATTCATTTTTTCTACTTCTATGTGCACAGGTCATCATGCCCCATACCCCTCTCTGTTTACCCTACAATCCCCTAGCAAAAGATGTTCCTATTGCTCATTCTTCTTCATGTTCTGTCATTATGCCCTGTAATCACAAGCCCCCTTACCTCAGCAACTTACTTGCACCTCCAAACAATGGGACTATATGGTATAAAAGACCCTGCATTTCTGTACTGCCCTGGGGCTCTCCCTATGGAGAGTCATGGCTATGAGAGTCAGTCATGGTTAAATTAATTTCTATTAAAAGCTCCTTAAACTTTTAATTGGATTCCGTGGTCACTCTGTTAGAACTCGCTAATTTCTACCTGGGTCGTAACAAAATCTCACAGTGTAAACATGGAAAATAAAGCTGTCAAATTGCCTGAGATCATCTGACCACACCCATGACAAACAAGTTTGTCCTTCACTGAGTTAGGTTTGGTCATCAGTTAGATAAAACAGTAGGTAAACAGTAGTGCAGGAGGTGGAGGGTTTCAGAGAACTGAGGCTAGAAGAAGCTTTGTGAAGTGTGATCCCTGAGCCCCTGTCAGAGGGAAGGAGGTGGGAGGAGGTGGGTGGCTCTTCTTCCCCTCTTCCCCATCAGTTTTGCAGTCAAACTACTCTTCCCCTGATAGGAGACACCCCAATCTCATAAGTTCAAGGGGGTCAGTTGGAGGCACAGTTACATTTTCCAGTCAGACATGGAAAGGGAGAGGCAGTCACTTGAGAGAGATTAAGAAATCCAAACTGCCCCAAAGTATCCTCAGGATGGAGATGACCATTCCCTTTCAGGAATGTGAAAGAGCCTGAGAGACACTATAATGAGGAGAGCTTTCATTTAAAGAAAATCAGGGACCATACTCAGTCTAGGGAAGAAAGGGACAGCTAACATGGGGAAGACTGGCCCCAAGGCACTGACATTCAGAGGGGCAGACTTCTTCCTGCCTGGGACTTTTATCCTTTCTCACCTCCTGATGCTTCACTGGTATCATCATATGGTACAATTGCCCTCAGGTTGGCCTTCTGTACTGAACTTAGAGGTGAGGAGGGGAATTCTTGGACTGGCAATGATGAACTTCTTGGAGCCCACACAGGTGATGGATAAGAAGATACTTTGGGTTGAAATGTGAAAGGGAAAAGGAATTTGCTGGTATCCTGTGCCCTGGCAGTTCCCCTGCCATGGTGGATGTTAACTTTATCATTACCACATCAGGTCACGTGGGCAAAGCCAGGAATAGTTTTCTTGTAACCCATGTTAGCACTAAGAACTGTAGGGAAAACCTGATGCTCAGTAGATTTCCACATTCTAGACAAGACCAGGGCAGGTTAGCAGAATGAGCAAGGAGTCTGGAGCCAAACAAAACCACAGTATTGAATTCCTGCCGTACCTAGAGACATGAACATGTCTAACTTTAGGGTAGTGGAAAAACCCCAAACCAATGACTCTTTTTCTCAGCTCAGGTGGGAGCTTAGTTGAAAACAAAACTCATTGGCTTGGCTTTCTTCCTTGGGCTGGGAATCAAGAGAGACAGACGGATTCTGGCAGAGAGAGCTTTGGCCTTTGTGAAGGGGTGGATCAAATCAAATGTGCGACCCATTTTGTGGTCGGTTCAAGGAATACTTCAACTCTTTTTTTTTAAACTTTTATTTAATCTAATTATAGATTAATGCCTTGGGAAGAATTCAGTCAATGATGCTATAGCAGGGATAGAATGAAAAGCAGAGCTTAAGTAAGATGGGGGGCTGGCCTGTGATCCAATTGCTGCACACACCTTTCCCCACCCAGGCAGGGGAATTAATACCACAGTGCATATGGCAGAGCCAATGGGTGGGTGGCACTGTGTTGTTTTAGTATGTAGGTTAAGCTGTGGGGAGCTTGGCAATTACCCCGAAGCATGCACCTTTTTCACGGTATGTGGGTCTAAGCACTTCACTCCCAGCACATGCTCTGTTCCTGACTCCTAAAAGATGGTCAGACGTTGTTTCACAGTGAACCCCCATGGATCACAAGTGAGATACCACCTTCCCATGGTTCCCCAGTCACTATTGACCTTCCCCTTTGAGTAGAAGCAAACAAGAAAAGGGAAAATATCTGTCGCTATTACTCTGATCCACACCTTACTTAGTCAGTAACCAAGTAGTGGCCACATTTACACTCACTTTTTTTATCTTAATTTTAAAAAAAAGTAAAGCTGTTTCAAGCCTGAGAAGAAGCCTATGACAGACTCTCTGTGTATCTGAGTTCAGCAGAAAGTAACATGAGGGCCCCAGGCATCTTGGCAGGGCCATCAATGATAAAGAAGGACTGAATGTTGGGGACAAATATTGTGTCCTTTTCCCTTTGGCTCAGTTTCATTCTCAAAATGCAATAAATGACAACATCATCTAATGTAAGTGGTAGAAAGGCCCCCTGCCCCCAAATGCTCCTAATTCCACTACTATTTGAGCAAAAATCCCTATATCTGCCTCATACTTGCCCAGGGATTCCAGTGAATCCACTTCCTAAGGCACAGAGCATTGCCCTGGGTATAGGAAAGGACTGTCCCTAGCCACCCAACAGCTATGAAACCCTCTCACCCCGTTTCTTTTTCTGCAAAATGGAAGGGGGGATATTTACATGGCCAACTGTATCATGTTGTCATGATGATATTGTTGTGAGAACCTTCAAGGATTTATAAATTTGTGCTAATGTTGTACCCAAACCCAAATCCCATCTCGCTATACACCACCTGATTTGTGGTCCACCATTAAGGCCCTTTATATTTTTGTCTTTATCTCTATCCTATACCCTGTAATAGATTGAAACAGCTTAAGGCATAGTTCTGGGTATTGCCCAAGGCATAGTCCCCTGACCCTCTCCTTCCTCAAACATCATTCTGTATATTTTCCCTGAATCAATATAGTGTACAAGCATCAGCCTGGGGTTATGGTGCAAGACTATCTTACGTAGAGATCACCCTGTTCTGTTCCGCTGACCAAGCAGGGTCCCTACACCCTTCACCCAGAACATGATCCCAGCCTATTCTGGGAAATTGGCTGTTTTCCACTCCCCCTTACCCAACAACCCTCCACCCTGTTCTGGGAAGCTGGCCACAACCCTCCACCCTGTGCCTCCACCCTGTTCTAGGAGGGACCCCCATGTCACAGGAAAGTTGCACCCTTGTACTCTTGCGCCATATTCCCAAATTAGCCCTGAGCTACAGATCTAACCAATGGCTGTTTTCAGCTTTCTGTAAGTCATTACTTCTGCTAGCTCCCCTCCCTGATTGTGGTTTTTGTGGTTTCAGCCTTTTTAAACACTGTTCATACCTTCAATCAGGGCCACGCTTGATCAATAAATCCACACCTAAATTTACCTTGAACCCAGGTCTCAGCTGGCTCTTATTCTCTGCACAACACTATTATTCAAGCAGAAACAACAGCCACTGACCAGCACCTATCAGCCAGAAGGTGCTAACTTTCAGTGCCTACCATTGGTTATCCTGCCTCTAAGTTCCTAAAAACAATTCCTTTGTGTAATTCTACTTTTTTTTAAAGCTCTATCAGCCCCATCCCCTTTTTCCCAATTTTTCTTCCATCCTAGACCACCCTCCATACACATGTTAGATTATAAGCCTCTGGAGGGCAGGAACAGTAGTGCCTTTGACCTCATGATACCATCCATGGCTTAGGCTTTCACTATACTTGTGGGCACCAGTTCCCATATCTTCACATCCACACATACATCCACATTGCAATTTTTACCTTGGGAGATTTTCTCCCTTGCAGTTTTAGGAGTCTAAATGACTCAGACCACAGCCTGACTGGACATGAAGGGTTTATGGGAAGGCCATCATCTTTAGATTTTCACCTACTTCTCTTCCTCTGGAATCCACCCTCTCTCCCTCTCTTGCTACTACTTTTGCCTCTTCCCTAATTGCCCTTGATTTCCATCCAGGGCCTTTGATTGCTGAGTCATTCCTTCCTGATGGTCAAAGGATGAATCAATGGCTCAGGAGTGAGATCCATGTCCCTTCTGTGTCTGCTCTGTGGATTTATTCCCAGTTCACAAGTATGGGAGGAAGAGGAGGCAAGCTACGTGGGAGCCACCTGATACATATACAGCACCAGGGGCTCACAATATGTTATTATGGAGGATGGATGCTGCTACTGCTGGAGGTCTAGATGGCAGGGGATGGGGTGGGAGGGGAAGAGGATACACATAGTCAAGACCCCAGGAAGCCCTTGGTCTGAGAAAAACAGAGCCCTAGCCTCAGGCAACTACTAACTTGAGAGGGGGACAAAGCCCCATCCTGCCTAATGCCATTCTGAGTCAACAGCCTTAGGTTCTATGGACTCTGTCCTTAACTTGCTCTGTGACCTTGGGTAAGTCACTTTTCCCATATGATCCCCAGTTTCCCCTTGGTGACATAATAATTGTATTCTTTGTCTCCCTTCCTTTATAGAGAGCTCTTTTGGACTTCTATTATGTGAGGACTGCAGGGCTGAGGGATTGGAGAAGTGATAATCCAGGCTCCCTTCACACATGATAAGGAAGGAACAAGATAAAGACCTTAGTGGGTAGGAGTAGAAAGAGAAGGTCAGTTGAAGGGCAGGATTCAGGAATTACTTTTGAGATATGTGACATTTATGCTGGCCTTAGTTATCAGAGTATATTTCAGCCAATAAACTCATGACCTAATTCCCTGTGTGAATGGCTGCTTGGGATCTTATCTGAGAGCCAAATCCCATGTTGACTAAGAGATTAGCTTCTTTGATTTGGAGCTAAAACACTTCTCAAGTGACCAGTAGGGGCTAGATTGCCCTAAGAGTTGTCTACACCTCTCCAGTAAGGGCTTTTTGAGAGGGAGAAAATATGGCAGGTGTACATGGAAAAAGAATGTCACCAAGTTACTTAACAGAAATAATGCTTAAAATCACAGTCCACTCCTCTTTCATGTTCTGTTCCATTCGAGGGTTGGGTATTTTATTTGTTTTCATCAATTCACTCCTTCCTGCTCTCATTTCTACCATTACTCCCTTATTCTGAAGCAGGCCTGTTTCATATCCATTAGTGGCATGAAATACATTTTTAAATTCCACCTCTTGCAAGAACCTTTGCTAGCTAATTCTAGCATCCGCTCTCCACCCCTCCCCCATGACCTCCAATTTATCCTGTAGTTTGTACAGAATTATTTATATCTTGTTTCCTCTGTTAGACTGGGTGTCCCTGGGGGTCAAGGGTCACTTTCCCTTTTTGTCATACCTCCATACTTGGCACAGTGATTGGCACATAACAGGTTCGTAGTAAATGTTTGTTGGCTTGATGAAGCCATGGAAAGTAGAATGAAGAGTTAGCCTTTCCTTCAGAGTTAGAAGCCCACAGTCTATACAGACAAGAGCTTTTGAACTTCTCCATCAGGTGAGGGACCCATCCTCAAGACAGAAGCCAGAGAGAGGATGCAGGTTCCCAACACGGCTTCCACTAGGGTGAGATTCAAAGAAGCTTTAGAGTCAAGGGGGGCTTAGATTTAGACAAGTGTGTTCTTTCCCTTAATAAACACATACATGCATTTGTACTCATGTGTTTCAGTGCCTCACATATATGTGTGCATGTATGTAAATGTGTGCATCTTTGGGTTTCTGAGTGTATTTCTCTGTGTATCCGTGTGTATGTGTGTGTGTGTGTGTGTGTGAGATCAGGATACCGTATTGAAGAAAAAGCTGCCCTGCTTAGGCAGGCCATTTGTTTTGTTTTAGAGCTGGAATTCTCTCAGTCATTAGGCCACATCTCAATGGGTTCCGAAATGGAAACTCTGAATTTGTCTATAATGTATTGGAACCATCAGGCAATTCAATCTAAGTCACAACAAGACTGGGGCTTAAAGGACATAGAAAACAATCTGCGACATAGGATGTAACATTATGAGGGATGGGGACACAAGGTGGGAGGATTGAAGGGGGTAAAGCTTCATCCAATTCACTCTGTGGTCAATATTAAACTATCTTGGGTGTGGAGGACCACAGACCAGTGGGATTCTGACCCTGATGGCGAATAAGCCCTCTCAGCTGAAGGGCCTGGATCAGTTCCCCATACCCCAGGAAGGAGCTCAAATACAATGTTGTGTGCATTAAATTGGGGGCAATGAACCTTAGTGCTGGACATGGGGGAGCTTGGAGGAAGGAAGATCAAAAGCACTTTAATTGTGGGAAACTGGGTCATTTGCAAACCCATTGCAGGCCAAAAGGGGAATGACAAAAAGGATCCCATTAGAACTAGGCCCCCCAGGCCTAACACTCCATGCCCAAAATGCAGAAAAGGTTTTCATTGGTCAGACTCATGGGGCTCTTCTCCCCCCCTCCAACAACAATTGGGAATGGCCGCAGCCTGGGGCAGGTATAGGGGGGAGTTTACAGCAGCAGTATATTCAACAGTAAATTCAAGAGAACAAAACCACTGGGGATCACAAACCTCTCTTCATGTGGTAACTGTTTCTATTTTTGCTGATCAGGAAAACACAGTACACATTTGGTCACATCATTACCCCAGTGCAGAGCACACCACCTTTGCCACTTGGTACTGCGGGTGTCCTCATAGCACTCCTGAGGCTGCATGTCAAGGTTTTATAATACATCCTCAAGTCTGGCAAACAGGAGAAACCCTCCTTAAAGTGGCCATTATCAACCCCAGAGAGAGGGAGTTAAACATTTCCCTAGGCGACCCTGTGGCCCTAGGCCTTCTTTTATACAACCAGTGTGGGTCCCTGGAATGCAGCTAGGTTAGAAAAAGGAATTGAAAAGCAAGAGCAACTCCAGGAAGGTAGACAGAGGGCTGGTATTTACTGGAATCGAGTAGTGAGGAGCTTCACCCATTATTAAGGATCGAGATGCATGCCATTTCTCATTTTCTGTACCCTCAAGTGAATTTACAACGGCCATATCACTGTTATCAGTGGAAAGTTTTGTCTCAAGGCATGAGGAATAGCCCTACAACGTGCCAGCTGTTTGTAGATAAAACCTTATAAACCCTCTGGCAAAAATTCCCATGGGTATATATTATGCATTATATGGATGATATCTTAGGAGCTGATGTATGTTATCAAATGCCTTGCCACCTCTGGCCTTGAAATTGCTAAGGATAAAGTTCAGATGACTGAGCCATATTGATATTTGGGTTACAACATTCAAAGGAACCAGGTCACATTACAGAAACTGCAGATTAGAAGAGGTCGGTTGAAGACCTTAAATGACTTTCAAAGGCTGCTAGTGGACATTCAATGGCTTAGGACTCATGTAGGGATCCCCACGACAGATCCCATTGAGCTCTATGATATTGTTAGCAGACAGTCAGATCTCACCTCCCCACAGGAACTCACTCCTAAAGCATCAGAATAGCTTAGCAGGGTTGAGAAAGCAATTGCACAGTCCACCACCGGGAGATATGACCCATAGCAACCATTAGAGATTTCCTTACTGGATACACCTGTTTGTCCTTCTGCCTTCCTACATCAAGGGCTTAGTATCCTTGAATGGTGCTTCCCTCCTGAACAGCCCAAGCAGTCTTTACTTCCTTATCCCGTGGCTGTGGCAATTTTGTTGTAAAAAGCTATTGTGAGATATTTGTTCCTTTCCAGTGTATACTCCAAGATTATTCACGTGCCATATACTCAGGTCCAGATAGATCACCTCCTCTCCCAGGAGGTCAATTGACAAATGCTTCTCATTTATCCCTGTTCCTTTTGTCATGGACTTCCCACCCATCAATCTGTCATCTACAAAGACACAATATAAGGCACAGTTATTGTATATACAGATGCCACAAAAAGTCAAAAGGCATCAGTTGTTTGCCCCTTGAGGGAACAGTTGTGTGTATTGGATACCCCTTTTGCCTCCACTCAGAAGAATGAATTATATGCCATAGCTCTTGCGACACAAAAATTCCAAGAACCACTAAACATAGTTATTGATAGCCAATATGCAGCAGGAGTTATGGAAAGAATTTAAACTGCCATCATTAGGAATCAGGCCAATGAGATTACTCAGTTGTTTTATTTCACTCAAACTATCATTAGGGAAAGAACACATTCTTTGTATATTCTTCATGTTTCCTCCATAATTAGTTGGGTTTTCTGACCAGGAGGAGTCAGCAATGATCCCCAGTCAAATTAAATAAAAGAATAAGAGAAAAGATGAAGAAAAATTTGGAAACGATTCTGAGTTTTTGACCAGGTCTGAATTAGAATTACCTTCTGGGTGCACTCTGTAATGTTCTATGTCTGGTCTGTCTCTGTTTGTCTGTGTGTCTGGAATGTTTTATGTTTGTGTTGGAAATAGTAAGGAAAAAAGCTGAAGAAGCTTTTGGAGGCTGACTTGGGGGGAAAAACACCCCTAAGACCCGCTTCTTTCCCTACCCCTGCCCTACATTCCTCCACCTATGGATGAAACAGTAGAGAGCTAGGGAGTGACAGAGGTTTGAACAAAGCCCAGGGGAAGGGCTTATGGCCTCAGGCAAGTGCCTTGTTGAGTGGAAGATTCAATCAGAGTTTAGGGGATTCTCATAGCCTGTATCTCATCAGTTTAGAGTTACAATTTATTTCCTATGTAAAATCAATTGGAAATGTATTCATCTAAAATTGTTAATGGGATGGAAGAAAGTTTTTATATACATAATGTTTGGGATATTGTATATTTCTAAATTATGTATTTTGGTAAAATTATGAGCTCTGTTATTAAAAACAATTTTATAGTTATGTATGTTAATTGGGATATATGAGAATATATAATGTTTTGGGAATTTATATCATTTAAGGATATTTTAATTTAAAGGAATGGGGAACCAAAAAATACATATATTCATGGATAATATTTCATTTTTGAGGGCGAAGGGTATTAGAACTCAGAAATGGTACAGTTACATGATCAAAAAGGTATATGTTGTTAATTTGACATTAAGAAATTGATTCATGGGGGGGAAGGATAGGAAGGAGGGACATATGATCAGACTGTCACAATTTGTCCACTGTGAAGATGTCCTGTGTAATTACACATGCATGGCCTGTATTGAATTGTTGCCCTTCCAGTAGGAGTGGGTGATAAGGGAGGAACCAAAAGAATCTAGAATTTAAAGCTCTGCAATACATGCAACTAGGAATTAAGATATACAGGGGCTGGGGTAGGGACACCCTCCCTGCCCTACCAGAAAGTTAGAGAGCAGATCAGGGGAGGGGCTTTACAGTGGGATCACTGTTTTGGGGTTGGGTTAGGGGAAAGACGGGGAGGAAATTTGCAACTCAAAAACCTCATGGAAATGAATGATGTAAACAAGAACACAAATAAAAAATTTACATTAAAAAAAGAAAAGAAATTGATTCACAGATCTCAAGGGGTGGAGCCAAGATGGCAGCATAGAAGCACCAAGGCTTTGCAGCTCCCACACAACCACCCTAAACACCCATAATATATGACCCCAGACAAAGTCTAGGACTCTCAGACTCACAAAAATACAGAAAACACATCTCTTGCTGAAGGCAGCTCAGCAGCAGGGGCTCATCGTGGCGGGCCGGGAACAGAGGCCAGCCCAGCCTGAAGCTGAGACCGCGGCCAGACCTGGGGCAGTAGGAAGGAGCTGAGCTGAGCCAGGCCGCGCAGCAGCCAGTCTGCAGGAGAGAAGATCTACAGCCTCCAGCACCTCCACATCTACCAAGGCTAAAAAACAGGGATTGGAGAGGGGCAGCTCGGCAGAAGGGGCTCATCCAGCAGGAGACGAGACCAGCCCAGCCCAAAAACTGCAACAAGGCCAGGCCAGGCCCCAGGGCAGCCAGGGGGAGCTGAGCCTTCCAAGCCACAGCATGAGTCTACTTCAGAGAAGATCTAAAACACCTGAGGGGATCTTCAAATCTAGCAAACCAGGATCAGAGACAGTTAGTGAAAGTGAAACTTTGAAACTCAATTTGGGGGAGGAAAAGCAGTTCGGGGCAGGGTGGCTAGGTGGCGCAGTGAATAGAGCACCAGCCCTGGAGTCAGGAGTACCTGAGTTCAAATCTGGCCTCAGACACTTAACACAAAAAACTAGCAGTGTGACCTTGGGCAAGTCACTTAACCCCAACTGCCCTCCAAAAAAAAAAAAGCAGTTCAGGGCAAGGAAGCAGTGGGGGAAGGGAACTGCTGACTGGGCTGCTTCAGAGCCCCTGGCCTGCAGACTCCACAGGGGGGCTGAATCTCTTGATCAGGGCCAAGTGCTCTTGCATTGAGTGGCCTGGATCCGGATCATGGTCTTGGGTGGTGGTCCTGGGGGTGCGTTTTTAGCAAGCCAAAGCAATTTGGAACAGAGCTTTCCCCCCTGGAAGCAGAGTTTCACAGAGCTAAAAAACCCAACCAATTAATTGACTGGCCAACATGAGGAAAAGGAAGCAAAATAAGAACAGCAATAAAACTCTAGAATCCTTTTTTGTGGACAAAAAGGATCAAAGCATGGAATGGGAGGAAGACAACACAGTCAGAACTCCCACAT
>CM053593.1:24476520-24543254 GCA_028646575.1 Pseudocheirus occidentalis
GGGGGGGGGGGGTTTACATTCCAGACTGAGAAGTTTTCACTAATTTCATGTTCCACACACCACCATCTGCCCCTTCTTCTCATTGGCCGCAGTAGCATATTTAAAGCTTCTTTCTCCCTCTATAGAACATGAGAAGCTGCCTCCTTCTCTCCAAGTTGAGAACCAGGATTCCTAGAAAGAACATGCAGGCAGAATTCAGACTTGCATAAAAGAAAAACTGCCTACTATTACAGTAGCTATCCAGAAGTCCCCTTCTCCACCCTAACCCTGGCTTCATCTGAAGAGACTTCCACACAGATGTTGTTGCTCTCTCAAACAGCCTAACTTCCCACTTTCTTGAGCTACCAAGCTCTCATGACCTGCTCTTCCACTCTGCCTCAGCTATATCCCAGGATGAGCAGCCTTTTGATCTTGTTATAGCTCACAAATGTTTCACTTCCGTGATTAAGAACATTGAAGCTCCTTGGTCTGGTCACAATATTCTATCCTCCCATCTCTTCCTAAGCCTTTCTCCTCCTAAACCTATTCTTTTTTCCCATGAATGTCAGTCCCTCCATCCCTTAGTATTTTCCCAGACTATGCCCTCTGTTCATGTGATAATCTCCTCTCTTTCTAATTTCTACTCCTTGGAGAACCAGTGATCCTCCTAAAACAGATCTGAAACAAGCTGAGATGTGTATTAACTGATGCAGTAAAGCAAGCAGAACCAGAACAATTTATGTAATAGCAACATTGTAAAAACACAACTTTGAAAGACTTGGAAATGCTGATTCAATGCAATGGCCCACCATGATTCCTGAATGATGAAGCCTTCTGTCTACCTCCTGAGTGAGAAGTGATGGACCCAGGCTGCGGAGTGAGGAATATGGTTCTTGAACATGGCCAATGTGGCAACATGTTTTGCTTGACTGTGTTTGTGTAATGGAGCATACCTAACATGGAGACCTCCTGTACTCCCTTTCACATGGAGAAGAGCAGCCTCCTTCAACTAATTGCAGAGCCAGAACAAGCTGCATTTTAAAACTACCACAGGATTACTCTGTTTCTTCCTGCTTCCAGAAGACAAAGATCACTCAAAATTTACCTACAGTGAAGGTGCCATGAACTGAACCGGGATGGAGGAATGCCACCCTCCCTTCTAGCCCTTGATGCTTGGGGTATTTGTTTCTGTCCTGTTTCATCTGTCCATCTCAATTTTACTGGGTTGTGGTTGCTGTACATGCTACAACTTCTTGGAGCCACAGGTAAGAGGTGGGTGACAGGTAGTGGATTAGCAGCCCTCCCACCAGAGGTGCTAGTTCTCCCTGAACACCATGCCAATTCAAACTGAAAAAAATAATCCCTGCCTTCAGGGAGCTTACATTCTAACAAGGGAATTCAATACTAAAAAAGGAAACTAGAAAGCAGGGAAGGCATATGTGGGATATGGCACCTGAGCAGGGGACATGATAGAGAAAGTCTGAAAGGTTTGGAGGGGTGCCTGGAAAGGGTAAAGACATGGCTGACTTGAGCACCTTCCTTAAAATGGAGGCTCTGTAAAGAACCAACCAGAGGAATGGGTCCCAGGAGTAGAAGGCTCTTCCAGTATAAGAAGCGTAGGGGGTATTAAAAAATTTTTGTGATGTATCCACAAATTTTGCAACCTCTACCCTGCAAAGTAAGGGTATTATTTATTATTATTACTATTATTGGTACTATTATTATCATTTTATAGATTAAAAAGCTGAGACTTAGAGTGGAGAAGATTATAAATGATCCAAAAGGATGCTGATAGAGTAGATGGCTCAGTTCTCCCTCTGACATCCCAGCCCTGTGACCCAGAGCAAGTCATTCCATTGACCAATGACCCAAAGAACTAAGACTAAAAGTTACAAAGACACCTTGTCTGTCTGTAACAACAGAGAGAGTTTCCATACCAGGAGATCTGTACCTCAATGAAATCACGTGAAAATTTTTTTCAAAACCTCTGACCAACAACCAGATCAAGAAATCATAAGGACCATCAGCCAGATACAAGTCAAGTGTTCTTGCAGGCTCTAAGGATGGAAAGGTCACTTTGAGCTGGTGTGTAAGAAAAGGCATGTGAAGGGGGGGGGGGCTTTGTGAGAGGGCGGCAGATTCTGGACTTGTACCCTCCAAGATTCCCTTCCATCCACTTTGTATGTTCCTGGGGTGAAGATAGTATCTGCGAGGCCATCCATCCCAATTCAGATGAAAGATCCTTGAAGGTGGGGACTTTTTACCTTTCTTTGTATACCCAGTGCTTAGCCCAGGGACTCATTGGCACATGTGTTTTTCAAAATGTGTGTGTGTATGTGTATGTGTGTGTTATATAAAATGCTTATACACACACACACACACACACACACACACACACACACACACACAAAATGCTTGTCAATTGACTAAGACACCACTGCCACCTAGTGGCCACTCTTGGGATTGTAGACATCCCCAGGAGATTTAGAATCCAATCCAACAAACCTTTAGTGAGGACCTTTTCCGTGCCAGCCTCTGTGCCCCGAGCTGGGGATACCAAGATAAAGGCAAGACACTCCCTTCCCTCATGGGTTACATCCTATAGAGAGAAACCCCAGGTAAAGGGGGGGAGGCAAAGCAGTTGGGAGAATAGGAAAGGCTTCATGGAGGAAGAGGCCCTGAGTTGAGTCTTGTGAAGGAAGCTAGAGATTCCAAAGACTGAACTGAAGAGAGGGCATTTTTGGCATCAGGAACAGCCTGTGCAAAGGAATGGAGGTGGGAAGTGAGTCACATGTGAAAGGCTCTTAAAACCCTTGGTTTCCTTCAAAATTCAGTGCAAACACTAAATTGGACTGGAATATGGAATATCAAAAGTAGAATATGATATTTGCCTAGAATGGTAGGATGCAGACTGTGACAGGCTTTAAATGTCCAACTTCACACTTACTCTCCTTACACACACACACACACACACACACACACACACACACACACACACACACACACTGTTTCTCCTTCTGCCCTCTAGGGCCAAGAAGACCAAACCCAATCCCTCTTCTATGTGACAGCCCTTCAGGTTCTTGAAAACGTTTCCCATGTCTCACCACTACGTCTTCTCTCCTTCAAGCTGAACACATCCAGTTCATTCAAGCCATGGTCTCAAGTGCCCTCCCCTGTTACTTTCCATTGAATGTTCAACCCATCCATCCCAAAGTTTAGCCCCAAAATGGACCAACCATCCAGGGGCTTTTGACTTCCTCTTTCTTCCTCCTTCCTCTTCCTTCCATCCTTTCTCTATTACTCTTCTTCTCTCCCATCATTCCTTTGACATCCTTATTCTTTTTCCTCTCCACATTTCCAGAAAAGCGATGACACCCAGTGCTCTAGATTCTAATCTATGGGATCTTTATTATAGCCAAGAGTGAAGGAGGGAAACAAGGGAAGGCCCTAGCTGGGCAGGGAAACAGACAAATGACTGAGAAAGGGAGGACCCCCCATCCTCTGCACTCTGGGTAGTGCTAGGGGAGTCTTTTCATCCAGAGGTGGATACCATTTTGAGACCTAAGAACCAGCTTTGAAATAGGTAGGGGAGGTTTTGTGGTATCTGGCTTCAGCTCAAATAAGAGCAGGGTCAGAGAAAGAACTACCTTCATTTCATTCATGGCAAACTTCTGTCCAATGCAATTCCTAGAAACATGGGAGAGAGAAGGGGAGAAGAGAGGTTTCAGATTCCCTTAACTCAAGACCTAGCAGAGATTCATCCAGTCTCAATCACCCATTCTGGCATTCCCACAACCTGGTTTCAGCTACATTTCTAGATTGACTCCCAGAGTCCTTGGCCCTGGACAGGCATGTACAAGACTAAGACCAACAAATGTTATCAGTTATGCATCTGACATTAACCTTGTATCCAAGACTTATCACCACCAACCATTTCCATATTTTCTTTGCCCAAGACCTCAGGCAATTCTTGGTGTAGCCCAACACCCAAGATGTCCCCAGTGACACACACAACACAGCAAAACACAACACAGACAAATTTGAAAAGTCACCCAGGGGTACTCCACCCCCACAACCATATTACTTTATCATAGATAGGTCTTGATTTAGCTCTATATCTTTTCTTCCTTCCTAAAAAGCAACAGCAGTAAAATAGACCAGTATAACAAAACCTACAAAAAAAAGCCTTGGTCTTCTATTTTCATCAGCTGGTTTCAGGCAACTTCAACATTAAAGAGAGACTAAAGGCTGGTAGACTCAGGACTTTCAGCAGTAGATTCTTTCTTCTCAGTCCCACCACCGCACTGAACTATTTTTCTTATGGTAGAAACACTGAGCTCCCACCACTACAGCCTCATATCCTTTATGTTCCCAGTAAACCAAATAATTACTAACATTTAAATAGGCAAGCATTTGGCAAGCATTTGTTAAACATTTTCTCCATGCCACATACTAGGCTAAATGTTAGGAATATAAGGAAAGGCAAAAAAAAAAGTCCCTACTCTCAAGGAGCTAAGGGAGAAAAAATTGCAAAGTACATTACATGCTATTTCCATGTTTTAAACTAAAATATATCCATCAAGGAGAGTCTGAGATTTAAATCATGCTTAACCAGGAAAAACTACTTTTGATCATTGGTCTCTCTCCTTACATGCTTAATTATGGAATTTTATTTTCCAATTCCAGAACTGAAATTCTGAGGGAAGAGGATAAACTAGACATCAAAACTAATGTTTCTTACTCGAGCACCATGATTCAAGTCTCACATCCTCCCAAGCATGTAGAGGGGCCAGAGGAGTCAGGGGATAATCAAAAGTAGTTTTAATGTAATGGATGTATTTTTGTTCAAGAGCCACTCAGTGTGTCTCAGGATGAATAAAATCACCCAGTCCTAGAAATGAGAATAAGGGTTTTAAAAAGACTGCTTTTTGGCTCCCTTTTACATGTTGCTTTCTCTCAGTAGAATGTAAGTTCATTGAGGACAAGAACTGTCTTTGTTTTTTATAGTTCAAATAAAAAGTATGCTCTCAAGGTTATAATCATAATGTCCATAAGACATTGCTAGAGTTGCTAATAAGGATTAAGTTTTTTTTACATCATCAGTCTTTTTGTCCAAGTTCAGAATATTGTTGTTCTGAGATAGATTCATCTCAACTGCATTGCTGAGTGTAAATTTAAGGAAAAAACAGATCATAGGGACTATAAGTTCTATATATAAGGCCCCAGAGCTGTGAGCTACAGATTGTAAATTCACTTGCTTAATTATAGGAAGTTAACTAGGGACTCTCCACCCTTGTTTTACCTTATGGTGACCAAGCCCAGTGTAGTGGATGTGATTCAACTAAATTGAAAATCCCCCAATTTATTTTTGTGCCTCTGGACCATTCTTTCTTGTCCAGTGCAAGCAGGTGACCATTTTATGACCACTTAATGGAGATGCCCCATACTTCTTTCAATCTGTGACCTACCTCCCACTAATATATCATTTTGGACCTTCAAGAGCAAGGTCTATCAACCAATGACATTCTGTTTTTTGCCATGCCTCTTTAGCATGGGTAAGAATAAACAATGTATTCATATATAAATCATACAGGAATATAGAGTCTAAAAGAAGGGCTCTATAATAGTCCTCAGACTTTAATGTAATGTCCATTGCCTGTTTACTAGCTGCAAAACTCACTTGCACAATTGTAAGAATGTGACGAAGTGGGCAGAGCAAAGATGGTGGCATAGAAGCAAGAAAACTCTGTGGCTCCCCCCATAACCACCTCAAATACCTATAAAATAGGATTCTTAACAAATTTTAGAGCTACAGAACCCACAAAGTGACAGAGAGAAACAAATCTCCCTCTGAAGGCAGCCCAGCAGGCCGGCAGGAAGGGTCCATCCCAGCCCACTGGGAGCCAAGCCCAGCCCAGGAGCCTGCAGTTGTAGCCCCAGGGTGGCCCCAACCAACAGCAGCCAGAACGTACCTCAGGAGAGTAGATCACCAGCAGCAGTAGCAGTTTCCAGAAATATTAACCCATAAGTTCCAAAGACAAAGTAAAAGGTTAGTGGAACTCTGGGCGGGGGGGGGGATAGGGTGGCGGGGACAGAGTGCAGTCTGGCCTCTGCCCCTGGAGCAAGAAGCTGTGGAGACACCACAGCTGTGCAGCCACCTCCATGTGGCTGCTTCAGATCTCCCAGCCTGCAGATCATAGGAGGGGCCACGCAACCATTCAGAGAGGGAATCACTCTTGCTTTAGTCTGCTTGGATCTGGATCATAGTCTTGGGTGGTGGTCTTGAGGTGTGTGACCAGTGAGATAGAGCTGATGTGAGCTATAGAGACAGCATCCTCCTAATAGCTCTGGCAGCTGTGAAAACCCCAGTGATTTGGGACAAAGCTCTCCCCTCTGGAAGCAGAGTTCTACTGTGGCAAAGAGCTCAAAAGTTAAGTAATTGACTGGCAACATAAGCAAGCAAAGGAAGCAAAGCAAGCACAGCAATACAACTTTAGATTCCTTTTTGGGGGACAAAAAGGATCATAGCATGGAATGGGAGGAAGACAACACAGTCAGAACTCCTGCACCAAAAACTTCCCAAAAAAATATGGAGCAGTTCAAGAAGGATTTTGAAAATCAAGTAAGAGAAGTGGAGGAAAAATTGGGAAGAGAAATGAGAATGATGCAAGAAAATAATGAAAAGAAAGTCAAAAACCTGACTGAAGAAAATACCATCTTAAAAAATAGACTAACTCAAATGGCAAAACAGGTACAAAAAGCCAATCAAGAGAAGAATGCCTTAAAAAGCTAAATTTGCCAGATGGAAAAAGAATTTCAAAAGCTCACTGAAAAGAATTTCTTCAGAATTAGAGTAGAGCAAATGGAAGCAAAAGATTTTATGAGAAATCAAGATATTATTAAACAGATCCAAACAAATGAAAAAATAGAAGGCAATGTGAAATATCTCATTGGAAAAACCACTGACCTGGAAAATAGATCTAGGAGAGACAATTTAAAAATTACTGGACTACCTGAAAGCCATGATAAAAAAAAAGAACCTAGAAATCATCCTTCAAGAAATTCTCAAGGAAAAATGCCCTGATATTTTAGAACTAGAGAACAAAATAGAAATTGAAAGAATTCACCAATCACCTCTTGAAAAAGATCCAAAAAAACCTCCTAGGAATATTATAGTCAGGTTTTAGAGTTCCCAGATCAAGGAAAAAATATTACAAGCAGCCAAGAAGAAACAATTTGAATATTGTGGAAACACAATCATGATGACACAAGATCTAGCAGCTTCTACATTAAGGGATCAAAGGGCTTAGAATATGATATTCCAGAGGTCAAAGGAGCTAGGATTAAAACCAAAAATCACCTACCCAGCAAAACTGAGTATAATGTTTCAGGGGAAAATATGGTCATTCAATGAGGTGGAGGACTTTCAAGCATTCTTGATGAAATAGAGTTGAATAGAAAATTTGACATTCAAATACAAGAAGCAAGAGAAGCATGAGAAGGTAAACAGGGAAAAAAATCATAAGGAATGTGACAAAGTGGAGTGGCTAGGTGGCACATGTGACCTTGGACAGGTCACTTAGCCCCAATTTCCCTGCCTTCCCCCTTCCAAAAAAAAAAGCAAAAAGAATGCAACAAAGACATCTCCATCATGTTTGCTCAAATTCCATGACCAAAAGAAGCATGAGTGGTGGCATGGTATGGAAAATCCCCCCAATATGTTCTTAGAACATATGTATAGCTCCTGCCTAACCTAAGAAGAAGCCATCCATCTTGTGACCACCTAATCAGTGGAGATATTCCTTGCTTCACTCAACTTGTCACCCTGCTGACGGATCATTTTTGCTTTTTTTTAGCTTATGTATCATATGTCAACCATTATTCTGTATTTGGTATGAGATGTTGAGTGTCTAGATATCTAACCCCATAAAAATAGGGCCTGGAAGGAGGTGGCATCTCAGATTATAAGGAATATCTGAGGTCCACTTAATAGAAGGGACCATGGACCCTTTAATAAAATACCGTTGGTTCAGACCTCTTCCTTAGTCTCTCATATTGTAGGTTAAATACTTTTTATCCTCATATTACCATACATCAACTGAAGTTCTTGGTTTAGAAGCAACTTGTTACTGAAAAGTTCAAAGCCCACTTGTCTGGAATTAGCCTTCGGAGAGTAAACTTACAGAAAACCTCTGATTTGGATTTTGACCACATCAAGTTAGATGTTGCTTGCCACAGATGGCTAGCTACATATGAATTCAGCAGATATCATTAACCAAGGAAGACTAATGCAGATGTAAGTGCTCTGTCTCAGAGGCTATGTGATGGTGATACTGAAGGAAAAGAGAGAGCTCTAGGAAAATGATAAATGTTGGAGAATATGTGATAAAATTGGAACACTAACATATGGTGGAGTTGGGAACTGGTCCAACCATTCTGGAGAGCAATTTGGAACTATGCCCAAAAGGCTATAAACTGCATACCCTTTGACCCAGAAATACCACTTCTAGGTCTGTATCCCAAAGAGATCACAAAAATGGGAAAATCACTCACTTGTACAAAAATATTTATAGCAGCTCTTTATGTGGTGGCAAAGAACTGGAAATTGAGGGGATATTCATCAATTGGGGAATGGCAGAACAAGTTGTGGCATACAAATGCAATGGAAAACTATTGTGTTATAAGAAATGATGAACTGGTGGGCTTCAGGAAAACCTGGAAAGACATATATGTTATATTATATTATATATATTATGAACTGATACTCAGTGAAATAGGCAGAACCAGGAGAACATTGCACACGGCCACATAGTGCAATGATTGACTTTGATAGACTTTGCCCTTCTCAGCAATGCAAGAATCTAAGACAACTCCAAATGACTCACAATGGAAAGTGCTATCCACATCCAGATAAAGAATTCTGGAGTCTGAATACAGATGGGAGCAGACTATTTACTCTCCTTTTCTTTTGTTGTTTTTGTTTCTTCTTTCTCGTGATTCTTCCCATTGGTTCTAATTCTTCTTTATGTTATGACTAATGTGAAAATATGTTTAATATGAATGTATAAGTAGAGCCTACATCAGATTGCATGCATCTGGGGGATGAGGAGGGCAGGGTGGAGGAGAAAATTTAAAACTCAAAATCTTGTGGAAGTGAATGTTGAAAACTAAACATAAATTAATTATTTTTTTAGAGAAAAGATACAGCTCTATGTGACACCCAGGTAAGTGGACCACAAACAAATGGAAGCGTTACTGAGAGGTGGAGATTTCTACCAGACTGTGTCATCAGTGAATGTGAACTTTGTTTCACTGAAGCAGCCTTCACTGCCTGAGTTGTCTGTAGATAGCAAATGGCTGGTGAAAGACTATGAGAAGTGATCCAAGAAATAAAACCATGAAGCTAAGACTCAGGTTTCATTCCCAAGCAGGCAGTCTCCTGTTGAGACAATAGGAGGCACTGGGACCATTCAGTGGAGCACTCTACCAAAATGTGGCTGACCACATTTATGGAGCCCAGAAGCGAACAGTGGTACTGAATGTGTATTATTCTATAAAAGTACTGCATGAAGACTTTCAATGGATAGGTCAAGAAAGCTCCCTCCCCCATCCCCTAGTTACTAAGAAACCAATTTGCTGGTTCCAGATGTCACTAAGAAGTGAGAAGCTTGGGGCTCAGTGTGTCCAAAGAAATGCCTTTAGAGCTGAGCTATGGAAAGAGATAGCGAAAACATGAGTCATATGCATTAGTAGCAGCCGATCATTTCACCAGGCAAATCCAAGTAGGAATGAGAAGCATCTGTGTTGAAGAGAAGCTAATGTGTTGTGGGAGAGGTACTACTCAGAGTATGGATTCCCCACCGCGATCCACTGTAACCATAGCAGACATTGAAAACAAGCTACTACTTAAAGAAATGCTCACTTTAGAGGGGTGGGCACACCAGCCTACTACTTTGGGCTTTGGAGTCTCATAGAATGTGGAGGGGGAGAAACACTCATGGCCATGGCGTCTCTTGACTAAGAAAGACAGGATGAAGCCAACCATGACTCCTGCTCAGAAGAGCCCTGACAAACAAACTGCTATGAAGGGAACATGCCTTTATCAAGCACCTGCTATGTGCTGGGCACTGTGCTAAGTGTTTAACAAAAACAGTATCTCATTTGATCGACAACAACCCTGTGCAGTAGGTACATATCACCCCAATTTTACAGTTGAGAAAGCTGAGGTAGACAAAAGTCACATAGATATTCCATATCTGAGGTCTGACTTGAACTTGCGTCTCCTGCCTCCAGGCTCAGCATTCTATTAGCTGCCCTTGCTGCTTTCTCTTTCGTTCAGGGTCCAGAAGGTAACCTACACTCACCCCCACCTTCTGTGTCTGACTCATTCATATATTTATTGCATTCATTCATTGCATTCTGAGAAGAAGGAACTCATGCTGGCCACGCTGACTCACCTGGATCCTGCCGAGAAGGGCAGATAAGCATGGGAATGCTGGAGGGTCAGGTTCTCAGAAGAGAAGTGGAGAGGATTGAACACTGCAAGAGGACCCCTGGGTCAGTGAAGCTGTGTTGGGGGCTGTTTACCCTACATACACACCCCCACCCCAGCCTCCTTTCACACATGCTCACACACACACAAACACACACACACACACACACACCAGCCCCTTCTCACACATACACACACACACACACACACACACACACACACCCCACACTGCTAACAATGCTAGAGAGAGTTTATCTCTCAACCTTTGGAGGGTGCTCCTCCAGCTCCCTACAAACTCCATACACATCCATACCACCTCCCCTGAGTCCTATTCCCATCGTGGGGCCAACATACTTCTGGATCTGCCCACACCCTGGGGTTGTGGTGAAGAGCATATATGTGCAGTGAAACTGAGTTTCCTAGGGAAAGAAAAAGAAAAAACTTTGTAAGGTAAACAGTGACCTTCTCTGGAATAGAAGGCAAAGGTCACCAGCTCTGCCCTTGCCTTGGCAGGGTTGTCAAGTGCCTCCATGTGGTTTACTAATTGTTCAAGGCCACTGACCTGGACCCACCCCTTTTGTTGCTTAGTCAGTTCAGTCGTGTCTGATTATCCCTGACCCCATTTGGGGTTTTCTTGGCAAAGATACTGGAACAGTTGGCCATTTCCTTCTCCAACTCACTAACAAAAGAGCTCAATGATATCTATTAGCCTCCCAAACATGACTGACCAGGCAGGCCCCCAAAATAGTTAGAATAATGATACCTCCTCCAGCACCACCATGAGGGGAAGGATTATAGATTATAGGTCTGGCAGATTGTTCCTGCCCAGTTTAGTCCCAAAAAGGCACTAGACAGGGGCTCAATTAGTATCTGCATAATTATGTTACCCTCAAACACCCCACTGAGTGCACTGAGGGTGGCAAGGGCTTCCCTAGGGGGTCTTATGCTACAGAAGATGGACAAAGTTAAGTTTTGTGGGGGTTAGGGGAAGGGCAGAGAATAAACATTTATGTACAACTTTTTGCCATCACTCTGCTAAATGCTTTGGGGGGGTGCTTATCTTAGAAATATTGACTCATTAGATACTCACAATAACTTTCTGAGATAGGTTCTATTATTATTATTCCCCCATTTTACAGTTGAAGAAATTGCCCAAATTCACACAAAGGTCAAATTTGAACTCAGGTCTCCCTGATTCCAGGATAGTGATCTATCCCTTAGCTCCCTCACTGAGAGCCCTCAGCTTGGCAGCGGAAGTGATAATCGTGGCTTTTAGTGCAGGGCTTTGAGGTTTTCAAATATTATTGCATACATTGTATTATTTGACTGGCAATAACCCTGAAGGGCAAGTGCTACAGTATCATTATCTCCATCCCACAGACAAGAAAGAGAAGCAAAAGTTTCGCACATTAACAAACTGCTAGTAAGTGCCTTAAGATTAAAACCCAGGTCTCTGGACCCAAGTTCAGTCTCCTTTCCATAGTCTCACTGGGTGTGGTGGCTCTGGGGCTTTCAGAAGGAGCCCTAAGCAATGGGGAGGGGGGGGGGTAAGGGGGCACATTTGGAGGGAGGAGGAAGAGAGATCCAAGTCCTTTTCCCACCCTAAAAGGTTTTTCTGTTAAGGAAAAAAAAAGTGTGTTCAGGGTATACAGGCTGGCTATAATGCATTTCAAAACTCATATATTACTTCTGTTTTCTCTGTTATGAAGTATAATCTCTGGATTAGAAAGGAAGAAGCATAAAGGGCTAAAAGGAACTAGGAAGATAACTGTGGGACATGTTTGTGACATGGACAAGTACCTTGGACAGTTCCCTTCCCTCCCCCTTGGTGTCCCCACCTAAAAAGTGGGGAGATTCCAACATGCTATTTTTTATAGTCACATCCAGCTCTGAAACATCCTCTTTCAGAGATATTTTGATTGTTGTGGTCATGTCCTTAGTTCTCAAAGAGGACCATGACATCAGGAAGATGATGCCATGACTTGCAGTTGACTTTGATTTGAGGGAGAGAGAGCTATGCAAGGTCATCAGCCTAACTTTTCCCTCCAGAGCCATCTGGGGTCAGTGGCCAGATATAGATCTGGACAATTGGAGATGGCCCAGCATGCATTGGGAGCTTAAATTAGCTTAAAAAGCAGAGTTTTCACCTTGCCTGAGGCAACCACCCATCTATTAGCACTTCCTTGAATACCAAGGGTACTATGCAGTATACTGACCTACTTGGGAACTCCTTTGAGCTTGAAACTTCCTCTGAAGTGAATTTTATAGTCTAGGAAACAGAACATTACTGACCCAAGTGTGATAGGCATGAGCAGAAAACAAGAGAGATGAGTGGTCGCTTCTCAGGAGTAGGAAGGAAGCTAACCTGCCTGGCAGGATTTAAAAATAAAGTCTGGCATAAGATATATTCTCATTTGAAACTAGAGTGGAGCATGGAGCTCAAGGTTGAGCAATCTTAAAGCTCAAATGATCTCTTCTCCAAAGTGGGCAGGAGCTCTGAGGTCGTCTCGTGCAAGCTCCCACCCTTCCAGCAGGTGCCCCACAAATATGGAGCATGAGTCTAAGTAGGAGAGGCTACCTGCTCTTAAGAAGTGGCCATCTGGAAAGGTGATGCTCTCCTCGATATCCCTACCAACAGATGGCACAGGAGGATAGAGACGCAGGGCTTCCTTGATGCACATGGTGGTGTATGGAAGCTGGCCCAGGTGGTCCCTGAAATCAGACAGAAGGTGTGTAGCACCTACTTTGTGCCAGGACTTCGCAAATATTATCCCATTTGCTCCTCACAGCAGCCCTGGGAGGTAGGTACTGTTCACATCCCCGTTTTTCAGCTGAGGAAACAGAGGCAAACAGAAGGCAGGTGTCTTACCCAAGATCACACAGCTAGTAAATTATTGGAACCCAGGTCTTTCTGACTCCAAGCCCCACACTCTATCCACTGCACCAACAAACTGTGATACTACTGTTCACCAATAGTGGTGTAATAAAAAAAATAGTGGGGGCCCTAGAAGAACTCACAAAGAGTCTTTGGCATGAGGGTGCAGGAGAGGGGCAGGGGGACCATAGATTTTGAGAAGGATCTTTTCATTTTTCCTGATTCTAATGTCCTTGCCCCAACTATCCCAGCCTACCTCTTCCCACACCTTTGAACCCCATGTCTCCCCTAAAGGTGATGACATGATTACTAATTCGGTACTGAAGCTTCTAATTCATTTTTGATAAGCAAACCAGAAAAGATACCATTTCAAAACATTTTCAACTTGAACCAGAGCATCTTACGCCCTTGTAGACTTTAAGAGGGCCCTGTTACCAGCTGCAGCACTGGGACTTCCAGATACAGTAAGCCCTTTTCTCTTTCTGTCCACAGACACAACAGGGTGGTTTCAGGGGTCCTCACTCAACTCCTTAGACCCTCTCTTCACCCTGTAGTATGTTATTGCAGTCAGCTACATTCAATGGCTGCAGGGGCTCTGCTCTACTTGGAAGCTATAACAGTGACCGGTTTCTCTGATCAAAGGCTTGCTAGATATGAAGTGATTTTGTTATGCGAAGAAATTGTGACTCCAAAGCACTGTTCACTTCCTGATACACCTACCTCAGGGAACCTCTCTGTGACTGTTCCTCTGTCGTTGACATGGCCACAGGACCCCACAATGACCTTTCTGACATCCTGGCATATAATCGACACGCATTCTATGCCATCATTTTTGGCAGCTGCTTCCTAACTTAGGCTCCTTTCAACTATATGGAAATTGACCACTTGTTGTCATTGATCAGCTCATTATTTGAGTCAAAGCATTTCCTGGTTCCAAGGCCACAGCCAGCTTCATTGCTAAAATTGTTCTAAAAAAGATTGTGCCCCACTGTGGTCTTCCTGCTCACATTGACTCAGACAAAGGGCCTCATTCCACTGATACCGTTCTCTCCCAAATCTATTTTTGTTTTGAGCTAACCTCCAGATTTCATACCCCCTGTTGTCCCCAGGGTTTTGGCCAAATCGAACATATGAACAAAGAACTCTTAACACCATAACAGGCAAACTGTGCACTTAAATTTCCTGAAATACTCCCTTTGGGGGCAGGTACTATAGTGGATAGAGAGCCAGACCTGGAGTCAGGAAGACCTGAGTTCAAATCCAGCCTCAGACACTTACTAGCTATGTGACCATAGGCACATTACTTAACCCTGTTTGCCTCAGTTTTCTCATCTCTTAAATGAACTGGAGAAGGAAACAGCAAACCACTCTAGAACTTTTGACAAGAAAACTCCAAATAGGGTGCTGAACAATAGCACTCCCCCTTGCTTTTTGTCATCTGTGAAAAAGGCCAAGGTGGTAAATTGACAAGCACCCTGACACACCCAGGATGGCCTGCTAGCACAGGTTCTTTGATCTGCTTTTCTAGGAAAGACCATTCAGAAGGGGGTTAACAATCCTACTTTTAATTACCTTCACTAGTTCAGGGGAAAGGTCAGCACTCTGAACTTGGAGAAAATACAAGCAAAGAAATTAGCACGAAGACCAACAGACAGGCTCTGACTGCCTGAATCAAAGCAATATTGCTAGATACTTTACATACACCACTGGATTGAGACAACCTTTACATCTGAGTAGTTGGAGCATCTGAACATAAGGGCTGCTCAGTTTTGACCAGGAAATCAAACAGTCCTTCCAATAAGCAAATTTCCAAAGCAAGCAAAACACCAACTCAGTGTGTGTGTGTGTGTGTGTGTGTGTGTGTGTGTGTGTGTGTGTGTGTAAGAGATATTTCTTTTGCTTCTTATGTACAGGAAATTACAAAACAGACTGAGGGAACTTCGCAATGCAGGGGCTGCAGTACAGACCAGGCCATTAGACTTTTCACTGCATGATTTTCACCCTGGAGTTAAGGTCTACATCAAGAATTTCCAGTGGATTAGTAGAACTCAGTATCTGAGTGGGAAGTATCTGACTGGGAAGGCCCATTCAAAGTATTGCTGACCATTTCAATTGCAATGAAGATCAGAGAAAAACACTGTTGGATATGCTGTGCCTATAGAAAACCTCCTTACTGTTGCACATGAGACCCATGTATCAAAAAAATTTTTTCTGCTTTATCTTAATAGTCATACCTAGTGCTTCTCCTTCCCCAGTTTTTAATCCAGAGAATAAAAAATTGTCAGCTGTGGAAAATTGATACTTTTTACAATACCATTTGTTTTATGCATCATGGTCATACTCATTGTATGTTTTAGATCTTACTAATTTTCTTGTTGTTGCTTAATTCCACTGTTCTTACTAGTTGTTCTTTCCAAAGTCACACCTCCCAAGAGGACCAGAAAAGACTTAATAATATCACTAAACTTCATAGTGATATAGAACATTCTTTGCATCATCTTAGAGCAATTGGGCCCTATGGATGCTGGGTTTGTCATCACATCCATCAGAACAATCCTTATGGATGGATAGTATTCCCTTGTACTGAAAATGAAATTCTCCCATACCCATTGACTCTGGATGTCTTAAAACACCATATTTGAAAGGACTTTTTTATACCCTTTGCTTTAGCCACTGGTACTATTTATGCCGCCAGAAGGAAAACAGAAGATAACAAATCAAGACCAATATCATTGACCCAACTTTATAACAAACAAGTTTTTTAAATTTAATGGGACCCATAAAATTCAGAACTGTATTACTCGTACTTGCCCCGCCCATTCTGAGTTTTCATTTCTGTGTAATCAAGAAGTCAGGTCCTAATGACATTGTAGATTTAGGAGATTTGAAGACTTTTGCTTTTCCTGATATTACCAAAAGAGACCCTTTTATTGGTGCTAAAATCCTGCCTCTTTGATGGGATTAAAGACAAGAAACCTCAATGTATTTCTTTGACCAACCTAGGATGATAATGAGTCTAGGTAGACCAAGAATGGTGCTACCTTTTTGTTTTGTTTTGTTTTGCAGGTGGGAAGGCAGGGCTTTAAGAAACTTGCCCAAGGTCACATGGCTAGTAAACATGTCAAGTGTCTGAGGCTGGATTTGAACTTAGGTCCTCCTGACTCCTGGATGAGTGCTCTATTCACTGCTCCACCTAGCCGCCCCAATAATTCAGTACAAATTTATACTGTAAGAATAATTGAACCTTTGGAGGAGTTGTATGCCCCCTCCCCTTCTCAAGTTCCTCAGGAACTAGTAACTCCTGGACAATTCTTTATTTGTGGCAGTGATATTTATTTGGGATGTGTGGAATTGCCTGTATGACCCTCCCAGTATCAGTCTTTAATCAAACCATAGGACTAGTGGAAAGGAAAACTACAAGAAACTTGGGAGCTGGTGGTTTAAATATCAAAAAAAAAAAAAAAAGAAGAAGAAGAAGAAGCCCTAACTAACTAATGGAGATGTGAATACAATCCACAGCCTAAGAAAGAATATAGGCTAGGGATGAGATCCCCTGGTAGCTATTTCCATTTAAAGGGGTTACAGCCCTACAGCAGGCTGCTCTCACTTGAAAGTGAGAAATTCAGGCAGTTGAATCCCCTCCACAAGTTGAGTCCATCCCCAAATCGAAGTCAATTATTGAGCACAAATGGTCTCACAAAATTGTATGATGTTACTGGGAGGAGTCTGAATATAATCAATCCATCTTTTTCCTACATTAACCGATCAGAAAAAATCAGGACAAGCCTTCATAAAAATCCAACAGTTTATAGCAGAAATGCGATTGCCTAAATGTGATGACCCCTAGTGAAATCCTTCTTCATGGTTCATTTGGTTGTAGGAGAATGGTATATTAGTCACCACAGGAAAACAGACTGTCTTTGTTTTATGCATAATTATTATTCTTAGATTCTATGTTAGCTATTATTCTAAACTATTTGAAAGGGTCCTTCCCAATGTTCTTATCTTGGTATATAATGCTGATAATGAACATATAAAAAACTTTTATAAATTTGGCCCCAAGGATCAAAGAAAGGGAAAAATTGGGAGAACCAACACTGACTCCATTTTGCAAACAGCTTCCATTTTGTTATTTTCCTGAAAATCACCTGATTTGGGGAAATTCCACTTGCTCACTCTGCCCCTCCCAACTTGGAGAGTCCCTAGTCTTTCCTCCAATAAGAAATCAGAATACCTAATTCTATATCATGTTTTATATCCTGTATATTTTCTTTTAATATGTAAAAAATCTGTGCAAAATCTATATTTAGGGTGTCTGTGCCTCCTGAGGGTCCTTTGACCCAGTTGTTATGTTTATCTGCAAATGAATTGCATGGCTCACAACCTGTCTCCTCAATTATTATAACTCCCCACAGCATAGCTGGATCATAGAGTGTATAGAGAGAATTAAGGCATTTAAAAAAAACCGGGAAGGTAAGAAGGGTAACACTGTGAAAGGCTTGAAATACCAGCGAATTTTATATTTGATAGAGAAGCTAATAGGGAACCACTAGAATTTATTAAGTGAGGGGAGGGGTAACACGATCATATCCATGCTTCAGAAAGATTACTTTGGTAGAGGATAAGTGAGATCAATTAGAAAGCTGAACTAACATACTAGATTTTTGTCCTGTCCCACAACAGTCACAAAAGTCAAGCTTTTTTTTTTTGTATGGAGTCAATGGGAGGAGAGGGGAGGATGTGTAAGAAAGAACCCCTTTCCTTCTCTCTCCTGAGTACTTACCAAGTGATGGTGGTCCCGTCCCCCAGGACTCCCCTGATCTCTTCCCGGCATTTCTGCTGATGCTCAGGATGTGTGGCCATGGCATACAGGAGCCAGGAAATGCCACTGGCTGTGGTGTCATGGCCCTCAAACATGAATGTGTCCACCTCGGCCTTCAGCTCTTCATCTGTCAAACTGTCCCCGCTCTCTGTCTGAATGAAGCCCTTCTTGTCAGTCATCTTTGAGGACCTGAGGGTGACCTCCTACCTAACTGGATTAAATGGGTATGTCCAGTCTATAGACATCTCTGGAAATCTAACATGCAGAGCAAGAGATGATATTGTCCTATTGCTCCTGCCCTGGTAAAACTCCATCTGGAGTACTATGTTTAGTTATGGGCATCACAGGTTACCTAGAGAAAGTCCAAAGGGGAGCAAGCAATCAGGATAGTTAGAGGGTCCTGAAACTACATCATATCAGGACTGTTTAAAGGAGCTAGGAACATTCACCCTGGAGAAGACTAGGAGTCTGGGAGATGGTTACTTTCTTCTCATGTTTGAAAGATTATCACATAGAAGAATACAAATCGCTCTGTTCAGCTTCAGAGAATAGAACAAGGACCAATGAATGAAGGTTACAGGGAAACATTTTGACTCGAGAGAAGAATAAAGCTCCTAACAATGAGAGCTGTCCAAGAATGGAAGAGGTTGCCTGAGGAAGGAGGCCACCTCCCCATCAAGAGGTTTTAGAACAGGGTGAAATCACAACTTGTCAGGGAGACTGGAGAGCAAGCATCTTTTAATCTGTGTCATGACCCCTTCGGCAGTCTGGTGAAGCCTATGGACGCCTTCTCAGAATGCACAAAATAAAACACAGAGGTTCTAAATGAAACTAAATGTGAGGGAAAATAAAGATGGAATTGTCCCCCAAAACAAGTTAAGACACCAAGTTAAGAAATCTTGCTTCAGAGGAAGTTAGTACATTGGGAGTAAGGGTAAGGCAGGTATCTCTTAGGTTCCTTCCAACTCTTAGGTGCTACAAAAACTAGAGATAAATGGTCAGAATTAAGTTAATAGGGAAGACAAGTTCCACACCCAACCCTCCTCTGGTGGGATGAACCCTAAAGCCCCATAATGCTCACCCCAGCACAGAGGAGAATGTCCAGGAAATCTAAGTGTCTCTTTTGGGAGATGGCCTCCAGCCCTCCTTCCTGTTCCAGTTGCTGCTTTCTCCTCCGAATCACCTGGTATGCGCTAGGAAAGCAGATTGTATTCATGGAACAGGAATCCTCAAACCCCTGGGCAATGGCCATGCACGTCAAGAGATCTTTCCCCTGCCCAAAGCTTCCTCACAGAAGAATAAAGGAACTACTCACTGGAGCTTCAGAGAGCTAAAATGGGGCTCAACAGGAGAAATTCCTAGAGGGCACATGCTAAGTTGGAGCAATGCCCCTGTTCTTAGACATGTCTAAGTAGAGCCTGGATTATCCTCTCTGAGGAAACAAAGATTGCTATGTAAAATGGGTGGGTTGGCTAGGAGCCCTCGAAAGTCCTTCGCAGCTCTTAGCTCTCCAGATTTCAAGCCCATGTCTCTGTGGCTATATTCTCCTGGAACTTGCCTTAGCACCTAGAACCTCCTCATCCTGGGACATCTAACTTCCCCTGTGGCCTTCTCACTGTGGAATATCCCTGCTCCAGTTTGCCCCTCCTCTCCCAATAGTTAGTTTCTTCTGAAGCCTTCATTTTGTGGAAGGGCAGAGGCTGCCTAGCCTTCATTCTCCTCCTGTTCCTCACTTTTCAGACTTTAAAATCATGTCCCCATGCCAGGCACCTTCATCTCCCCCTCCCCCAGCCCTTCAGCTACCTTTTTGCGTGTTCTTTCTCCATTAGAATGTAAATTTCTCAAGTTTGGGAACTTTCTTTTTGCTTGGATTTATATCCCCAGCATTTAGTACAGGCCTTGGCTCATACTATGTGCTTAATTTTTTCTCTTCTTCCTCCCTCCTTTCCTTCCTTGCTTCCTGACTCTTTTCTTTTCTTCTTGTGGGCTCTTATGTTTCCTGGGGGTGAGAATGCTGACCTCAGCAGCAGAAAGGGAGAGAACATGGGGAAAATCCTGGGCAGAAGCCATGGGGAGTGTCCATTTTCAGAAAGTGTTGTCTTATTCCTTGGTGGGAAAGGGCCTCCTTGTACCAGTACCGGAGATCCTAAATGTCTACTGTTTCCTGTTCCATCTCTTCAACTGAACACACATCTATGAATACATGGGAAAGCCTAACCATATACAGGTGCCTGCTTGTGCTTTTATGGAGATATACATTTCTGTGTGCTTTCGTATGAGGGAGATTCTGCAAAATTCCAGGCCCTCCTCAATGGCCCCTCTCCAGTGTTATCTCTGGGTATCTCAGAATGTGTATGTTTAGGTGGGAGGCTTGAGAATGCGGGTGGATTCCTTGTGTTGACTTGGCTTCAAATCTTCTGTAAAATTCCTGTGTGAATGAATGATCCTGATCCATGGTGGGGGCCGGGAGAGGAAGGAAGCTAAAGCTCATGGAGAGAGTGAAGAGGGGAGGGATGGAAGAATGAGAAAGGGATGGAGAAAGAGGAATTTGGGGGAATAGACAGAAAGAGATCAAAGAATGGAGTGGGTGACATGAAGGGAGTGTTTGGAATGTACAGAAAAAGGGAAAAAAAGCAATGAACAGTATGATATGGGGAGATAAAAGGGATGGTAAGGAAAAGAGCTACAAATGGGGATGTGTGAGTGTGTCGCAGTATACTGGACAGAGCCCTGGATTTGGAATTAGAAGATCTGGTCTTTAATCCTGCCTCTAAAACCTACCTACCACCTGTATGGACCTGTGGAAATCACTTCTATGTCTCAAATGGACCCAGTGATGTCTAAGACCTGTTCTATTATCCTAGGCCTGCCAAAGGTTCCTTCTGGGAATCTCTAGACTCCTGGGGTGTTGACAATATGCTGAGATCACCAAGACAGACCTATCCAGGCAGGCAATACCTGTGTACTGATGGGCCTTTTGTGCAGCCTGGTGGGTTCTGCAGCCAGTAGAGCTGAACAAGTAGATGACATCATTGTGATGGAATCCATTCCGTATCCGAAAAGTCAGCAGGTAGCTTAGGTCATGCACAGCTTGGATGTAGGCATTTGAGTGCCTGAAGGGAAGGAGAGAAAGGACATGGCCTCCACCTTCACTCAGGATGGTGCAGCGTCTCTGAAGTGAGCCCCCTCCACACCTGTTTCCTATTTCCTCCTTCCTTCTGGAAGGTCCTCTTCTTTAGGCCTCACTGCATCATCCCTGGAGCCATGGGTCCCAACCTGTGGGCCTTGAACTGAACAAGACCAAGGGCAGATCCCTAGAGCACTCCACTACAGACTTCTCAGAGGTGGGCATCCCAGTCCCATAACAACAAAGCCTAGTGCCTGTAGCTCTACGACTGAAGGGGAGTCGGCAGAGCCTGCTGGCTGATTCTGGATAGAATGAGAGAGGAAAGAGACTAAGTTAACAGCAGCATTTCATGCATGGACGGCTAGCTGACTCACCACCATCTCCTAGGGACCCGTTACTCAATTGGTTCTCAAGGCTCCCAACTAGGGAAAGGAAAGGCCTGGCTCGGGAATCTGAGGAGCTCAGCCCACATTCTGACTCTGACACCTGCTGACTGAACTTCTCTGTGCTTCAGTTTCCTCATCTATCAAAATGAGAAGGTCTGGGGGCGGCTAGGTGGTGCAGTGAATAGAGTACCCTGGAGTCAGGAGTCCCTGAGTTCAAATCCGGCCTCAGACACTTAACACACACACACACACACACACACACACACAAAAAACCTAGCTGTGTGACCTTGGGCAAGTCACTTAACCCCAATTGACCTGCAAAAAAAAAATGAGAAGGTCTGGCTAGAAAACCTCTAAGGAGGGTATACCTTCCTTCTTGAAATCTTTACTCTTGTGGCACCTGATGCTCCTTCAATGCTGAGCTCTAGCATTACTTCTTTTCTCTCTCCCTTCTTCTCTCTTTCTCTCCTCTCTCTCTTCTTTCTCTCTCTCTTCTCTCTCTCCTCTCTCTCTTCTCTTTCTTTCTCTCTCTCTCTTTCCATCTTTCTGTTCCTCTCTCTCTCTGTCTTTGTTCTTTCCCTCTCCTTTGACTCTTCCCCCCATACTTAGGAGCATGCTAAGATCCCCTGTCATATAAAAGCTTTCCCTCAGGCCTGTCATCTCTTCAATATTCCCATTGCTGTCTACCCTTCACTTCCAAATCCAAAAAGCCACCCACACTCTCTGTCCTTCCTTTCCCTCCACAACCTACAGCTCTGCTTCCATCTCAGACTCTACTGAAAACCGCCCTCTCAAAGACAACAAGTGAATTGATTCCATTTCTGCTTAAGTCCTCTTTTCCTTAGACCTCTGTAGGGTCTGATCCCATCCGACTCTCCTCCCTTGGTCTCAGAGACCCTGCCCTGCCCTACTTCTCCTTCCCATTAGGCAAGCATTGTCTTCCACTCTGCACTGTGCTAGTGCTGGCCACATAAAGACAAAAATGAAATGGCTCCTTGCCTTTATTTGGTCTCAGCTTCAGCCGCTTTTGTGTGTCTGTGGGGCAGGCATAAGGCTAAGGCTTTCCAGGGACAGGGACCAATTTGGGGTCAGGCTTAATTTCTGCTAGGAATCAGGACTCAGGTTGTTACAGGTATCAAGGCTCAGTCTGGGACCAAGGTCAAGGTTCATTATGTGACCAAGGTTAGGACCAAGGCTGTAATTGGGCTCAGTCTATGACTAGGGTCAGGCTTCAGCCTGGGGCCATGGTGAGGGCTCAGTCTGGGACTGGAGTTAGGAATCAGAATACCTGACATTATTACTAGCACAATTTGCTAACCCCTCAGTATGGACAGTCCCTCAACGGTATCTCTACTAACCTATCCATCTGGCAGTTACTCTGATGGCTGAAGGCACATTTCATGAGGGAGTCTAAGGTCATTAGGCTGACATGCTCAAAGATCTCCAGACTTGAACCCTGGTGGCTGAGCTTCTCCCATTTGTCCTAAAATAGAAAAAGAATGATAATCCCAGTCAAAAACCCCTCTCCTAGGAAGCCCTTCAGTGCTAAGGAGATGAGGGTAGCTAAGTGCTGCTCAAATATCCCAAAGGGCAATAAACTGAACAGAGGACTGGTTACGAGGGAAAGAAAGTTGGACTTGGAGTAAAGGAAACCTAAATCCAGATCCCCATTCTGACACCTAATCAGTGTGAAGCCAGTCCCTTCACCTCCCTAAAACTCCATTTCTTCTTCTATATCATGAGGTATAGTGACCTCCTACCTCACAGGACTGTTGTACAGATTAAATGCGACCTTTTAGGTGAAGCATTAACTTGTAAGTGCCCCACAAACATCAGTGAGTCTTGTTCTATTGGACTTCAGACTCATGGGCTCAATTGTAACCCCTCAAATCAAGTCACAGAGTTGGGTGGGAGCACACAAGTTGTCTGGCCCAAACCATGAGGAGGATTCCAGAAAAAGTCCCCTCTGCAATATTACTGATTCATGCTCATGCAGCCTCTGCTTGAAAACTCCAATGAGGGAGACTCTATCAGTCCCTGTGACAATCTTCTCCACTTTTGGGTGGTTTTGATTATTAAAAAGTTATTACTGACATCCCAACTAAATCTGCTTCTTTGCAGATTCCCCTCATTGATCCTGATTCTTCTCTCTTCTTCTTCTTCCAAGCAGAACAAGGCTAATCCTTCTTCCACATAACAGCCCTCTAGATACTTGAAGGCAGTTTTCCTGCCCCTACCCTGAGTCTTCTCCTCTCCAGGCTCAGCATCGAACTCCTTCAAATGATCCTTCAGACATAGCTTCCAGGTCCCTCACCACTCTGGCTGTTGTCCTTTGGGACACTCTTCAGTTCTTCAATATCTCCCCCAGAATGTGATGTCTAGAACTGAACACTATATTCCTGACACATTCTGATGCAGGCAAAAGATGGCAATGTTATGAGCTATAGATTTATAATGAACCTTCTATACATTGAGATATTTGTAAAAGCTCTTATCACAATGCCTGGCACATAGTGGTTGTTGTCCTACATTCTTGAAAAGGACCAAAATGACATCACTATGTTGGGGTCAAGTTATAGTGTGATTGACTGTGGTTGATCACACCAGTATTAGTTTGGAATGCCCTACCACAGGTTGGGCACAAATAGTCCACTTGATCATTTGTAGTGAAGATGTCTCTAAATGTGCACATTTCCCATTTCTTTTGAGCTACAACTGTTTCCATCATAGAGCACAGCACCTTCTTTGATGCAAGCACTCCATGCTGAGAGGTCCTTTGCCAGCATTTCGTATGTTATGCAATCAATTCCAAAGTTCTTCAGAGAGATCTTGAAAGTGTCCTTATATCACTTCTTCTGATCTCTGTGTGAGTACTTGCCTTGTGTGAGTTCTCCATAAAATAGTCTTTTAGGTAAACATGTGTTTGGCGTTAAAACAACATGGCCAGCCCATTAGAGCTGCACTGCTTGCAGTAGAGTTTCAATGCTTGGCAGTTCTGCTTGAGAAAGGATCTGAGAGTTGGATACCTTATCTTGCCAGATGATCTTCAGAATCTTCCTAAGACAATTCATATGGAAGCAATTCCACTCCCTGGCATGGCTCTGGTAGACGGTCCAGATTTCAGAGGCATGCACCAAGGTCAGTATAATGACTCTAGACCTTCAGTTTGGTAGGCAGCCTAATACCTCTTCTCTCTCACAGTTTCCTTTAGAGCCTCCCAAACACTGAGCTAACTCTGGCAATTCATGTGTCAACATCATTATCTATGTGCACATCCCTGGAAAGTTTACTGACAAGGTAAGTGAACTTATCTATAACAGTCAATATTTTTCCATTTGCTGTAATATCCATGTATGGATGATGTGGGGCTGACTGGCAGAAAACCTCTCTTTTCTTGGTGTTGTCTGTTGGCCCAAAATTAGCACAAGCAGCTGAGAATTGATCTATTCTTTGTTGCATCTTGGCCTCAGAGGCTACATTGAGTGCACTATCATCTGAGAACAAAAAGATGTGCACCAACTCTCCCTCCACTTTAGACTTGGTTTATAACCTTTTCAAGTTAAATCGTTTACCAGCAGTGAGATAGAGAACTTTAATACTGTTTTCATCCTCATTGAAGGCGTCTGACGATATCACTGAAAACATCATGCTAGAAAGCATGGGAATAAGCACACAGCCCTGCTTCACTCCACTGGTGACTGGGAAAGCATCAGAGCATCATCCAAAATCCAGAACCTATGTAAGCATGTCATCATGAAACTGATGTACATACTGGTGAACTTCTCTGGGCAACCAAATTTTGCCATAATTTTCCACAAGCCCTCATGACTGACAGTATCAAATGCCTTGGTCAGATTAACAAACATTGTGTACAATGTATTGTTTCTGGCATTTCTCTTGAAGTTGTCAGGCTCTGTATCTACATTCCTCAACACTTTCTGAAGCCATATTCACTCTCAGGTAGATCATCTTCCAGATGAAGGATCAGCATGTTAAGGAGGACTCTGGCAAGATGGACAATAGAGGCATCCTTGACCTTCTGGTGGATAATCTCTTCTTGCCACATGAGCCAGAAAACGTCAGTCAACTTTTGTATGAGCAGTGAGTCCTCTTCCTTGTAAATCTCCCCCTTTTCTTTTAGGAGAAAATGCCAACTCCTCTGTTTGGCACTTAAATCCTTCCCAATCTAGAGCCCTGCCATCTTTCCAAGCTGATTGTGCATTGCTCCCCCTCCTGGTCTCTATACTCTGGCCAAACTGAGCTACTTGACCCACCACCACCACCAAAATCATTCTGTATTAGTTGTGAATAGATTTTATATTTCCTTATCTGTTGATTTGGTTCAGAGACACAGAGATAGATACAAAATACATTTCAAGATCTTTTTACGTTCTGACTGTCCTCCAATATATCAGTCAGTCAGTTAGGCAATAAACATTTATTATCTACTGGAGCTATTGTGGAGATACAAAGAAAGACAAAAATCTCTGCTCTTGGGGAGCTTGTTGTCTAATGGGGAAAACACATGCAAACAGTTATGCACCAATGAAATATAATCAAGATAAATGGGAGATAATTTCAGAGAGAAGGCACTAGCAGAGATTTGGAAAGGATTTCTAGAGGAGGTGGGATTTATTTGGGGGGGGGGAAGGCAAGGCAATTGCGGTTAACTTGTCCAAGGTCACACAGCTAGTTAAGTGTCAAATGTCTGAGTCTAGATTTGAACTCAGGTCCTCCTGACTTCAGGGCCAGTGCTCTATTCACTGTGCCACCTAGCTGACCCAGGAGGTGGGATTTTAACTAGGAACTGAAGGAGGCTAGGCATTGGAGAGGGGGAGAGAAAGAGCTCCAGGAATGGGATATAGCCAGAGGAAATGCCCAGTTAGGAGAGGGAGTATCTTGTTCAAGGAAAAGAGGTCAGTGTCACTGGATCAGAGTATGGGGAGTATAAGGTATAAGGAAGAAGACAAGAAGTGGGAGAGGCAGGTCATAAAGGGCTTTGAATGTCAAACAGGATTTTATGATTGATCCTGGAGGTGACAGGGAGTCTTCCCTTCCAGCTTGGTGTCCTCTAGGTCTCCATCCTTTAAACAGAACAGAACCCAGGGCAGATGCCCCCTGACACCCTGCCAGAGGTATTCTTGCAGGTTGACATTGATGAAGCATTGATGACCTTTCAACAAGCTGCTAATTTCTGGGAGCGTGTGACCTGGTTGACCTCTCTCCATATTCTCTAATGAATCAGTGGGCAGTTATTAAGCCCATACAACCTGAAAGGCACAGCACTGAGCTTGGAGATACAAACACAGAGAGTGAGACAGAAGCTGCCATTCTAACAGGAAAGACAGCAAGGACAGCTACACAAAACTGCCAAGTGAACATAAGTGACTTCAGCAACAGGAGGCTGGTGCCATGTCCCAGCTGAAGAGTCTGGGAGGGCTGTTTCTGGCTAGCTTTGAGAATACATAATGGGCATCTTCTGCTCCCCACCTGGGAGTGAGGGCAGAAGCTCTGGAGCTGGCTCTGGAGTCAGGACAGCAGTGCCTTCCCAAGGCGCTAGTCATTCAGGGCCAGGCTCTGCCCTCTGGCTTTTTTCCTGGTTGATGTGCTCAAGGAAAGAGACAAGGACTAAGTCTTGGCTCCAGGACCACATGCATGGCTTTCCTATTGCTTCTGTCTCTGTTGTCTTTTTCTTTCTTGATTTTAGATGGAGGTGGTTGGCTGTGGGTCACTAACACATTTTGGGCTGTGAAAGGTCATAAGAGTGAGGTGAAAGGTCAGAAGTCTGAGAGCAGAGTCCATAGCAGGGTTTGACAAAAGCTAGACAATGAAGAGCAGAGTTCTGAACAAACCTGCCCCACCCAGACCAGCAGTCATAGATTTGCCAACTTGTCCAGTCATTGACTCTGTCACATTTGGAAGTGAGTTGATGGGACAGATGCTCTGCAGAAACTATTTCTGAGCCCTCTCTCTCCAGTGACAGAGGTGGTCCATGGAAGACAGTGCCCCCCTGGGAGATGGGAGTGGGAAATGTTTGTGCTTCCATGCTTGCTGTATCTCCAAAATAAATATCCCTCTGTGCGTGCTAATTGATGTCAATGGTTAGATGGGGTGGTGCTAATCACTGGTGGAGGAAACACATCAGAAGGGGACCAATCTAATAAGAGAGAGAAAATCATCCATGCCCATCAAAGGTACCCCCTAGAGCCCTAAGGGGAGACAGATCTTGCCTTGCTGAAGAAGAGTAAGTCCGGAACCATCACTACATAAATACAAAGTGGTTGACTATGAAGGGCACCAGAAGATGAGATAATCGGGAAGGGCCAAAGGTGATAGAAGGTGGTGCTTAGTCTGTGTCTCAGGAGAAGAAAGGGATTCTGTGAGGCTGATGAGAAGAGGGAGTGCATTCCAGGCATGGCAGGGGTGGGGGAGGAAGGGTGGGGAAATGACAAGGCATCTGCAGTACACAGAGAAAGCTAATTTGATGGGATCATCAAATGTGGGAGAGGGAGTAAGGTAAAGGGAGGATGGAAAGAAACTTCATCAAACCCTTTACTTAAATCAAAGGAAACCATTTCTACAGCTTTGCTTTGATCTCACCACAAGGCCAGAAAAGAAAGTCAGGAAGATCTGAGTTCAAAATCTCCTTTAGACACTTGGTAGCTGTATGACCCTGAGCAAGTCACTTCACTCTGTCTGCTTCGGTTTCTTCATCTGTAAAATGGTTTTCATTAGCAGTACCTACCTCTCAGTCTAATGAGATAATAGTATAAAACGCCGGCACATAGTGGGTGCTGAAAAATGCTTGTTCACTTCCCTTCATCTTCCCTCGTTCTCCTGTTTCACAAAATCATGCCAAAGTGAGACTCTCCTGGTCCAATTCCTAAGTGTGAGGAGATCATCTCCCTACAAGGAAGGCTGCCCATGGGGAAGGGCTCAGCAGCTTAGAAGAGATCAAGAGACTCAGGAAACCCAGAACTCTCCCCAGGAGGAGTCTGTCTCTCTGCGTCCATAAAATGTGCGTCCATGCCGAAGGTTTTGTCCTCATCTTGTCTCTATGTGTCAGGGCTTGTGCATGTGCATACATGTGTGCAGTGCATGTATATGTGTCTGTGTGCGTTGTATTGCTTGCAATTTAGCAATTAGGTGACACAGTGGATAGAGCGCTGGGCCTGGGGTCAGGGAGGCTTGAGTTAAAATCCAGCCTTGGACATTTACTAGCTGTGAGACCCTGGGCAAGTTGCGTAATTTCTGTTTGCCTCAGTTTCCTCATCTATAAAATAGGGATAACAATAACAGTGTCCTCAAAATGAGATCTTTATAAAGCACTCTGCAAACCTTTAAAGCTAGCTAGTATTGCATGTGTGCATGAATATGTGTGTAGATCCACATCTGTGTGTACATGTTTGAGTACACCATGGCATGTATATGTAGGCACATGCATGTATGAGGTGAGTAAAAGCATGAGTCTGTGTGTGTGCTCCCATGGGTGAGACTCACCAGCATCACTCGGGCAGAGTCAGCCATGAGCACCACATAAGGCTGCAGGATGTCGCTGTGGAAGGCCGGTGTCAGGAGCCGCCGGTGCTGGAACCAGACTGGCCCATTAAGGACCAGCAGCCCTTTTCCTGAGCCCCAGAAGACAGAGTTAAGGAAGCAGAAAAGGGCACAGAGGACCCCAGGCCTGGGGCCGCGGGATAAGGAGCATTTCTGGTGGGTCCTTTGCTGGGCTAAGTTTCAGGGAGGTGATTGCATAGCTAGATAGCTGTTACTTACCTTAGCCCTGGACATGTAAAGCCAAGGGAAAGTCGCCTGAGGTGGTCTTGTGTCCCCTGTCTACACTAAAGAGGGAGCCTATTCAAGCCCGCAGGGCATTCTATATCAGTGGGGAAATAGGAGCCCTGGGTCACAGAAGGACTGGGTAAAAGAGGAACTCAGAGATCAGCCTTAGCTAGCTGGTCTGGGAGTGCCAGCCTCCTTTCCTGGCAGGATGGCACATCTACCTATTGGCCTATGTGTGGGAGGCTGTGAACCTCTCCAGTGTGCCAGGAATCCTGAATGCATTCAGTCTGCATTTGCTGAGCTCCTAGGGGTCTGAGCTGAGATGAGAAAGACATACCAGTCCAGGGGATAAGAAATCTGTAGACAGCGTGAGACTTTGGATCTGAAATGAGAGCCAGGAAAGAGCTGGTTACCAAAGGGAGCAGAGATCTCTCATCCCCATCAGCCTGCATCCCACACACACACATACAAACCACTCATACATGCATACATTTACATTCATACATGCACACAGTCACACACCACACACCACACACACACAAAACACGTACACATAAAATACACACTCACACTGTCACACATACCACATTCCACATACTCACACACATATACACATTTCACACACACAATTCACACATACATGCTCATACATATACACATACACATATAACACACACATATATACCACTCATATATACCACATACATACAAACCACTCATACATGCACATGCTCGCACTCGTACATGCACACATACCATGCACATACAATACACACTCACACACACACACACACACACACCTCCCTTACCTCTGGACCTGCCTCTCCCTGATGTATTGACTGAACCAAGAGATAAAAAGCCCTCTGGTCTATAGCCCAGCCCCTCCCAGACTGAGCCCCACTGGGGCAGAGTCTGATGATGTTCCTTCCTCCTCCCTCAGCATCAATCTGGGTCCTGTCCATGGGGAGATAGTTGCTTTGTGCGCATCTTGGGACGAGGAGGTCCTGAGATGCCAGACCCAAGCTCCTTGCTGCACCTCTCTGCTCTCTCCTCAGGGAAGCCCATAGGGAAGACTGATGGGGATGATAAGGGAGTGGGAGGACATAAAGAAAGCCTGCTAGTGGCCCGTCCCTGTGATCTAGGGAAGACCTGGGCCCCTGAGCGCCTTGGCCTTGCACAGGCTGGTCAATCAGGACAGCTCAAGGTCACTGATCTTGGGGCTAGAAGGGACCTCACCTGATTAGCTCCTCTAGCCTCCTACTTTCAGGAAGGAAAGGTGTGACTACCCCCATTTTACAGATCAGGCCACTCAGGCCCAGAATTACCCACCAGCAGAACCAGAAGAATTAGCAGTGACCTTCTAGTTCAAGCCAAAGGCAAAAGGAATCTCATGATAATGCACCAACATCTATTGATTCTACAACCCTGGCAAGTCCCTTATACTGTCTGAGACCCCGTTCCTTCCTCCATGTAAAGGGGATAATAATCATAGTGGCCACTCCCCACCAAGATTATTGTAAGGATCAAATAAACCCCTTTGGGTGACACATCCACCTATAAGGGCCCTAGAAATATCGGGGAGTCTTATTCCATTAGATGCGAGATTGGTGAGCACATTAGTCCTTCGGGACAAGTCCTAGGAGGGATCCCCAAGTTGTCCAGTCCAAGACAGAGAGAGGCCCCTTCCTATATCTCTGATGGGCATCGCCCAGTCTCTGCCCAGAGACCTCCAGTGGGGGTAGGGGTGGGCATGGGGGTACCATCAGTCTCTGAGGCAGCCCCCTCCTCTCTAAGCAGCATTGATTTAGGGGACGTTCTTCCTGCCATCAAGGCTTAATCTGCTTCCTTGAAACTTCCCCTCTTTAGTCCTGAGCCAAGCAGAGCAAGGCCAATCACTCATCCCCAAGGGCCATCCAGATGGTGGAAGACCACCAGCGTATCTCCTCCCCATCCTCTTCTCTCCCAGCAGCATCTTCCCTTCTCTGGCTCCCTACCTCACACTTCAGACACATGATGAGTTTGTGGTCCCCTAAAAATCCCAGATTTTTTTCTGAGAAGCCAGATTGTGATTCACAAACTGTCAGTGACCCCAGAAGCACCTGCTTTGGGCTGTCAGATGCAGTAAGCTTCTGAATAGCCACAATGTGCCTCATGACACACTGCCATGGCTCCACCTGCATCCTCAAGAGGGCCTCAGGGCCTCTGTCTCCAGGACACACACTCACCGGCAGTCAGCACAAACTCAGGAAAGTCTGTCTTGGGATAACAAAAGTCAGGAAACCTGGGCTGGAGCCCATGGTCTGCCCCTTAGTAGCTGTGTGGCCTTAGCAAACCTTTTCCTTCTCTGTAAAATGAGAGGGCTCAAATGTGTTAAGTGGCTTAATGGGGAGAGCACTAAGGCATGCGTTCAAATCTGGCTTCAGACTCTTCCTGGTTATAAACCCCTGCCTCAGTTTCCTCATCTGTAAAATGGGCACAAGAAGAGTACCTATCTCCCAGGGTTGTGAAGATCCAGTGAAATAACATAGGTTAGGTGCTTTGAAAGCCCCATATGTTAACTATTGCCTTTATTAGGGGGTATCTAGATTCACTTCTGGTTCTAAATCCTGTGTTCCTAGTAATGTCAGTCTGATCTTCTTAATATAAGGGAAAGAAATCAGCTAAGGAAAAAGAGCTTTAAAGCATCAGGCTGAAGGCGGACACTGCCACAAGCGCCCTCCTCTTGCTTAGGTTCCTGGAGTCCCTGAAACAAAGCCAGGCCAGTAAACAGCCAGGTGCTAGCACCAGCCCCTCCAGCACCAAATCTAGCCATTTCCCTAGATGCCCTGAGTCCTCAGCTCCACAGCTGGGTATGCTGCCCTAATGGGCACAGCATCATCCCAGTTCCTGATGGAGATGGCAAGCTTTAGAAGGATAGTCCAGATTGCTCCCTGGTCTCTCCTTTGGACACCTTGGGCCAACCTTTTGGCTGACCTGTAGACTTTTTGTGGCATCACTGACACACTGATTGGTCTGTCTGCTGGCTGCCCCGTGCTCTACCCTACAGGTCAGTTCTTTGGCCAAATAGCTGACTAATCATCAGTTAAATTCTGAGGGCTAGTTCATTGACTGGAGAGCAGGAATTCAATAAGAGAATAGACTACCTTCCAGCCCCAAAGCCACAGAGAGCTGCTCTTACCTCTCCTGTTCAATATCACCTTCATGTATTCAGGGTCATAGACTTGGAGAAGATTCCAGAAGCCTGAGAATCATCGGGGAAAGGCACATGGGTATTTCTCTGCCAAAGAAACCATTTTGCGCAGCTCCTCTTCTGCTGGAAACTGAAACCAAGAGGCAAACAGGCAAATGGAGAGAGAGGAGATCAGGTCCAAAGGAGTGTGAAGAGCAGAGGGTTTGTGTGAAATGGGGGTCAGCTCCAGGCTCAGGACTCCTTTGGAACAGCCACTGAGCAAGAAGGGAGCCCCTGGACCAGGCTCACATCTAGCCACAGCATTCTACTACAACTTTGCAGATTCTTAATATTTGTTTCTGGCCCTGAAAAAAACCACAAACCCCTCAAGAAGGGAAGTGACCAAACCATTAGCTCACAGAGACATGGAACACTTAGGCAAAAATTGACTTCAGATATCATCTAATGGGACACGGAGATCTAAGGTCACACAGTGTCAAAACTAGGCTAGGTCCCAGCTCCCTAAAGGATTGGAGGTAAAGGGAGAGGGAGAGGAGAGAGGGAGAGAGACAGAGACAGAGACAGACAAAGAGAAGGAGGAGAGAGGGAGAGAGACAGATAGACAGAGACAGAGAGAAGGAGGAGAGAGGGAGAGAGACAGAGACAGAGACAAAGAGAAGGAGGAGAGGAGGGGAGGAAGAGGGAGAGGGAGAGGAGAGAGGGAGAGAGACAGAGACAGAGACAGAGACAAAGAGAAGGAGGAGAGGAGGGGAGAAAGAGGGAGAGGGAGGGAGAGACACTCTCAGATTCTCAAAAGGATCTCACCTACTACTCAGAAGTGTCTTCAACAATATCACTACCCATCTTGTGTAACTCATGGGTCCTGCAAAAGTTCCTCATTAAGGGATCTACCCAATATGCTGGAGGCCTTCCTCACTGATGTTCTTCCCATTAGCCATTTTTGATATTAATAAGGTACATGATTTTTTCTATACTTTTGGTATCTTCCCTTCCTTCACTTTAAACCTGAACTATTTAAATAAGTAATTGAAAATAAAAAATGTAAATCTAAAATGAAAAATGGAGAATAAAAAGGACATCCATGCTAACTATAATAATTTCATATGGACGCTGATGCAACATGAGTCATCAGTATGGTTTGGCAGTCAAAAGTGCTAAAGTGATTTTCAGTTCCAGTAGGAAGAGCATAGCTTGCCAAAATAAGGAGGTGGTTGTCCTACCATCCCATTCCCTTGTCTGAAGTATTGTGCCCATCTCTAGTTCCTCTTCTCTCAATATATTTTTAAGTCTCCTCAATCTAACTCATCATTCCACCAAAACTGCTCTCTCTAAAATTACCAACGACCTCTTAGTTGTCAGATCCAATGGCCTTTTCTCAATTCTCATACTTCTTGACCTCTCTGAAGCCTTCAGCACTGTTGATCACTCTCTCTTCCTTGATACTCTCTTCTCTCTAGGCTTTTAGGATAACTCCTGCCTCTCTCAGGGTTCTCCTCCTACCTCTCTGATCACTCCTTCTCTGACTTCTTGGCTGGATCATCATCTAGATCACACCCTCTGACCATAGGTGTCTCTCAGATCTCTGTCCTAGGTCCTTTCCAACCTCCTTCCCCTCTGTCCTGGTGCCTACCACCTCTCCAGACTTCTTGAACTTTATTTCTCTCCACAAATTCCAAGATGCAGCCATATTCAGCTACTTGCTATTTCTCACACCCCAAACTCCCTCCCCCATTTCTATGTCTTTGCTGTGGCTGTCTTCCATACCTGGAAGGGAATATTCACCCTCCTCATCTTTGCTCCAGATTCCCTCTCTTCTTTCAAGATTCAGCCCACATCACGCTTTCTATCATCCTCCAGAAGCTGGTACCTTTCCCTCTGAGATGACTTCCATCTGCTCTATTTACATTTTGTGTACATGTTGTCTCCCCATTAGACTGAGAGCTCCTTGAGGTCATGGACTATTTGGAGAAGAATAATATTTATTGACTAATTCTGCTTCCCTTGGATTCTGTGTGCATTTGTGGGAGAGTGCACCCTAGAAATATGTTGGGAGATAGAAAGACCACGGGTGCCATTGACCTAATCTAGTTTTCTCCCAGTCTTCTCTGGGCAATGTGTCACCTGTGGAACTAGACCACTGAGAGCTCAAGTACACTGCTTCCTTGGACATTGTCAAACCTAACTCAGGTCCCACTTCAGGGCCAAGGAATCCTGAAGGCCAAGACATCTTGTGACTATGTAGAGTAGTCCTTGAGAACCAAAGAGAGGGGATTACAGAAATTGTGTAGTAAGTTCCCCTCAATGAAAGAATTTAAGGAAAGACTGATTAGTTACTGGGTACAGGTGTAATTTACACAAGTCATTCATGTTTTATATAGAGGTTAGATTAGATGACGTTCAGATGTATTATTAGACTACAAGAAATATGAAGGAGATAGTCTCAGAAAAGCCTGAAAAGATTTCTATGAACTAATGGAAAGAGAAGTGAGCAGAAATGGGAAAATGATTAATGCAATAGCAACAACCAACTTTGAAAGTCTGAGGAACTCTTGTCGGCACAATGACCAAACACAACTCCAGGGGACCCATGATGAGACACGCTACTCACCTCCTGATGGAGAAGTGATAGACTCATGGGACAAATTGAAACTTTTTTATATGTGGTCAATACAGGAATTTGTTCTTCTTGACTATGCATGTTTTTATAGAGATTTTGTTTTTTGCTTTCTCAAGAAAAGGGAGGAGGAAAGAAAGGTGGAGGAGAGAGAAGGTAGATCTTTGTTTGAAAAAAATAATTTTATAAAATGATTATTTCCAACTCTGAAATTATATGATTTTAAGGGGCTGGGCAAGTAACTTGACTCTCAACTGTCTCACCTGTAAAATGTAAATAATCATTCCTGCCCTGACATAGCATGGGCATCCTCATGGTCATCAAACTAGATGCCATCTGCAATTTCTTGTTCAGTTGTTTTAGTCATATCTGCCTTTCTGTGTCCCCGTTTGGTGTTTTCTTGGCAAAGATACTGGCGTGATTTTCCATTTCCTCCTGTAACTCATTTTACAGATGAGGAAACTAAATGGGGTTAAGTGACTTGCCCAAGGTCACACAGCTAATAAGTATATGAGACTGGATTTGAACCTATGAAGATGAGTCTTTCTGACTCCAGCCCTCCTAGGTACTCTTGTGCCACCTAGCTGCCCTGCCATCTACAATAGGGCTTTGTAAACCAAGAAGTTTAAGAATGGTGTAAGTTTGAGTCATTTGTATTATGATCCTCATTAGATGCAATTCAGACACTCGGCAATTAATCTCTTAAAACCCCTCTGACAGCTAGTGTGACTTTATAGAGAACTGGTCTTAGAGACAGGAATTCCTAGATTTCTGTCCTTCTACCATATCCATGTTGATGGACCCTGGAGAACTCCCTTAATGTCCCCAGGTGATTTTTTTTCTTTTTAAAATTTATTTAGCATTTTATTTTTCCCCAGTTACAAGTAAAAATTATTTTTAACATTTGTTTTTAAAACTTTGAATTCAAAATTCTCTCCCTCCCTCCCCAATCCCACTCAATAAGAAGGCAAGCAATTCAATATAGATTATACACATGTAGGCATGCAGAACATTTCTATAATTGGTAATGTTGTGAAAGAAAAAATAGACAATAAAAAACCTCAGGAAAAATAAAGTTGGAAAAATATGCTTCAATCTTTTGGTTTTATTTCTTGATTGCTCATAAAGTCATTAGCTTCCATTTGTTCAATTCTAATTCTTAAGGAATTATTTTCTTCAGTGAGCTTTCAGACCTCCTTTTCCATTTGGCCAATTCTTCTTTTTAAGGCATTCTTCTCCTCCTTGACTTTTTATATCTCTTTTATTATTTCCCAGCCAATTTTCTAAATGTAGGAGTTATGGAGAAAGCACTGACTTATTTTTGTAGAGGGAGCTTCTTACTGAGAACTTTCTGCTCTGGTGAAATCATAGGTCTAGTAAAAACAAAAATATCTCACTGATCTCAAGCCTCCATCCTGAAGTTAAAGCTTCCTGGCACCTTGTTTCCAGATACCCAGGAGTGATCATTTGGCAATTAGAATCTATCTTCTGAACATCTACCAAAATCCTTTTGGCACCAGACAGCCTGACGGTTTTTGGTACTTCATTTTTGGCAGAGCTTTTGACTCAGGAAACAGAGCTATCAATCTGGGGTCATTCTTGTCCATAGTAGGTTGGCAAGGCTTATAGCAACAGAGTAGGACTAAGGCCAATTAGGTAGGAACAACTTGGCAGGGAGTCTCTCCTTCCAGGATTTGGGAGTAGTTTGTGAGATATGACAGGTATTTGGATGGCCCTCAAGCTGAAAAATTCTCCCCCTTAGCTTTGGAACTTCACCATTCATGACTTGTATCTTCTGGATAAACATTAGCCTCTATAAGTTTCTCTTTAAAAAGACTACCTCCATCCCCTGGTAGGGAAAGCAGAGTGAACTCCCAACATTCATTCTTTAAATATTTATTATGCTCCTGGTGCAGAGGTTCCCAAACTTATTCTATCTACTGTCCCTTTTTCAAAAAAAATTATTCAGTGCCCCCCTGGAAATCTATTTTCTTTAACCCTTTAATAGTTTCTTTTATTTGTGTCATTTCAAAAAATGATGCCTTTTTTTGGCAGGGGGGAAGGTAGGGCAATTGGGGTGAAGTGATTTGCCCAAGGTCACATGGCTAGTAACTGTTAAAGTGTCTGAGGCCAGATTTGAACTCAGATCCTCCTGACTCAAGGGTTGGTGCTCTATTCACTGTACCACTTAGCCACCTCCTAAAATGATGCATCTTAAATTTAATAATTCATTGTGAATTTGTGTGGCTTTTCCTGCATTGAAATTTTGACAACACAATATTGCATCATGTACCCATATAGTATCATATTGTAAACAAGTCATTAAAAGTACATATTCCTATAGATGCTTGCTGGATTTCCCAACAATGGATGAGATGGTCACCTGCCAACACTTGCTTGTTAATACTTGTCAATGGATTTGACCACTGATTGGTTATAACTTGCATTTTCTATGTTTATTTGGAAAATAACGTAATCACTATAACTTCAACTCTGTTATACAACAGATGAAACATGTATGAATGGTTTTTCAAAATTTTCTTGTCTTCTCTTTGTTTATGCTTCCACCACTGCCTTATTGTTATTCAATGCCCCCCAGTTGCACCCGAGGCTACTACTGCCCCCCTGGATTGGTCCAGCACCCCCCAGGGAGTGATATCACCAACTTTGGGAACCTATGATCCTAGTGAGAGCTTAACATTTGGACCTGGTGGGGGAAGAAGAGGGTAGAAAGCACAGATGAAGGAAAAACAACTGGCTCCCTTGTGGATCTCAGTGTACTGATGGTGGAGATAAGATAATCACCCAAAGGATGAGGAGGTCAGGACCACAGGGGAGATACAGACAATGAGCTCTGAGAATTTGGAGGGGAAGATGAGACATCTCACTAAGAAGACAAGACTCAGGGGACATATGACTGGTCTCTTCCAATACTTGGAGGGCTATCATATAGAAGAGGGACTGTGTGACCCTAGAGAGATGACTAGTACTTTAAATTACAAAGAGTCCTCTTCTGGCTCAATGTCTGGCCAAATATTCTGGCTATGAGAGCTGACAATGTAATACACTACTTGGAAGGTAGTGAGCTCCCCCTCACTAGAAGTATTTAAGGACAGAGCAGGTGTAGTGCAAGGGAAAGAGCCCTTCACCAGGAATCACATCATCTGGATTCTAATCTTAGTTCTGTCTGTAGAGGTTATATGATTTGGGAAAGTCATCTTGACTTCCAATGTCCAGTGTAGTACCTGCTTGAAAAATGCTCTTTGACTGACTGATTAACAGATATGACCCTCGTTGCCTTCATCTGTCAAATGGAGAAGTTGGACTTTCAGGGGTGGGGAACTTGTAACGTCAAGACCCTCTAGGTCCTTAAGTGCGGCCCCTTGACCAATCCAAACTTCACAGAATGGATCCACTTAATAAACCAATTTGTTCTGTAAAACTTGGACACAGTCAGAAGGCTGCACCCAAGGACCTAGAAGGCCACATGTGACCTCAAGGGCACAGGTTCCCCACACTAGATACTAAAGTCACAGATTTGTAGCTGAAAGTGACCTAGAAGACTATGGAGTCCAGGCCCCTCCCTTATGAGGCTCCCAGGTGTAGGATTTTAGCCTTATCTCTTCTTTTTCTGGTGGAGTCTCGATGATCATGGTCAAAGGAATTGTAGAGGATATCCCTGTTGAAGCCTTGACTGGACTTGGAGCCGCTGAAGGGCCTCCCACCTCAGACTCTGTGGCTGAAACTTCAAGGGAGCTTTTCAGAGGACTGGTCCAAGTAATCATGCCTCCTCTGGACCCTCCATAAATGAGCAGATGGACAGCCACTTCACACCCAATCATAGCCATACTCCCTTCTCCCAGGACCTCACCTACCTCCAGGACATTTCCATAGAGCCAGTGGGCAGGAGAGCCTGGGAAACTCTGGAAATCTCTAAGCAGCCTCTGTCTGCGAATATACAACTGGACCACCTTCAGCACCAGCAGGCTCAGACACAGTAGGAATGAGATCTGCAGAAGCCCAAATACATTGCCCAGGTACCAGGCAAAGGAGAGCAAAGAGCTCATGGTGTTGCTACCCCTATCACTCTCTGTCAGAACTGTCACATCTTTCTCTCTTCCTCCCCCTGACCTTTATGCTAGGATCATAGTGATCCCCATGAGCATACTTGGCCCTAATCCCAGACCAGAGCTCACTGCCAACATCCCCATTTCAGGCAGTAAGAAAATCAGGAAAATAGGGGAAAAAAATCATATGGGATTTGGAGTCAGAGGAAACACCTGGATCTTCTTCTGTGGGGTGGGGGTGGGAAGAGGGGATAGTGCTAAGACTTACAGAAGCTTCATAGAACAATTAAACAGTCCACATGTACAGAGGGAGAGTATATGGATATTTCACTCCATAAGGGAGAGTATATGGATATTTCACTCCAGAAGGGGAAGAGATCTAGCCTCTAACTGGAGAGACCCACAAATGTACGTGCAAAGGAAGAGCCAGTCTGAGAGTCAGGAGCACAGAGGCGCAGATTCAGAGCTGTGAGGAACATGAGAGGCCAACTAGTCCAACTCCTTTACTTTGCAGATGAGGAAACTGAGGTATATATACAAGTTACTTGCCCAAGGTCACAAAGACAGTAAGGAGGAAGTAGAATTTTAACTACTGGTCTTGTTATCTCCCTGTCACAGATAGGATTTGAATACAAACCAGCAATCTTTCCATTGAACCTTCAGGCTATAACAGCAATCTATTTAGCAGATACTTAGCACTTAGTAACTTAGGGCTAAGTATGGAAGGTGTGAGCTCTGTCCCCTCTTGAAAGGGTGTGAACTCCCCTGTTACTCATCCGGCAGAAGGGGGTTGGCTGAGACAGGGGGCCAGTGTGTGTATATAAGAAGAGTTCTAGAGACAGACAGAATCAGAAATGTTCCTCCTGGCGGCTTCTGTTGGAGGAAGCAGGATTGTCCCAGCATCTGGGAGTCAGGCTGCTGGACTGAAGAACTGAGTTGGAGTTTTCTTGAGAGAGAGAGAGAGAGAGAGAGAGAGAGAGAGAGAGAGAGAGAGAAAGTTTTTTCCCCCAGCATCTGGAAGCTGACTGAGAACTGAGTTGGAATTTTCCCAAGAAATGAGTTGGAGTTTTCCTGAGACCAGAATCTGGTGAAGGCCACCTGAAAGGCTGAAAGGCCTTGCCTGGAAGGCCTCCTGGAAGGCCAAGATTTCTCCTGGGTCCTAGGGTCAGATGAACTGCTGGAGGACTGAAGAAGTATGACCAAGATAAGCCTTTGTTGGTTTGTGGCTTGACTGATCTTTGAGTTCCTGGCAACAGAAGTGGCGAAGGGTTTGAGATGTGCTGGGCCCTGTAAACTTTGGTGTGTGCCAGGGACTGCCTGGAGGACTGGACAAGGACCTGGGAGCTGCTTGCCCCTGAATTCAAATGACTGCTTGGTGAATTGATGTAGGAGTTGGGACCATGGAAGGGGATCCAGGGAATCTGAGAGACCACCCTGAGTCAAGATGAAGAAAAAGCCTCTCCTTGGATATTGAATGAGTTTATTAGATACCCAGGAGTGGAGGGTTTGTGCAATTTTCTAATGATTGTATCTTGTGATTAATGATACTTAGTGACTGATTGTTAAATGAGTGATTGATTAAGTTAAGATTGCCCCATGAGTGGAAAATTGATTATTGTATTGTGAATTGATTTGAATGAGTAAGTAAGGAGGGTTTCCCCCTTAGGGAAACCAGATGATTATTCTTTTGTTCTTTGTTCTAGATATTATGGCCACTGCAGTGAAAACTGCAGTGGCCATTCTAATGCTAAAGATATTATGAAAACTATATTATGATTTTCTGTGATAAGATGTAATGTTGTGAATATTACATTGTGATTTGTAGTGAATGTTTGCCTTTATTTGTAATGGAATAAACAGAACATTCACTATACTGTGTAATCTGAACCTTAAAAGCTGTTCACAGTAGCATTCTTTAGGGAATCTGCTGGTGCATAGGCCAGTAACAGGAATGGGTAGGCTTTTCTGTCAGGATAGGAATCCTTTATGGGCTCTTATCAACTACAGTGGCAGATCTCAGTGCCCTCCAAAGATACTTGTCCAAGGCAACAGCAGCATCATGGAATGTGTGCAGCCTCTTGGACCTTTGCTGAACTGAACTTGATTAAAACTTTTTAGGTTGAACCAAACAGTTAACATTTATTAATAGTGATCATGGTAAACTCTCTATTGTTTGACTTTCATTATCCTATAATGCTAAGACTAATATAGAATCTCTTCAGTAAACAGTGCTAATGGCCATAAAAGTGATGGGCAAAGACATATGATTGTACTTTTCTTCTGTTCTGATTGATGTTGATCCTGTTTGGTCTTTGTTCTCCAAGAGGACCGTGACATCAGGGAAGTGATGCCGGGACATGCAAGTGAATTGGATTTGAGTAATGGGGTGGGAGGGGGCTGTGAAAAGTCAGGTAGGATGCTAGAAGCTTCCCATTGGATAAAATCCTCTACCCCTCCCCTGGAGTGATGTTTGAGTGATTCTTCTTCTGCTGCCTTAGAGACTTAGATCCTTAGATCCTCTCCTTGTTTGGAGACCTGTTAGATCTCTGATACCTCACGTGGGGAGGAGACTCCTAAAGACGGTCATTGATACTCCTCGTGAGATGGACGGGTTGAACCGGTCCTCAGCTAAGAGAAGTGCATGTGGTCGATCACCTGGGGGCAGAATGCAAAGGCTGCACCTGCTTACAATAAGCAGGATAATCTCTCCGCCTTCCTGGTGAGACACATTGGCTCACTGTGGCGAGGGCATGGCCAGGGGAGGGGCCCTAAGGGGCCCTGGAGATAGGACTTAAAGAGAGGCTACTCGGAGGCAGGGTAGTTCGGTGGAGCCAGACCAGTCCAGTCCAGCCACACTAAGATAGAGGATGAACTCTCAATAAAAGCTAGAAGCAAGTCCTGTGTCCTGAGTTTTTCTGTGCAGCTGTTTCTCCCAGAGTGGACGGGAGCCGGGGACGCCCGAGGCCTGTTGAGGTGGGTATAGGTAAGCCCTATACATCCTGACCCCAAAAGATAACCCTCACCTAAATAAAAAAACCAGTAACAGAGACCCAATAAAGAAATTACACCTACCTGAGCCTCACCTAACTTTGGTATCAATCAATGACCCTAAGAATGTCTTCACCACATCTGAGTCTGATTAGGAACCTCCCCTGACCCCACATCTGGCAGTGTCCTCAACCAAGCCCATTCTTAGGGTATATAATTTTGCCACTTGAGCCCCACCTTTGAGCATATCCTTTACCCAACACATCTCCCTCAACTTCAAGCTGTCTGAGTTGCTCGGATCTATAGACACATTCATCTCGGTTTTTCTGGAAGCCATTCATAGGATGCAGAGCTGCAATGGAGCATCAAGGCCATATAGTGAAGCGGCCAGGAACCAGTTAAGTAGAAATTTCATGGACTCAAGATAGGAGTCAAGAGACTGGCCAGAAACGGTTAAGTGACAGAAGTCAGTGAACCGGCCTGGAGTAATTTGTCTTTTTCTTAATTTTTCTTCTTGTACATGCTCAGGTCATCATGCCCCATGCCCCTCCCCCCTATCCATCAACTCCTGCCTCGCCACCCCCCCTTGCCTTAGTAACAGCTTCTGTTTACATCTGCTTAGTAACAAATTATGTTCATTGGACAATGTAATGTGTAAAAGGTTCTGTACTCCTAAGCTAACTGCTGCTCTCCTTTAACTGGTGTGGAGGTATCCCCAGCTGGTAAACTAAAGCTTCTAAAAACGTTTTGTTTGGACTCTGTGGTCACTCTGCTAAGACTTGCCATTTCAATAGCACCAACTTTTACCATTTGGGGAACTGAGGCTTAGAGAGGATCAAGACCAGAGGCAGGATTCAAACCTTTCTCTTCTCATTCCAAACCCTGTGCTCTTCCCCCTGTATCACTCAGTCAGTCAACTAGTATTTTTAAGCCCCTACTACCTTCCAAACACTGAGCATACCAAGTAAAAGACACCCCAGCCCTGAAGTCAGGAGGACTTGAGCTCAAATGTGACCTCAGACACTTAACACTTATTAGCTGTGTGACCTTGAGCAAGTCATTTAACCCCAATTGCCCTACCTTCCCCCCTCCAAAAAGACAAAGAAAAAGACAGTCCCCACCCTCAAGGAGCTCACAGTCTAACAAGGGAGACAACATGTAAACAACCATGTACAAACAAGCTATGGAATGGATAAATTGAAAATAATCAACATTTAAAAATAGCAATCATCTAGCATTAAGGGATAATCAGGAAAGGCTTCCTGTAGGAGGTGGGATTTTAGCCTCACCCTGCTGACTTATGCTGACTCTGCTGGCCACTAAAGCATCCCCATCTTTCCCACATGAACATGATTCTACCATCATAGATGTCGAGCAAGAGGGCACAAGACAGGACAGCTCTCTTTGCTAGGTTCCAAGCGACTCTCACTGGACAATACCATAAAATGGACCCTCCATCCCTGTAGGCTAACTACAGTTGCCCAGGGGTCCCCTGAGAGCTCTCCATTCCCTGCAGCCCCTGCTCGGTATCCATGTCCTCCCACCTCTATTTTCTTAATCAATCTCTCCTCTTCTTCCCTTTACCCATAGCCACCATACCCCACAGAAAGACTTAGAACTGTGATCCGGATGACTAAACTTTTATTACGGGTAAAAGTATTTGTGGGTAAACAGAGGAAGATGGGGTCAGAGAACAAGTGGACAAAGGCCTTCCCCAACCCCTAGCAGAGCCTGAGCAGGGCTGGCTGGCTAGGTCAAGAGTGGAAGAGGAGGTAGAATGGGAATGGGGAAGAGGGTGAGGGATGGGGAGGGGTTAAAGCTGGAGAATGGGGAGGGAGAGGGGACGGGGAGAAGGATGGCCATCTTCCTCCTTCAGGGCAGCATCCTCAGAGCCTCTTCAGCTTCAGGTGGATCCCATTCCTGGACCTGAGGACCAGCCTGGAGCAGAACTCTGGAGGCTGAGTGTCATCAGGGGCCAGGTGGAAGCGCTGCAAGGTCAGAGCCATGACCACCTTCATCTCAATCATGGCAAACTGCTGCCCGATGCAGTTCCTAAGGAGGCCAGGAATGGGTCAATGAGAACATAAACCAGGTGGGCTCAGCAGAGGCTCAGACTTTCAGGGTCTCCTAGAGCCCACCTTCATCTCCAGCCCACATCCCCTTTATCTTCTCCACCACACACCCACACACCCACACACCCACACACACCCACACACACCATTCTCACACACATTCACACATATACACTTACACACACACACATACACTCACACACAAATTCACATACACACGCTCATACACACAGATACAGACATGTGCACACACTCATATACATACACATACACACATACACATACACTCACACATGTACTTACACACTCACACAAATTCACATAACACACTCACTCATACACACACAGATACAGACACGTGCACATACTCATACACTTACACACTCACACTCACACAGTACTCACATACACTCACATACACACATACACTCACACACAAATTCACATATACACACTCATACACACACAGATACAGACACATGCACACACTCATACACTCACACACATACACATACTCACACTCACACATACTTACACACATACTCACACACTCATACACACAGATATAGAAACATGCACACACTCATACACTCATACACATACTCACACTCACACAGATACTTACATACACACTCACACACTCATACATACACACACACACACACCAGGCTCTCTGGACTCCATGTCTTTACTCAGGTCATTTTTATCTCTGTCTACACATATGTAGAGTCACACATAGATCATCACCCAGAAAAACCCACCTGGAACCAGCAGAAAAGGGGATGAAGGCGTGGGTGTGCCGGAAGGCAGAATTCTCTGGGGAGAATCGCAGAGGATCAAAGACCTGCCAATCAATGCCAGCATCAGTGGGAGGTGGGGCTGGGTGGCAGTGGGAAGGGTCCTACTTTCCTTGGCTCACAGACCCAGTATGATTCTCCTCCCCTTCCCTACCCCCCTGCCACCTCCAGGTCCTTCTTCTACCACCAACCTTTTGGATCCTTTGGTCTTCTGAGACCTATACTATACTTAGACCACCCTTTCTTGGGTTTTGGTGTCATCCTTTGCCAACCACTGGACTGGTCTACCAACTTGTTGGATTAGCTTAGCACTGAGCTCCCAGGCTCTTTACCTCATCCCCCTGCTCTCATCCTCCTAGGTTTCAGTCTCTGCACTATATCATGAACAGAATTGTGAAGTCTGAAATCCTCTTCCTAACTACAACCTTCTGTCCTGCCCCTCTCACCTCCATACTGAGACTCCTCATAACTCTCATGGTGACCTTAAGCCCCCTGGCCCATCCCTAGTCCCATAGTCCATCTCCCCTCCCCTCCGGATTGGCTCTTCTTCATATCCAGCTTGGCCCCCATGCTTTGCCTTTTCAATGTCTCATTAGCTGCTACACCAGATGCCCTTTCCTACTTGATTAGAATTTCTTTACTCCTAACTCACCAGTCTCACCACTGGGTTGCCCCCCACCATCCACTTTCTCTGCTCCTACTCCAGGGCTACTGGAGAAAACCATGAAACGCAGCTGATGTCAGCAGCCACAAATGCATGGCACTCCTGCCTCAGATGCTCAGGGGTCAGACCACTGTCTAGGCTTCCCTTCCTTCACCTGTAAAATGAAGGGACTGGCCTTTGTGGCTCCAGATCTAGGCCTCCGTACCCCTTGCTGTTGCCTGACAATCTTTCTCTTCTATCCATATTAATTTTTTCTTTCATTCCCCTTGGTTACCATCATGATTTCTCCATTCCTTCCACCACCAAGCCCAGCCTCAACCTCCCACTTGTGGCAGGTGGCCTAACCCACTTCATAACTGACTCCCACCCTGATCTTCCTCAGCCCAATATTCCTTCACTTCTCAAACCTCCTTCACGTTTGAAAGGGGGCCTCAGCAACCATCCAATCTAGCTCATGGCCAGAAAAGAATCCCCCCTACAACATTCCCCCTTCTCCTGAAGGCCTCCTGAGGCAGACCATTCCCCCTCTGGAATGTTAGGAAGGTTGTTCTGACCTCCAGCTTCAATCCACCATTTTGGAACTCTGCCTTTTGACCCTGGTTCTGCCCCCCAGAGCGAAACAACACAAGTCTGACTGCTCCTACACAGGATAGCCCTGTGGGTACTTGAGGACACACAGCTATCATGTGCCCCCCTCCCCCTTCTCCAGCTTTAAAAAGTCTAGTTCCTTTAATGATCTTCCTATGACATGGCCTCCAGGCCCTTCCCTGTCCTGATTGCCTTCTTCTGGACACTCTCCAACTTAGCAATGGCTTTTTTTTTTAGACAATTGGGGTTGACTTCCCTAGGGTCACACATCTAGTAAGTGTCTGAAGCCGCATTTGAACTCAAGTCTTCCAGACTCCAGGGAAGGTGTTCTATCCACTGCACCACCTAGCCGCCCAGCACTGGCCTTCTTGAACTGTGGTGCCCAGAACCAAGCACAGTGCTCCCTCCAGATGTGGTCTGAAAAGCAAGACTGTCCCCACCACCACCAATTTCACTGTCTATTGTATCACCCCCAGATGGGCTGGAATGTCTTCTGTCTGTCATCCCCAAGCAGCCCCTTCTAGCTGCCCCTGTCCCATCAGTTCTGACAGACCCTCGAGCCCATCCCCTTTAGGGAGCAGACACACCTCTGGTTCTGGCCACACGCTGGGATTGTGGTGAAGGGTGTGTATGTTGATAGTGACAGGGGCTCCTGGAGAGGTGAAAAGAAGCAGCTGGAGAAACCCACTGACCCACCCCTGTCCCCTGCCCTGCCCCCGCCCCCAACAGCAATGATGACAAGTACCCATGTGGCACGTCAAGGTTAAAGCTCTTCCCACGTTATCTCCCTGGGCCCTCATAACAACCCTATCATCAACTGCACTTTACAGATGAGGAAACTGAGGAGGCCAAAGTTAAATGACTTGCCCAGGGTCACACAGCTAGTAAAGTGGCTGCAGCAGAATTCAAACTCAGGTCTTCCTGACTCCACGTCCAGCACTTTAGTCACTGTTCTGACTCATAGCACATAGGTGCTGGACTCTCAGTCCACCACCCTGGAAGTGGGGGAGACCTGATAGCTCCCAAATGAAGCTCCATGGCAATAGCTATTTGGTCAGTAGAAGGACTGACGTTTCTAGAGTATCTGAGTCACAGAAACTTCTAGGACCTGACCAGATCTCTCTGGCACCTCACCATCTCCAGCCATGGTTGTAGGTTGGCAGTGGGGATACCAGCCTCCAGGGTATCAGGGTAAAGAGCGTTGTAGAGCCAGGTTAGATTAGGAAAGTAACCAGACCCTTGGGAACTTCTACTCGGCTCAGAAGACCGTGGGAGAAAGCTTCATTGAGGATGCAGAAATGAAAGCCCTCAAGAGGCAATGCCTTGCCTACAGTAACACCAGCAGAGTCACCGACCTCCTCAGTGGTAAGGGGCAGAGGCATCATTAGCACCCAAGTTTCTAGCTGCCTATCCAGGCTCCTTCCACTGCACTCCACTAGGCTGGTTTCCTGATCTACAATGGATCCCCCAGCTCTGGACCGATGCTCACCTCCACCCTTTGGACCTCCATGGCCTACAGTCACCCTGACACTAAGTGACACTAACCCAATGTAGCTTTTCAGTTAGCATTGGTTTTCCTCCCAACTCAGTCTACTTTCTCTTCCTTGGTCCCATGCAGGGACCCCTGCAAAGTTCCGAGGTGCAAACAAATAGAGAATGGGGAATTTGCCTAATCATTGGCATACATTCCCCTGATCTTGAGAAAGATGAGACTGTCAGGCTGACCGTGGAAAGTAGACTAAGCAAAAATAGAGTGAAACAAAGCATGCCCTCAGGACAAAGGTTTTATATGACTAGATATCATGATCACCTCTCCTCAAACCTCAGACCCTGCCTCTATCTGGGCAGGAGATCAGTAAACTCCAGAGGCCAAGGTCCACCAGGGCCAGAGGGGAAGTGACTTTTACTACTGTCACAGAGATGGGGCTGATGACCTATGAATCGGGGAGGCAGCAGCAATGACCAACAGCCCTGAGAAGGGACCAACTTCCCTCACACTCCATGAGCTGCAGGGGCAAGAAATCAGGTTGGGCTCTATGGTCTCTGAGATTTGTATCAGCTCGAAGTCTAGGACAGAACCATCAACACACCTGGGGATGCCCATTCCTCTACTGGACCTCTCTGATTTGGAGGAAGTTTATCCTGATACAAATCTAACCCTTTGTATCTAAAAGTCCACCACCTCCCCCAAGAATAAATCCAGTTTGCCATGCGATAGACTTCCAAACACTTGAAAACAGAGAACATATTCCTGCTCCCTTCTCCAGGAGGGGGGAATTAAAACAGCAAGGGATGGGGGGAATTGAGTGAACCACACTGACTCCATCTTGTGACTCAGTTCTGGAGCCAGTGAAATACTATTCAATGAATCCAATTTCTATCTTGTGAGAAAACTTTATTCAGTTATGAGAAGAGTGAGGAAACCTCATTGCATTGTTTAAACCAAGCCCTACATGGTTGGGAAACTGGACCACCTTGACCTGCTGCTTAGAGATCCTTAAACTAAGGATGGAGGGAGGCTATGCTGGCCAGAAACCTAGTCAGATCTGGAGACTGATGCAAGTTTACTCACAATTGTACATCTCTAGCAAAACACATGTCTTATCTGCAAACTGGACTCATAGTGATTAATCAGTTATTGTTACCATGGTCCTTGGATTGAATACAGACACTTAAGGGAAATGGGACACTTCTTTTTCTTCTGATTTCAGGGCACTTTCCCCTCCCAACTTGAAAAGTTCCTAATCATTCATCCAATTAGAAACCAAATTACTTAATTGTATATTCTAGTTAATTATTTCTTTTTAATTAATCGGTCATATTTGATTGTTTTTAATGCATGAAAATCTGTAGTCTCCTGTATTCTGAGTCCAGTGCCAAAGCTGAGGGGTCTGGTCCTGGTTTGTTGGGCAACTGGCATGCATTACTTAATCAATCGAAATTTTTGGAAATGTGAACCTTTATTTCCTCAGTCATTTCACACAGGGTAACCATTCCCAGCTTCACTTCAGTCAGTGGCTCTCAGGCCCCATTTTGGTTCCTGATCCTGGTCACTGATCCCCCTTTCCCCACACTCTTCCCTTGAAGACCCTTTCCTGGAGCCCTAAGTGGCATTTCAGTGAAACAGCTTGTGGACCACAAGGTCTGAAGTCAGGAAGACCTGAGTTCAAATTTGACTCTAGATACAAGCCATGTGACCCTGTACCTCAGTTTCCTCATCTGTAAACTAAGCTCAATAATATCAACCGCTCCCCAGGATTGTTGTAAGGATCAAATCATATGATGTTTTTAAAGTACTTAGCACTGTGTCTGGAACATAGTAGGTACTTACTAAATGCTTGCACCCTTGCCTTCCCTGAGGAACACTCAGTGGGGGGATTTTGTGGCACCTAAAAGGTCCTTGCTGAAGAGTTTTCTACTTTTTCAAAGGTTGTCAAATCCAACCTCCCAGCCACACAGAGAGGGCCCCCACAAGCTTGCAAAATGAACAAACAGGTATCACTTATCACCTGCAGGTAAGGAGCGGCCATCAGGGAAGGTGATAGGCTTGCTGAGCTCCCTGGAGATGGTTGGCACTGGAGGATAGAGGCGGAGGGACTCCTTGATGCACATGGTGGTGTATGGCATCTGGCTCAGGTGCTCCCTGAAAGCACAGGGAGATTAAGGGACAAAGAGACCGACCGTCAGGATGGGAGAGTTCGAACTTGCAATGAGACATCCAGGGGACCGAGGGTTTGCTCCTCTGGAGCCCAAAGAGGGAGAAACAAAGCAGATCCTAATCCCATGGCCACTCACCAAGTGATAGATGTCCCATCTCCCAGGATGCCCCTGATCTCCTCCCGGCATTTTTGCTGGTGCTCAGGATTCATGGCCAGAGAATAGAAAAGCCAGGAGATGCCACTGGCAGTGGTGTCGTGACCCTCAAACATGAAAGTGTCCACCTCAGCCCTCAGCTCTTTGTCTGACAAGCAGTCTCCATTCTCTATCTGGTGAAGAGAAGCCACTAGCATAAGTAGCCAGACACCTTTTATCAAGGGCCTGCCATGTGCAGGAACTTGTACCAAGGGAGGAATGAAGTTTAGAGAAGACCGAGGCCCTGCCCTCAGGAAGCCTACAGCCAGCCCACTCAGGGGATAAGACCCAAATGCTCCTAACTCCAAACTCCAATGAAATATATCTTTAAAAAGTGCAAAGAAGGTTAGATGGGCTTCAGGGAAGGTTTCTGGGAGGAGGCAGCAATACATTTGGGTATTCAAAGATGACACATTTATTTTTTACCTTGAATGCCCATCAAAGTGCCTGGTACATAGTGGTCACTTATTACTGAGGCAGACAGGGGTGAAATGACTTGCCCAGGATCACACAGCTAGAAAGTGAACTGATGTAGGAAAGAGGAATACAGATTATGAGTTCTGTTTGAGATGTTGAAATTGAGATTGCTATGGGAAATCTGGTTCAAAATGCCCAAAAGGCAGTTAGTGATACAAGAAAGAGCTCAAGGGAAAAGCTAGAGATAAATAAGATAAAAGTAAAAAGAACTAAAAAAAAAAGGAGAGTCAGAGTAATTAATGACTGGCCTAAAATGCTCAACTGATATCCATGAAACTACAAGAAATCTATAGGAAGGCTGGCCCAACTCTTCAGTGAACTCACTAGGGAGGATTCATCAGAAGACATGGACCAGGGCCTCAGAGGGTGAGAGGGCATGGATGGGCTCCAATCAGAACCATTAGGCGTGCACCAAGGTGGGATATCCTTCTATCAGAGTACAGAGCATCAAAACCAACTCAGAGGATTTCTCTATATGACTAAATATGGCACCAAGAGCTCCTTATGATGAGTGGCAGCTCCTAAGAGAGCAGATGACAGCTGTGTAAAGACTGATTTCAGAATTGTCCTATGGGCCACAGAGACCCTCCCTAGACACTCCAGCCCCACCACCTGCATAACCTCTCAAATCAGGATGACCAGGGGCAGCTAGGTGGTGCAGTGAATAGAGCACCGGCCCTGGAGTCAGGAGTACCTGAGTTCAAATCCAGCCTCAGACACTTAACTCAAAAAACTAGCCATGTGACCTTGGGCAAGTCACTTAACCCCAAATACCCTCCAAAAAAAAAAAAAAAGCAAAAAAAAAAATCAGGATGACCGCTCCCAGGCTCCTTCTGGTCCCAGTGCCTCTCAGAACACCAACACAGGGGAGAGGGAAAGCACCAAAAAAGAGAAGGAATGGGAAGGGGCTTTCTTCCTACCTAGGGGCAACCACCAGGCTTGAGCTCTCACCTTGGCACAGAGGAGGATGTCCAGGAAATCCAAGTGTCGTTTCTTTGAGACAGCCTCCAAGCCTCCTTCCTGCTGGAGGTGTTGCTTCCTCTTCCTAATCACCATGTCTGCAGGAAAGTGGTTCATGGTTACAGACCATAGAGACCAAGCTCCCTTGGGAAGTAGTGAGCTCTCAATGCCCATGGCTTGTTGTGTTACACACAGACAACTCTCTCTGTGCTTCTTCCATGCTAAAGAGAGCACTGGACTTGACTTCAAGAAGAACTAAGTTCCAATCCTGCCTTGGATACTTTCTAGCTGTGTGACCCTGGGCAAGTCACCTCACCCCCTGCCTGCCTCAGTTTCCTCATCTGTAAAATGAGAGGGTTGGATTCAGTGGCTTTCAAAGTTCCTTACACTTCTCAAGCTATGATCCTATGAACTCACACTTCTATCTCCCCTCCACTGAGGAGTGCCAGGAGTGAGGTTGTGCATGTGTGTGTGTGTGTGTGTGTGTATATCCATGAATGTATGTACATGAGAGTGTACAAATGTAACCAGGGTCTCAAATTCAGTTGCATAAGATTTTCCTCATTGGTAGAGAGGTCCCCAAAGAGAATCAAGCATCTTCCTTCTGTAAGTTGGGAGCTAGGGTTGGGAATCAAGGTTCTATATTCTCCAAACCTCTTGCCCTCAGAAACAGACCACCAACCAATGGGTCTCCACCAATGAGTGGAGTCAGATGCCACTGGGCCTGAGCTGCTGATTACCCAGTTATGTGAGGCTGTATGTGTCAGTCAACGAATCAATGAAAAAAAGCATTCATTAAAACTGACTATATGCCATTAGTTATTGTGTCATGTGAGAATAGTTGTGTGATAGAATTTCAGAGTTGCAGGGACTTTGGTCTTTTCTCCTCGAACCAGGTCAGGATCAACCAAATACACAAATGCACATCCTCACAGAACTGACACATAGCAACACCTTTCATTATCAGCAGGGATTTCTTGATGTTCATCCAAAACAAAGCTCAAAGTAGATCCAGTAATTTGAATAGAATCCTTCCCTCTGAGACAGATAAAGGTCACTCTGGGAGATTTTTCATGCCCAGATGAACTATGCCTCATATTCTTCCATGAATCTTTTTCCTGAGTCTACTGTGTACCCAGAAGACTGAGACCCTCCCACTGGGGACTCAAATCTGAGGGGATCATGAGTGCATCAATTGCCTTCAGATGCTTATCTTAGAGAAAAGGCTCAGGAGGATAGGATCCCTGACTCCAACTCTCTGAAGGTCTGTGGTATAGATTCCACTTGATCCTAAAACACAGAACTGGGAACAATGGCTGGAAGTCAGAGGGATTCCAATCTCAGCTCATGATAAGCAATAGGCCAGCCTGGGAGCCTGGGACATCCCCCTCCTAGAGGAGATCCTCCCAGGGACACTGGAGAAGGGGCATCTCATCCCGTGTGAGATTCCCTCAATGCCCTGTTGAAAGATCAAACTACATCTGATTGGCAGACAACAGGCAGTGGCAAGCAGTACCTGTGTGCTCATGGGCCCGGCGAGCAGACTGGCGAGCCTGGTAGCCTTGGGGACTGAACCAGTAGATGAGGTCATTGTGATAGAGGGCGTACCGAATGCGAGAGAATATCAGGGCTCCCTGTTCCCACACGGCCTGGATGTAGCAGTCGGCATTCCTGCAGAGAAGAAGGGCACGGGGTGGGTAAGAGGCCCAGGCCAGCCAGAACCGGGAAAGAGCCTTTGGTCTGGGAGGGAGAGCTAGAGCAGGACCTAGGCCTATGACGATAAAATGAGGTAAAGCTCTTTTCAAACCTAAAAGTGCCGTATAAATGCTGACCATCAGTGGTATTATCATTTCATTGGCATAGGGCACTCCCTGGAGTGCAAAGTCCCTCAACCAATGCAGGTTCTCAACCTTGACTAAAACTTAGAGTGGCCTGGGCCATTGAGACATGAGGTAATCTGCTGGGATCACACAACCATTTCATGTCCAAGGCTGAACTTGATTCTAAATCTTACCAGTTGGGAGATCACTCTCGCCATCATCCAACCATTCCTTGTGACTATACAGGGATGAACTTCAACAAGTGCCAATGATGTACCAGGTACTAGGGATATGTATAAAGACAACAAAAATGAACCAATCTTTTCCGTCCAGGAGTAGGGGGTGATTCAGGGGAGATAACCCCAACAAAGAAAATTTAGTCTGGACAAATTAAATTTCCTTGGGGGGAGGAGCAGCACTAGTCGCTGGAAGCAGAATGAGATGCAGCAGGCTAGGCTTCCTGTAGGAGGCTGTGAGCACAAGCAAAGTGGGATTTTTGTTTTTTTCCTTGGTCTTTTTCAGTTTCCCAAGCTCAGGTTAAATTGTGAATATCTGAAGGATTTTGAAGGTCCTTTGAAACTTGATCATTCACAGTTGTGCTGAGTCAAGTAGGCTTCCTGCTTGCTGGCTCTGAGCCAATCAGGGGCCACATCTTTGTTATATATTCTAGGAGGTTGGCAATTTGCTTTGGGGGTTCACTCATGAGAAGGATATTTTGATTTCTTGGTTGAGACTCTCAGTAGTCATATGTTCAGAGCCCCTGACTGCTTAGATATCTGTGCTCCTTCAATCTAATGTTACATGCAAAGTGTGTATCAATACTGCTATATTCAGACAGGAGAACCCTGTCTGTTGGTCTTTGTGCTAATTTCTCTGCTCATGTTTTCTATACTCACTTCTTTCTCTGCAATTAAAGTAGGATTGTTTAGCCCTTTAAAGCTGTCTTTCCTTTATAAAACAGATCAAAAGAAAGTGTGCTAGCAGGCCATCCTGGATAGGATGCTTGCTGATACAGAGGTGGTGACCAACCTGAGCTTTAAAGGAAGAGAAAGTAGTGACCAGGGTTGGATCTGCTTCCTGGGGAGTGTGGAGTTGAACAATCTGGCCATCACTCACCTTACTATCTGGCAGTCGCTCTCATGGCTAAAGGCACATTTCATGAGGGTATCCAGAGTCATCAGGCTGACATGCTCAAAGACCTCCAGACTGGAGCTTTGAACTATGAGCTTCTCCCATTTATCCTGGAGCAGAAGAAGGCAGCACAGGCTCTCAGCATGCATGGTTCCCTTGCTTCAGGCAAATCCACCCTTCCCCTTGTTCATATTCCCCACTTCATCTTGGCCCACCCTCTCCTGTCTCTGTATTTTGCTGATACCGTTCATCAGGCCTGGAATATACTCTACTTCCCTCATCTTTCCAAGCCCCCTGCTTCCTCCTAAACCCAGCTCAGATGCCACAGCCTCCTCCAGAAAGCCCTCCATCCCTACAGCAGAAAGTGATCAGCCTCTCCTCAAGTTCCTCATGATCTTTTGTCTGTATTTTTTTCATCTGCCCCCCCTTGCCTTTGGTCAGAGACAAAGTCCCAGATACCCAGAGCTGGGAAGAGAGGGGGGAAAGGATCCATAGAATAGAGAATGTCAGAACTGAGAGGGGCCTTAGAACAGGAAATGCCAGGGCTTGGAGGACCCTTAGAACAAAGAATGACCAAGCTTGTAGATCCCTCAGAGACATGTGATTTAAGCTATACCTGAATAAGTATGCCTTTATCTGGTTATTCAGCCTTTACTTGTACATTTCTCAGAAGGATTTTTGAGAAGGAACACTACCTCCTTAGGCAACTCACCTCACCCTGAGAACAATCACTATCATTGTTGGCACTGTTCCTTGATTGTCTTTCAATCAGAGACATTTGCCAATTTGGCCTCCCCACACTAAATTATATATTCTTTGAGAGAAAGGTCAGTGCCCCGTCTTCTCTTGTCTCCACAGGATTCATCTTTGGGCTTTGTATAGATTCCTCATTTAATAAATATTTTTAATCAAGTTATCTTTTTCAGGCCCATGTCTGAAAACTGACCAGGTGTTTAAGGATATGGAAAAAAATGCTCACATGCTTGTAGGCAGGATGTGCTTAGGAAGTATAGCTTGAAATGAACTGTGAATTTTTAGGGGGAACTCCTCCCAGTGATTTTATGCAGTAATTTATTGATTCTATCCATTCACAATCTACATAAAGTGGGAAAAGTGACCCAAAGTCACATACACACACATTCACACACACACGTGTGTCTGTTGGTGCTCAGTCACTACCAGTCTTGAAGAGCTAGAGTTTTCTGTACAAGACACTGTGTGGATGGGTACACTACATGATGAGGTTCTCTCATACCACCTGGGCCCTTCCCGCTGCATCACAATCTCTTTCCTGTTCAGTTCTGAAGTGTTTCCCCCAGCAGCTGTCCCAAGCCTTCTATGCTCTCCATAAACCTCCTACAGCAGCAACCTCCTTTCTCCTCTCAGCTGAGAATCTCTCCTCATGCTTCACTAACAGTCTTGAGCTTTCTCTTTTACCTAGTTCTATACCTTGAATCACTTCAACATTCTCCATTATTCTCTCTTACTCTGCCCCAGTCTTGGGGGAGAAGGTGGCCTTTCTCCCCGTCTAAGCCAACCCTTAATCTCATTCCATCCTCTCCTGTTACCTACAGCAGTTTGCCCCTAATTCCTTCTTGCTCTCCTTAATTTTCAACCTCTCCTTCTCTGCCATGTACAAATTTGTCCAGATCTCTATCTTTTAGAGATCCACCCTTCTCGTTCCCCTACCCTTCCCTCCTGGCATCACCCTATTTCTCTCCTTCCTTTCAGAGCCAAACTCTCAGGAAAAACTTCCTCCATTATTACCTACCCTGTCTCACCTCCTACTATCCTCTCAAACCCCTTACATTCAGGCTTCAGTGACTACCACTCAAGTAAAATGGCTCCCTCTGAAGTTACCAATAATCTTAACATTAAACTGAATTGCATTTTCTCAGTCCTCATTCTTTGTGACATGAACTTCTCAGAGTAACATTTATTAAGCACATACTGTATTCCAGGCCCTGTGCCTGGAAAGAAAAAAAATAGTCTCTTCTCTCAAGGAGCTCACATGCAGACAACTCTGTACAAACAAGCTATGGATGGGAAAAACTGGAGATAATCCACAGAAGAAAGAAGGATTGAGAAAAGTTTCCTCAAGAAGGTCAGACTTTAACTAGAACTAAAAGGAAGTCAGAGATAAGGAGATAGGGCATTCCACACATGGGAGACAGCCAGTGAAAGAACACAGATTGTCTTCTGATGAACAACAAAGAAGACAGTGTCAGTGGGTTACAGAGTAGATAGTGGGGTGTGAGGTATAAGAAGACTGGAAAGGTAGGAAGGGACCAGGTTATAAAGGGATTTAAAAAGCCAACAGAGGGTTTTATATCTGATCCCAGAGGCAACAGGGAGCCACTGGAGTTGGTTGAACAGGGGAATAACATGGTCAGCCCATACTTTAGGAAGATCAATTTAACAACTGAGTGGTGGATGTACTGAAGTGTAAGATTTGAGGCAGCCAGACCAACCAGCATGCTATTGCAGTAGTCCAAGCATGAGGTGATTAAGGTTTACACCAGGGTAGTGGCAGTATCAGAAAAGAAGGGATGGCATATAGATGTTGCCAGAGACATTACAAAGGTAGAAAAGACAGAACTTAGCAAATGATTCCATATAGGGGGGTTAGACAGATTGAGGAGTCAAGGAGGATATCTAGGTTGTGATCCTGTGATGTCTGGGAAGATAGTAGCACCCTTAACAGCAATAGGAAATTAGAAAATTGCCAAATCCAATGGCCTTTTCTCAATCCCCATTCCTCTTGACCTATTTGCAACATGTGACACTCTCAATCACCCTCTTCTCCTTGATTCCCTCTTCTCTCCTGAGTTCCAGTCTCACATCATCTCTACCTGGATGTTCTACAGGTGTCTCAAACTCAATATGTCCAAACTTGAGCTCATCATCTTTCCCCAAAAAACCCACTTCTACTCTTAACTTCCCTATTATTGTCAGGGGTGCTACCATCCTTTCGGTCACCCAGGTTTGTAACCTAGGAGGCATCCCCAACTTTTCACTTTCACTCACCCTCCCCCAATTTAATGAATTGCCAAGTTTTTTCCATCCCATTGCTGAAACACATCTTGCATCTGTCTCTTTCCCTCTGCTCATAACATAACCACCTTAGTTCAGGTCATCAATACCTGGATTATTGCAATAGCTTCCTAACTGGTTTCTTTGCCTCCACAATCCAACCTCCATCCAACTACCAAAATAATTTTCCAAAATCACAGGGCTAACCATATTACTCCTCTGTTCACTGTTCCAGTGGGGCTAGGTGAGATCCTATACACCTATAGTCTCTGCTGCTGGGGAGACAGAGGCTGGTGGGTCACTTATGCCCAGGCGTTCTGGGCCATACTAGGGCTAAACCCAATTAAGTGTCATCAAAGAGTCTTGCACCAACCTGAGAGAAATAGGGAGACCCAACCTCAAAAAAAGAATCTAAACAAAAAGATCTAGTGGCTTCCCAATTCTCTTTAGGATAAAATATAGACTCCTCTATCTGGCATTTAAAACCTTTCACTATCTAGCTCCAGCTTATCTTTCCAACAAATTACACATAATCCTTGTCACGCATTCCCCAATCTAGCCAAACTTGCTCTTCCTGGAACATGATATTCTATCTCTTGCCCCTATACCTTTGAACATATTGTGTGTCCCTCATGCATGGAATCCTCTCTCTCTTTCTACCAAGCTCCAATGTCCAGAGAAGGATCATCTATGGTGCCACTTTCTTCAGGAGGTCTTTCATGATACCTCAAGTTGTTAGTGTCCTTCAGATCACTCTATTTATTTTGAACATAGTGTATATTTTCTTATCAATTCATGTATTCCATTATCTCAACAGAACCTAAACTTCTTAAGGACAGGCACCATTTTTGTTTTTCCATTTGGTTCCCCATGCTGAAAACACACTAGGAACTTCATAAGTGACTATTGACTTTTTGGTTCAGGTGTAGGAATTATTAGACACCTGCCTATGTAGCAATCAATTTTTGGCAACATCACAATTATTTCTGATGCTCAATTACCTTCTGACTGTTTGGAATAGTGGAAGAGAGGGTTCTGGGAGGGGCAGGGAGGAGGAAAACTGACTTCACCACTTCTCTCCAGGCTTGAAGAAGTACTTGACCCTTTTCCTTGTGTAAGGATAAGGTTCTATCTCCATTAACGTAATCACAAAAAGCCCAGATACCTCAATAGAATCAATCAACCAATCCATCAAAATGTAAACAATGTGAATAAATACATAATTTATTTGATAGGATTGCGAGGTTTTGAAAAATTTGGGGGTATTGAACAAAATGCAGATGAAACCATACAGGAAGCATCTTATTATTGGTTGATGAGGTCAAGTCATACCTTTTGGGCTACCTATAAAAATAACAAAACAGTTCAGAGTTGGTAAGTCAAGTAGAGGCAGTCAAAAATGGAAGAATTCTATTCTGGATAATCTCTTTAGACAGCTCACCAGTGGGGCTCATGATTCTTATAGGGTATTGACCTTTAGTGATAATGGTGGTGGGAAGGAGTTAAGAGGTTCTTTATTTCTCAGTCTACCCAATGACCATGTCATTGAGATATTGGACCAGTAGCAGACAGTAAGTGCATCTAGCTGGGATCAAAGAGACTGGAGCAGTAGAAAATAACATATCCAATCAGTAGTCACTGAGGAAAGACAGCATCAAGTAATGTGACTCCTCATGATGAAGAGAAGTGCTAGCTATGGACTCTAGAAGGCACTGACCCTCAGAGCCCAGGCAAAAGTCAAGCCTAAGAGGGAATTCCATGGGGACCCTACAAAGGGAGCAAAGGACTAACTGTAACCAAGAGTTGTGAGTTACCCCTTTGTCCCATGTGTTCTTTACATGTATACCTCACTATTTTTGTGCTTTAAGATTGTGCCCACTCTCTCCATGGGTACTACATGTATTCATAGGAGAGTGTGCCCCAGACTAAGGAGGAGAAAGTTTTTGTAACTACTGTTCTTGTTGTACCATTTTGGTAAATGCCTTTGCTAAAAGCTATATGTCTGCCTCATTGTTAGTGGGTAGCTCACCAGTGGGGGCTCATGAGCAACAGTACTAGAAATCTAACCCCTAAAGAACCCTGAGAAGGGGAAATAAACAACCCACCAATAAAAATGCAGGTTGAGGTAGCAACCTGAGCAGGGTACTACTCTTACCAAGGACCACTCCTTTATAGAAGAACCAGAACCCCCAAAGTTATGTGATTATATTGGGGAAGCAGCTTCCTGTTAATAAGATAGGTCCTCCCTGATTCAATACAAACCTCTTCCTTGGAATGGGGGGCAGGGAGGAAGGCCTACAAAATGACCCCTCGGCTGCATGGTGACCCCCAGCTATCCTGGTTTGTGTCTGGCCTCGAGCCTGCATGGATGCCAATGGTCAGGCTTCAGTCCCTGTTTAGTTGTCATGCCTAAATGCACTGATCTCACCTCCCTGTGGTCATAATCAATGCTGCCTACTTCTTTCCATCCCCATTTCCACTGCCCTATTGATGCTTCTTGCTTCCTACTGTGTATTTCTGCTCCCACAGCCCTTCCTCAGACATAAAATGTCCCTTCAGGCAATGGTGAAGACCTTCCTGCTTACCTTAAACAACTGCTTCTACTCTCTCACCCAGTTACCATAACTGCATTCCATTACCCATCTTCAGCTCAGGGCTCAAACAGAGTGCCTACCATTGAGTCAATACTTCTGATTGAGTCTTTTAAAACTGGAGAAAAACAAAGACAGTAGCTCCCCTTTGCCTTCCTATCTCCCATAATCTTCCTACCCACCCCCCAAACTGGGGACAGGCCATAAACAGTAACCTGAGGCCCAGAGAAGCTCAAGAAAACATGGGAACCATCATTTGGGGAAGGAGGGATGGAGGGCTGCCACCACCAAGAACCCTGCTCCCCACCACAGATGTGCGTTATGTGGTGACAGACTTCCTGACAACAAGTACCCCAAAGTGTAATGGATGGCCACAGGAGGAAGTCAACAAACCCCCTTCCCTGGAAGCCTGCAAGCAGAGGCTGGGTGACAACGTGTGCTGTAGTGGGACTTCATCTCTAGATATGAGGGGTGAGCAAGCAGACCTCTGAAGTCCCTTCCAGCTCTGGGATTTTATGTAGTATTGCAAGGCATGGGCTGTACATGTATGTATGTGTGTGCGTGCACATAGGCACATGAGGGTTTATAAATCCACCTCAGCACAAGGGCACCCTTGGGGAGACTCACCAGCATCACTCGGGCAGAGTCAGTCATCAACCCCACATAAGGCTTCAGAATATCATGATGGAAGGCAGGTGTCAGAAGCCGCCGGTGCTGGAACCACACTGTCCCATTCAGGGTCAGTAGCCCTTCCCCTGAATCCAGGAGATACAGACAAAAGGCCAAAGATAAGGCTTGGAGAGACCCTGAAGGTCTATATGGGCTGTGGCCTGAGAAGAGGGAATGTGTAAGAGGACTCTCCAAGGAGAAGCCTGAACAACATTCCTACTGCTGACCTTTTACTGACATTATCCTGTACACTTGGAATGCCTTCTTCTCATCCCTGTTAAAATCCCACCACCCTTGATGCGCCAGGTGTCATGTTACCTCCTCCCTACAGGAGGCTACAGTCCTGATTCCTCCTACCTGGCAAGTGTTTCTCTCTTCTCTGCACCCACCCAACACTCTCCTTCATCTCTTCTTACATCCTGCCTGACCTCGATCATGGGTATATCCCATATCTTTTCTAAGGTATTTTATCCTGGAGTAAGGACAGAAGGGAGAAGGAAACAAACATTTCTCAAGTGTCAGGCACTGTATCGAGCACTATACAAACATTGTCCCATTGAATCTTCCTCAAGCTTCAGTGGGGAGCCCATGGAGGCTTCTGAGCAAGGGGAGGCAAGATTGGAGAGAGGATAGGCAGCAGGCAGAGAGGCTGGTTAGAACAGAACAATAGTTCAGCAAGAGGGAAGGAGAAGCCAGGAAGAGGTGGTGCCAGGGGGGTAGAGGGTGATATAGGGGAAGGATGAGGATTTGATAGAGCACAGATAGCAAGTGGGAGACCCCAAGATCTTGGGGGGGTGAACATACCAATCCAGGGAACCAAGAATCTGTAGAGTAAATTAGCTTTTGGATCTGAAACACAGAAAAAGAGGTCCACTTGATCTGAAAGGCAACCTATCCCAAACTCCCCTTACTCTGTTGAAACTCCCAGGGGCAGATGGGGCCAGACCTGGGGCAATGATCTGTGAGTCTTCAGAGGATTCTGCAGGGGAAGAAAATGGGAGGGGCTGGGGGGGTGAGCAGTAAGTGGAAAGTATGGGGAGTGGATGAGGAGAGGGCTCCTATGGGAGAACTGAGATGGAATCTTTGAGGACAGTCCTGAGAGGGAAGAAAATTAGAGAACCCCGCCCCAAGGAGCAAAAGGACACCTCTTACCTGATCTGCCCAGCAGAGCCTTCATGTAATCAGGGTCGTAGACTTGGAGAAACGCCATGAACCCAGAGAACCATCGGGGAAAGGCACAAGGGAATTTCTGCCCCCAAGACATTGTCACCTTTAATTCTTCATCCTTCTGATACTGCAACAGAACCACCCCTAGGTTAAGGGAGAGGCTCCAGTGTGTCTGTGGGCTGAATGGGGCATTTAATTCATCAGATTTGCCATTTCAGTCTCACCAGATTCCAGCCCATAGTCAATGTGAGGACAACAAGGGCAGACGCCAGTCCTTCTGATTTTCTGCGCCCCCTGCCCCTGGCTCAGCCCCTAACACTGAGTTTTGCACAAAGTAGAAGCTTGGGACGTCCTGGATTGGTCGGTTACATTATTGATTGAATGACAATAATAATAGCTAGCATTTATAGAGTGCTTTGGGACTTGCAAAGTACTTCATATACATTATCTCAGTTGATCCTTATTACCCTATGGAAATAGGCATTTATTATTCCCCCATTTCATAGACGAGGAAACTGAGACAGACTCATTATTTCCTGTTTATCCTGTCTATAGTTTGTACACAGTTGTTTGCAAGATGTCTTCCCCCATTAGACTGGAAATTCCTTGAGGGGCAACACTGTCTTTTGCCTCTTTTTGCATCCCTAGTTCAGCGCCAAGCACACAGTAGGTAGCTAATAGATAAATGTTTAGTGATTGACTCCTTTTCATTTTGGAAGGAAAGTTTGGGGCTTTTCCCCCCTCTTATCTTGTCTATTTTTCCTTTCTTGATAGCTGACCATTCCACTCTTAATTATTTTTACATTTCTTTCCTAATTATTAGGTGTGGGTTGAAATAGTCCTTTGTAAGCACCAAGGCAAATGTGAGCCTAGAGAGGCTTTACAGAACTGTGTTCATTTGTTGACTTTGTGGAGTTTTATGTTAGGGGATCTGTGGGAGCTCAGCACCCTCACAAAAAGCTATTGGGTGGATTTTGGAAGTGTCTCAATAAAGGGCCCTAGAGAGGGTGATGAAGAAGGAATCTGGGACAGCAGGTGAATTTCCTGATGCTGGAGCTCTCCTAGGTCCCTCAGGGAACCGTCTAAAAGTGAGGATAAAATGTACCCAAAGGCATACCCAGTTAGATTTGCTGCAATTACAAATTGAGTTGGGGGAATAGTTTAAAGAACATTAATTAGGGAAGTTCAGTGATCAGTTTGATGGGTTGTTTGGGGGAGCGTTTAGATGGTCTCTTTTCACTAAGAGAATAGGCATGCCAGATAAAAGCTTGGCAAGAGGACAAAATTCAGTTCCTGATGAAATCTCAGTGCCTGGGGCTGCCCCAAGATAAATTTATTGTTTTGGATCTGTCCCTTGGATTTTCCATAGAGACAGATTTCAATGGATGGAGCTGCTCTGTAGTTTAATGGTTTAGCTTAGACTGAGGAAGAGGCAGCTGGATGGCTCAGTGGATGGAACCCCAGAATCAGGAAGACCTGACTTCAAATCCAACCTCAGATACTTACTAGCTATGACTAGTGACATGTAAGTCTTTCCAGGTTTTTTTGAAATCTGCCTGCTCATCATTTCTTATAGAACAATAGTATTCCATTACATATATACATTTATATATACATATACATATGTATATGTATATGTGTATGTATATGTATATGTATATGTATATGTATATGTATATGTATAGCATTTATTTATGTGTGTATATATATCTATATATATGTTTGTATATCACAACTTGTTCAGCCATTCCCCAAATGATGAGCAGCACCTCAATTTCCAATTCTTTGCCACTACAAAAAAGAGCTGCTCTAAATATTTTTGTACAGGTGGGTCCTTTCCCCTTTCCTATGATCTCTTTAGGATACAGACCTAGTAGTGATATTGCTGGATCAAAGGGAATGCACACAATTTTATAGCCCTTTGGGCACAGTTCCAAATTGCTCTCCAGAATGGCTGGATCATTTCACAACTCCCTCACCAAAGCATTAGTGTTCCAACTGTCCCATATCTTCTCCAACATTTATCATTTTCCTGTTTTGTCATGTCAGCCAATCTGACAGGTGTGATGTAGTATCTCGGAGTTGTTTAAATTTGTATTTCTCTAAATCAATAGTGATTTAGACCATTTTTTCACTAGTGACACAAGTCACTTAGGCAAACCACTCCAGTACCTTTGCAAAGAAAACCCCATGAACAGCATTGATGTCCTATTGATGATCCCCAAAGTCACAAAAAGTTGGACATGGCTGAATGACTGAACAACAACAGACTCAGGATGATAGATTTTGTTGGCGATGGAGGGATTACTCTTTGTGCTAAATTATGAAAATGGACCAGGTGGCCTGCTTTGCATTTTTTTTTCATTCCTTTGCCACCCTTACCCTGCTTTCTTTCAGACAATTAGCAAAAGCACAGCACTTGCAGGTGGGGAGAGAAATTTTCACAGCTTCATTTACTTGCTTGCTGAACCTGACCAGAGTTTCAGATTTCTTCAGGTGGCTAAGAGTGTAATTAATTCATGGACAGTGTCATTCCTGAGCCCCTGGCCTCTAGTTAGAGAGAGGAGAAGGATAACCTTAACAGTAGGATAGCAGAACCTAATCCAGGCAGAGAAGGGAAGCTCCTGCCTTGTTCTGTCTCACAAGTTGCCCTAAATTTGAGAGTTTAGGGGTGTGACCTTCTGTCCAGAGAAGGGAAGGCTGATGAGCAGCAACACCTCTTAGAGCAGCGGTTCTCAAACTGTGGGTCGTGACCCCTTTGGGGGTCTAACAACCCTTTCACAGGGGTCGCCTAAGACCATTGGAAAACACATATTTCCAATGGTCTTAAGAACTGAGACACGGCTCCAGGCAGGTCTGCCCACATGCAGATACACCCAGATACACCCACATACAAGTAGTAAAGGGTTAGGAAGCATTAGGAAGATTGAAAATCACTGTCTTAGAGAGAGAAGAGGTTCACTCATGAAGGTCCTGAGGGAAGCAGCAGCCAAGGACTAAAGCCACAACATAAGGAAGCAAGGGATTAAGTAAGACCTTGTAGCTCACTTTTATTGCAATGAGATATAGAGAGAATACAGGTCTTTGCTTGACTGGCAAAGCCTAAGTGTGTTTCCTTTACATGTTGTGTCTTTGTTCTCTTAAGATCTATGCATTCCTTCCTGCACTTGAGGACCTAGAGGACCACATGTGGCCTTGAGGCCACAGGAGCCCCCCCATCTGTGTATTTCTTCAAGAGCCCCATCTTGTATAGGATTACTTTCCCAGTCTCCCTTCTCCCTACCCCTCCACCACTCAGTTTCTCATATATTGGTAGACAGACATATTCATAGATATAGATGTTGTCCCCTCTGTTAAAAGTAAAACTTTTGATTTCATATATCTAGTGCCAAACACAGGGCCTGGCACATAGTAGGTGATTAAGAAATGATCACTGAGTGAACAAATGAGTGAACGCTGGATAGAGGCAGAGCAAGACAATGAGATGTCCATCTTTGATCTTCGGGAGCTGTCCAGATTGGATGTGCCAGCCCAGAGCTTTGGACTCCGAAGGCTGCCCATTGAATATGGAAGAACATAGGCTAATTTTTAAAAAAAAGAGACATGTGAAAAAGTGTGAAGGGCAGCTCTTCCCTCAGTCCCCATCTGCTCCCTCCTCCATCTGCTCCCCTCTACTGCAGGGGCCACCACCCTAGGATGCCCTCTGACTAGCACTGGCCTCTTAATAGTGTGCCTGCCTCTCTTCTCAGCTAAGCCAGCACCAGCTGCCAGAATTATGTTCCATATACAGAGACGTGGTTGTAACAGTTCTTTGCTCAAAACCCTTGAGCTCTATTGCAATAAAGATAGAAATTAGCTTGACTCTCAGGATGTTCCACATCTGAAGCCAGCCTTACTGTCCTTCGTCACCTTTGCTTTGCTCTCACTGTTCCCTAAGACCTCATGTCCAACTCGTTAGATTTCTAGTCATATTTAAAGTCTAATTTAATTCATATGCATAAGGGTATTGTATTTTTTTTTCCTTCTCGGTCAGTAGGAGAGGAAGGAAAGAATTTGTAACTGATAATTTAAATTAAAAAAGTCTAATGTAATTTGACAATATTAATTATGAGCCTACTGTGTAGAGAGCCCTGTGGCCCTCCCTGGGGGAGTTAGAAAATTTAGATAAGACTTGGAACCTTAATTCTTAGAATTTATAGAAAAGCAAGAAAGGAAGGACTGTGCTTTCTGATGAAATTCAAAGATCAAAGTCCATCCAGAAATCTATGCAAAGGAAGGGCTGCAGGGCCAAAACCAAAGGTGCTCAGACTGGGTGCCAAGAAGAGGGGTGAGTGCCCAGGAAGCTGACTCTGCGCAATGGAGACAGAGGCCCCAGGCCAAATCTTTTAGAGAAACCAAGAAGGCACGGGGGTTCTGGGAGCAAAGATGAGCTGAAATTGACCATCAGCTGAGTCCTGCACAAGCCTCCCTGGGCATTAGACCACAAGAGCAGGATTAGAGACAGCTGGAGGAATGGGGGTGGTATCAGATTAAAGAAGAACCAAGCTGACTCATGATGGAGGAATCTGGCGGGGGGGGGGGGGGGGGGGGG
>CM053593.1:24543354-24567576 GCA_028646575.1 Pseudocheirus occidentalis
ACTCAGACTCACTTCCCTCCTCTGTAAGATGGGGTGATAATAATAAGAGGTACATTCCAAGACTGCTGTGAACTCAAACGAGGTCTTTATCAAGCACTTAATGCACTGTCTGATTCATAACCGATGCTAGCTACTGTTATTAACATACATAAGGTGCTCTATAAATGCTACATAATGCACTTATCAGGCATCACTTTAAACTAGTTACCTATATTTGTGTCCCATCTCTCTACTAGATGCATGTGCCTATGAGGGCAGAGACTACAGTCTCTGAGATTTTGTGTCCCCTGTCACTCAATACAAGACTCTAAACACAGGAGGTGCTTAATAAATGCTTGCATCCCCTGCCACTAAGGTTCATAAAATGTACAACTCATATGAACTTTATACCTAGTCTAGTCATCTTATTTTATAGTAGAGGAACTTGAGGCTAGAGAATGGAAAGGACCTGTCCAAGACTACCTTTGTGTGAGTGGCTGAAGCAGAATGGCAGCCCAAGGCCTCTGGTTCCAAACACACCACCTTCTTCAAGTATAAGCTCGATGACGGTTCATCAAGGGTGTCATTCTGCAAAATCCCACCTGAGTTTGGGGATTGGACTGCCAGCCTTTGGAGCTCCCTGCCAGCTCTGAGACATTTGCCTGAGTCCCAGGGGAAACAATGACCCCCCCACACTTGAGATCCCTCCCATCTGCTGCTCCTCTAAGAATCTGACCAGGAAGAACTATTTCCTAAACCCTTTCACATTCAGAAAAATAAGAGTTGCCATTTCCTTGTTTAGAAAGGTAATGACCAGGGGCAGCTAGGTGGCACAGTGAACAGAGCACCAGCCCTGAAGTCAGGAGGAACTGAGTTCAAATCCGACCTTAGACACTTAACACACTTACTAGCCATGTGACTTTGGGCAAGTCACTTAACCCCAACTGCCCTCCAAAAAGCAAAAATTAAAAAAAGAAAGGTGATGACCCCAACTTCAGAATTGCAGACCCTCAGAGTTGGCAAGGGAAATCTCAGAGATCACCTCATCCAACCCAGACATAAAAAGAGTCCTGTTTACAACATCTCCAGCTAATAACAACCAAACATCAATAAGCATTTATTAATCACCTACTGTGGACCAGGTATCATGCTAAGCACAGAGAATACAAAGGAAGGTAAGGTAGTATTCATCCATACTCTACTTGAAGACTCATAGAGAAGGGAAGCTCACTACCTCCTCAGACATCCCATTCCTGGGTATCTTTCAGGATAAAAAAACAAAGTTGTGGTTTTTTTAAATATCAAGTGTTGGCATAGTTTTCCCCCAATGTGCCACTGGGCATTCTTCCTATCTAGCACAGAAAATTGGGAAATGCTCTGTACTTTTGTAGTACTAATAGAAAAAATAAGCTCCTTGAAGGCAGGGACAATTTCATTTTTTGTCTTTGCATCTCCAATGGCACCAATGACAATGCCTTTCACATTATAGTCACTTAAATGAAATGAATGAATGAAAGTGATATTGAGAGGAAGAGCAGAAATGCAGAACAGCAGCTAAAACATGAAAGGACAGTTGGATGCATGGATGAACATATGGATTAACTGGGCGGACAGGAGTCCTACCAGCTACAGAGTATTAGAGCCACCCTTGGTTGTCCAGGACTGCTACTCATCTCCTGTCTTGCCAGGTGTCTGTGTCTTGACCTTGCAGTCAGAATATGAGCATCATCATCTCACTTCCTCTAAGCCAGTGGTTCTCAACTTTCCTAATGCTGTGACCCTTTAATACAGCTTCTCATGTTGTGGTGACCCCCCCACCATAAAATTATTTTGCCTGCTACTTCATAACTGTAATTTTGCTGTTATGAATCATAATGTAAATATCTGATATGCAGGATATATTTTTCATTGTTACAAATTGAACATAACCCACAGGTTGAGAACCGCTGGTCTAAGCAGAGGACCCCATTGTTGTTGACTCATTTCGGTCATGCCCAATTCTTGGTGACTCCATTAGGGGTTTTCTTGGCAAAAAGGTTGGCTGGCTTCCCATTTCCTTCTCGAGCACATTTAACAGATGAAGAAAATGAGGCAAACAGAATTAAGTGATTCACCTGGACTCACACAGCTAGCAAGTGTCTGAGGTCAGATTTGAACTTATGAAGAGGAGTCTTTCCTGATTCCAAGCCCAGTGTTTTATCCATTGCACCACCTAGCTATCCTTGAAGACCCCACATTACATTGGAAAAAAAAAAGTCAAGGCCATGTGTCTCAGTCTTCTTTATCAATCCCACACCACACTTCAAATCCCACCATCATCCTTCATCTTCTCTTTTTCTCCAGTCTCAGAGGAAGAGAAGCCTTCTCCTTGCCAAGTCTATCTCCTCTACTGCACTTAGCTCATCCTTTCCCATCTCTTTTGGCACTTTACCCCTCCTATCACTCCCTTCCCTCTGATTTTCTTTTTTCCCTCCTTTCTTTTATTTTTACTCCACAAAGTCCTAGTCTAACACCTGTACTATGCCTCTGAAATCTATTTTCCCAAGGACCAGCCTACCTAATCATAAAATAGGCACATGAGGGGCCACAAAGGAGTAAAATTTTGATTGATCATGACAATGCATGTGTTCTTACTGGAAGCAGCAGTGGAATTCAATAGTCCCCTTGATGTCTGAGCAGCCTTTTAAGGATCTAACAGCTCACCTCCCAGTGTGAGGAAGGCGCTAGAAAAGGTGCCCGAAAAATTGTCTGCTTATACAACCCTGGACTCATTATCATGGCAGGTGGTGATCCCACCCTGTGGTCAAAACACAGAAAAAATACAAGAACTTCTGCAAAATTGGTTTGAAACCCCAATATACACTTGCCAAAAAGACTATTTTATGGAGAACTCACACAGGCCAAGTGCTTACATGGTAGTCAGAAAAAGCAACACCCTCACGATCTCTGTGAAGAACTTTGGAATTGATTTGTGACATGGGAGGCAGGACTACCTAGCATAACATGTCATAATTATAGAAGGTGCTGTTTTCTATAAGCAGAGCAGAACTGAAGTAGCTCAAAATAAATGTGAGATGTGCACAATATAGAAAATCCACCCCCAGATGTTCACATGGACTATTTGTGCCCAACCTGTGATAGAGCATTCTGAGCTCATAATGGTCTGAGCCACAATTGGCTGTAACTTGATCTAACATAATGATGTCATTTTGGCCCTCTTGGAAAATGAAGGACACCAACCAACCAACCAACCATTGACATACAATTTATCTAATAGTTTATATTATTTAAAATGTACTTATTTTAATTAACTGATATTAAATTAATCTAAGATTGAAATTTATTTAAAATTATCTAACATTTTAAAATGTACATGTTATTTCTGTATTATCTCATCACCAGAATGTGAAATCCATGAAGGAAGGGATTGTTCTTTCTTCCTAAGTCCCAGACTTAGCACAATTCTTGGCATATAATATGTGTCTAATAAGCATTTGTTAATTGGTGGAATGATTGATTTCATGTTAGGAAAAGTCTGTGAAGAATTCAAGAAGACACTCCAAAGCAAATCAACATAAACTCTGATACTTGGTGGCTCCAGTACTAAAGAGAGGAAAGGTAAGGATAAAATGTATTGGAAGATATGATTCAAGAGAATTGAATGAGTTCAGAGAGTTGTAGTTTACAAAGAAGCCATATACCCATAAATGACATACTTTCTTCAAAAAATATATTGCTAGACACAAAGCATCACAAAGAATGAAACTGATTACATTCAAGGAAGAGACTTATTATGGACATGAGTGTTAGACCTAAGTCAGGGCTCTGTACATAAGCAGACCATCAGACTATCCAGAGTTAATTTAAAAATTGATAATAAAAAGAGAACAATAATGAAAGAAAATTTTAATGTGCAATTAAGAAGATTTAGCTCTGAACACCTTAAACAAGCTATGTGAAAATCAAAAATAGGAAATGGGGAAGAGAAATGATGTTGAGAATGCCTCTAATGGGCAGCTATGTGGTATAACAAATAGAGCTCCCGTTCTGGCATCAGGAAGCCCTCACTTCAAACTCAGCTTCAGACATTAATTAACTGTGTGATCATTTTACCTCTGTCTGCCTCCGTTACCTCAACTATAAAATGAGCATAAGAACAGCACTTACCTTATAGAGTTACTGTGATGGCCAAAGGAGACAACATTGATAAAGCTCTTGGTATAATGCTTGCTACTACTAAGTAGTACCTACTAAAGTGCTTCATAAATGTTTCTTCTCTTCTCCATTTCCCTTCCCACTTAGCCTAGAATACTGTTCTCTAGCAATTGATGTGAATTGATTGTTGCAATAAGGAAACCAAAATAGCCCAAAAAGCATCCTCTTCAAAAAATATCTGACTTGCTAAATGGACAGAGATGGATGCCAAAGGCAATATCTGGATTTAATTAAAAGAAATCTGGTATTTACATACCGCTAACAACCCTTGACCAATTCAAGGAAATCTGTTGTCTAGATATCATTAGTTACCTTTGCAAGTAGACTAAATCAATCAGAATTTCCTAGTAACAAAATGGGAGGAAAGGTGGCTAGTTTCTCATTCCCCATTTCCAACCAATTATTTTGTCTTTCACATCTATGACTGTAACCAATCATATTGTTTTCTCCATTGATGATGCTGTCTCCTATTTTTTTGATACTCCATTTGCCTATAATAGCGGTTCTCAACCTGTGGGTTGTGTTCAATTTGTAGCAATGAAAATACATCCTGCATATCAGATATTTACATTGTGATTCATAGCAGTAGCAAAATTACAGTTATGAAGTAGCAACGAAAATAATTTTATGTCTGGGAGTCACCACAACGTGAGGAACTGTATTAAAGGGTCATGGCATTAGGAAGGTTGAGAACCACTGGTCTATAACAATGATCCATCATCCCCCATTTGGGGTCTTAGCTTGCTGTGGAAGTTGAATCTGTATTTATTAGTAAATTCACTCTTTGCTACTAAATTATGAGTAATAATAGTTTTGTGCCTCAGTTTACCTTAATTTAAATCATGCTCAATTGGTAATAAAAATCTATCTTTCCCAATAGGCAAGTAGAAAGGGAAAGGGAGAAGAGAAAGGGAAGGTGATAAAAAAGGAAGGACAGAAAAAAAGAAGGCAATGATCAGAAGCAAAACAGAATAGACGATGGACAGGATAAAAGAAAAGAGAAGAATGAACAGGAAAAAAAATAGGGTGGAGGGAAATGCACAGTTAACAATTATAACTGTGAACATGAGTGGGATGAACTCATCCATAAAACAGAAGTGGATACCAGAACGGATTAGAAACCAACAATATGTTACTTACATGAAACATACTTGAAACGAAAAGACACACACAGACTTAGAATAAAGGACTAAAGCAGAATCTGTTATGTTTAATGGAAGTAAAAAGACATGGCTAGCAATCACAATCTCAAACAAGGCAAAAGCAAAAATAGACCTAATGATAAAGGAGAAACAAGGAAACTGTTTTCTTGCTAAAATGAACCATAGACAATGAAGTAATATAATACAAAACATATATTCCAAATGACATACCATCCAAATTCTTAGAGGAAAATTTAAATTAATTATGAAAGAAAATAGACAGTAAAACTATATTAATTGGGGATCTCAACTTTCCCCTCTAAGAGCTAGATAAATCTAACCAAAACTAAATAAGAAAGAAGTCAAGGGGATGAATAGAATCTTTACAAAGTTAGTTGTGATAAATCTTTGAAGAAAACTGAAGGGGAATGAAAAGGAATACACCTTTTTGGGAGTAGCACATAGCACCATAACAAAAACTGATCATATATTCAAGCATAAAAACCTCATAACCAAATGCAGAAAAGCAGAAATATTAAATGTATTTTTTTCAGATCATAATGCAATAAAAATTACATTTTTAAAAGGGCCATAAAAGCATAGATTTAAAGCTAATTGAAAACTAAATAATCTAATCCTAAAGAATGAGTGGGTCAAAGAACAAATGATAGAAACAATTAATAATTTCACTAAAGGAAATGACAACAATGAGATAATAATCCAAAATTTGTGAAATGCAGTCAAAACAGTAATTGGGGGGAATTTTTATTTCTAAATGTATACATCATTAAAAGAGAAAAAAAAGTAGATCAATGAGATGGGTATACAACAAAAAAACCTATAAAAAGAACAAATTAAAACTCCCCAATTAAATGCTAAAATGGAAATCCTGAAAATCAAATGAGAGATTAATAAAAATAAAAGTTAAAAAAACTATTGAAATAATAAATAAAACTGGGGTCCAGTTTTATGAAAAATAAAATAAAATTTAAAAATCCATTGTTAATTTAAGTTTTAAAAAGAAAGAAAACAAAATTACTAGCATAAAAATGAAAAGGATTAATGCATCACAAATTATGAAATTAAAGCAATTATTTGGAATTGTTTTGCCCACATATGCCAGTAAAATTTGTCATCTAAGTGAAATAAATTAATATCTATAAAAATATAAATTGCCCAGTGATAGGGAAAAGATGCCTGGGAACATGAGCACCAGAACATGCTGAGAATGGAGATGAACATAAACACCATGAGCACAGGGACATGACCGGAGCGTTATGCCCTTGGATCAGTGTGTCCTGTTTGTTCTGCATTTCACAACCCAGACGTTCTGTTGATATGCTCTGTTCTGGGATGTGAGCTCCGTTCTTCCTGTACATGTTAACTCAACCTTTATGGTACCAGATGCCAATAGGAAGAATGCGGACTATTTGTCAAAGGGGCCCAGAAAGAGGAATAGAAGATGGAAGCACAGAGGACTGAGGAGGAAGGAGGAAAAATAAAGCTGTCTGCTGATCACTCACTCTCCTGGCTTCTAACTCTACTTTGTTGAACGTGCTGGACACATCCAGATGCGCACCTAAGACCTGACAATGGGAAGACCGGCTGCCCACTGACAAGTAGGTCAGGACAGCCCACATGAACAGAAAAAGAAATAGAATACTTAAATAACCCTATCTTAGAAAAATAAATTGAGCAAGTCATAAATGAGATCCCTAAGAAAAAGTCCCCAGGACCAGATGGATTCACAGGTTAATTCTATGAAACGAAATTCTACCAAAATTTAAGGAACAATTAATCACAATACTATATAAACTAGTTGGGGAAATAGATAAAGAAGGAGTCCTACCAAATTCTTTTTATGACACAAATCTGGCTTTGATACCTAGATCAGGGAGAACAAAAATAGAGAATGAAAATTATAAACCAATTTTCTTAAAGAATATCGATACAAAAATTTTAAATAAATACTAGCTAGGAGATTACAGCAATATATCACAAAGGTCACACACTATGACAAGGTGGTATTTATACCAGGAATGTAGGGCTGGTTCAATATTAAGAAAACTGTCAGCATAATCTACCATATCAATGATAAAAACAACAAAAATTAATGATTGTATCAATAGATGCAGAAAACTCCTTTGATGAAGTACTAAAAGTATTTCCATTAAAAACACTAGAAAGCATAGGAATTAATGGAGCTTTCCTTAAAAAGAATAAGTAGTATCTATCTAAAACCAAGAGCCAACATTATCTGTAAAGTGGATGAATTTGAAACCTTTCCAAGAAGATCAGGGGTGAAGCAAGGATGCCCCATTATCATTGCTGTTATTCAGTATTGTGCTAGAAATGCTAGCTTTAGCAATAAGACAGGAAAAAGAAATTGGAGGAATGAAAATAGGCAATAAGAAAACCTATCACTCTTTGCAGATGATATATCATGATATACTTAAAGAAACCTAGAGAATCAACTGAAAAACTAGTTAAAACAATTGACAACTTCAGCAAAGTTGCAGAATATTAAAAAGCCACATAAGTCATCAGCATTTCTATATACTACCAATAAAACCCAACAGGAGATAGAAACATAAATCCACTTAAAATAACTGCACATAATACAAAATACTTGGGAGCTTACCTGTCAAGACAAACTCAGGAATTATGTGAATGCAATTACAAGACATGTTTAACACAAATAAAGACAGATCTAAACAATTGGAGAAATATTCATTGCTCATGGATCAGCTAAGTCAATATAATAAAAATGACAATTCTACCTGTTAGTTTACTTATTCAGTGCCATATCAATCAAGCTACCAAGGAGTTATTTTATAACACTAGAAAAAATCATAACAAAATTCATTTGGAAGAACAAAAGATAAAAAATGTCAAGAGAATCAATGAAAAAAATTGTTAAGAAAGATGGATTTCAAACTATATTATAAAGCAGTAATCATCAAAACAATCTGGTACTGGTTAGGAATTAGAGTGGCACATCAATAGAATGGATGAAGTATATAATACACAGTAGTAAATAACCATGGTACTCTAGTGTTTAATAAACCCAAAGATCCAAGCTTTGGGAATAAGAACTCAACATCTGATAAAAAAAAATTTCTGGGAAAATTGAAAGTCAATTTGGTAAGAACTAGGCATAGACCAATATCTCACACCACATATGTGAAGATAAAAATAGATAAATGATTTATACATAAAAGATGATATCATAAGTAAATTGGAGGAATCTGGGGGGAAATGTACCTGTCAGATCTATGGACAAGCGAAGGGTTTATGGTCAAATGAGACAATGGAGATTACAGGAAGTAAAATAATTTTAATTACATGAAAAGAAAAAACTTTTGTAGGAACAAAAGCAATATAGCCAAAATTAGAAGGAAAACAGGATGGGGGGGGGGAATTTGCAACAAGTTTCTCTGATAAAAGTCTTGTTTGTCAAATATGTAGGGAACTAAACCAAATTTACTTTAAAAAAAATAAGAATCATTCCCCAGTTGATAAAGTATCAAAGGATAGGAACAGGAAGTATTCAGAAGATCAAAGCTATTAATAGTCACGGAATAATGCTCTAAATCACTACTGATTAGAGAAACACAAATTAAAACAACTCTGAAATACCCCCTCACAACTATGAGGTTGGCTGATGTGATAGAAAGGGGAAATTACAAATGCTGGAGGGGATGTGGAAAAATTGGAACACTAATGAATTGTCAGAAGAGTTGTGAACTAGTCCAACCATTCTGCAGAACAATTTAGAACTAAACCCAAAGAGCTATAAAATTGTGGATGCCTTTTGATCCAGAAATACCACTATTAGGTCTGTGTCCCAAAGAGATCAAAGAAAAGGGGAAAGGACTTATATAAACTGAAATGTTTATAGTAGCTCTTTTTGCACAAGGCAAAGAATTGGACCTTGGAAAGATGCCTGTCAATTGGAAAATTATTGAACAAGTTATGGTATGTGATTGCGATGGGATACTATTGTGCTATGAGAATTGATGAGGAAGATGGCATCAGAAAAACTTGGGGAGATATATGAACTGATGCAAAGTAAAGTGAGCAGAACCAGAAGAACATTGTACACAGTGACAGCATAATAATGTAATGATGATCAACTGTGAAAGAGTTAGCTACTTTGATTGAGACAATGATTTAAAACAGTTCCATAGGACCCATGATGAAAAATGCTACCCACTTCCAGAAAGAGCACTGATGAACTCTGAATACAAATTTAAAAAGACTTTTTTATGTTGGGTATTTTTATTATTTTATTTTGTTTCTGTTTTCTTTTGCAACATGGCTTATATGGAAATGTTTTGCATGACCTCACATGTGTAATCAAAATCAGTGTTTGCCTTCTAAAGGAGGGGGGAAGGATGGAAGGAAGGGAGATAATTTGGAACTCTAAAGTTTGAAAATTGATTACTAACAAAAGTTTACATGTATTTGGAAATATTTAGCAAAGTAATTAAAATTCACTTAAAAAAAGAAAATTGCAACAAACAGTGCCCATTTCTATGGTACTCTAAGACTTACAAAGAGTTTTTCCTCAAGTAATATGAATGCTATTATTCCTATTTTACAGATAAAGAGACTGAGGTTTAGAAAATTTTAATGATTTTGGTCAAAATTAGCTTCTGTGTGTGTGTGTGTGTGTGTGTGTCTCTTATTACAGTTTGGAAAGACTTCAGGACACCCATCAGTTCAATGACAAACCACTGAATCCAGAAGAGTGAAAGTAAAGCATACCAGTCCCCTCATGCCAGAGAGGTGAACTTAAAATGCAGAGACACATGCATTCGGGGGCATGGCCAATGAAGGAATTTGTTTTGCTGGACTGGGCATGTTTATGAGGAGGATTTTACTTTTAGGTTTTGAAGGGTTTTTTCCCTAGTAAGGGTAGGAGAGAGACAGACAGAGGCAGAGAGAGACAGAGACAGAGGGAGAGAGAGGGAGAGAAAGAGAAAGAGAAGGGGAAAGAGGGAGAGAAAGAGAGAGAGAGAGAGAGAGAGAAATAGAGAGAGAGAGGAGACACAGAGAGAGTGAGTTTAAAAAACAAACTCAAGTATCTTGATCCCAACTTTATCACTGGTTAGCTATATGACCTTAGGCTAATCTTCCAGCTTCCTCTCTGTGGAGCTCAGTTTCCTGACTCATAAGAAAAAGAATTCCCCATCGCTGAAAGTCTTCAAGTAGAGGGTAGATGACCAGTAGTGGTTTATGTTGTGAGGACTTGGGCGTGGTTTGCACCAGATGGAAGAAACTGAGACTCGTGGCGGGGAAATGCACTATCCCTTTGTTCTCAGAGTCCAGCTTTTTGTCATCTGCAAATCTGGTAAGTCTAACACTTGTCTTCATGCAAGGCATCAATTAAATATTTAACTCATTAGAGCCAAGGACAAAGTCCTTCTGCTCCCCTTCAGACCCTTCTCTGAAACCACATCAATCTCCATTAGGTCTAATCATTCAATCAACTCCAAATTCTCCAGATTCTCCCATCATCCAATTCACATCCACAAGGTAGCTCAAGAGGCGTGGGCCAAGGCTTTGCTGAAATTCAGACTCAGAGATCTCATGGCGTTTCTCTGGGTTATGAACCACATGAACCCTTTTTGGTTCCATCACCCAGATTTGGTGCCTCTTCTATCTCATGTTACTTGGTATGCATTTGAATTTCCTTATATGTATTTCACTTATGCTGGTTCACAAGTGCCTAGTCATATAACAGGTCCTTAATAAATGCCTGTTTCCTTGACTAATTGATTTAGGCAAATTACAATTTCCCTGGGCCTCAGTATCTTCACCCCCAAAATGAGGGAGTTAAATCAGAGAAGACCTCTGAGGTCCCTTCCAGTTCCAGACCTAGGGTGCTAAGTAATTTCACCTTTGTGGACCTTGGTTTTTCACCTGTCAAAAGAGGGGATTAGACCCAACAACTTTTGAGGTTCCTTGCAGTTCCAGATGTAAGACCCTCTGATCCTACGGTGCTATGTCTCACTTCTTACACTTCAGGAGAACACAAATGCTAAATGGATGAATGAAATGGCCTTGGAAGTGCCTGGGATTCTGGGATTCCATGGAATGAAGGCATTGCTGAGGCCAGGACCTAATACTGAGGCGGATATTATGTCAGTGACCATATGGACTGGCTGCTCTCTCATATATCCCCCGAGTACCTCCCCTCTCCCTGTATTCCCCTCTGGACTTTGCTTACCTCCCGGAGGTGCCCATAGAGCCAGTGGGCAGGGGGACCTGGGAAGCTCTGAAAGGTCCTAAGTAGCCTCTGCCTGCGCCAGTACAACTGGGCCCCCTTCAGTAGCAGTAGGACCAAGCCGAGCAAAAGCAAGGTCTGGAGGAGGCTGGAGAAGTCTCCCAAGAGCCAGCCTGATCCCAGGCCAGTACCCATAGTGCTGAATGAAGAGATCCTTCCCAGGAAAGGACAGAGCTAGAAAATTCAGATAGGGTGCAACTGTTGTCTTTTATGTCAGGCTGCCAATCAGTAATAAATTCTTTGTTAGCTTTCCCCCTAGGGTCAGTTCATAGCAAGCTACCTGCTGGCTTTGCTCTGGATCAAGGCAGAGGAGAGACTGAAAGCACTTTTGGGGATCGGTGCTGGACAGAGAGGACCCATCTGCAAGACTAGCCAATGAGAGGCTGAGGAGGTGTGGGCCAGGAGCCAGGGCTCAGGACACTGGGAGAGGAAGGTACACAGAGGCCCTGAAAACCAGTCCCCCAGAGCTGTAGCCCCAGGCTTGGGCCAGCCCTCCCCAACCTGTTTTACCAGACCAGGAGTAATGTGAATCCCTCTCAGTGGGGCAGATGATAGCATAGGGTAGAGGAAAAATCCCAACTTCTGCTTAGAGACCTTCCATGACAGGGAGCCCCCTACCTCTCGAGGCTTCCTGGGAGTAGCTCTACCTGGGAGGAATTGAGCTAAAATCTGTCTCTGTGGTTCTACCCACCCACTCACCTACTCACCAATGCTCCAGGTTCTCTGGAGCCTAGTAAAAAAAAAATCTAATCTCCAAAGCCAGCTATGAAAGTATCAATTCAGCATGCATTTATTCAGAGCCTGCCCTGGGCCAGGCACTCTGGCGGGTATTGAGTCTACAAAAAGAAAAAAGCAGTGACTGACTCCAAGAAGTCTACATTCTAGGGGAGTCAGAAGAGGGAAGGGGAGAGAAAACTTGTATGGAGTTAAAGAAATGCAAAGTGTCCACAAAGTAAAAATCTCTTCAAGAGAAGGAAAGAGAAAGAAATCAAGAGAGCCCAGAGTGTTCTCTTTCCCAGGCTGAATGATCCCAATTTCTTTAACTAGTGTTTGCACAAGCCAGCCTTGTCTGGAATAGTCCTCCTTTGGACACTCATACACAGGGAAAAGTGTCAAGTTCTGATCTGGTCAAGGTGGTGAATCCTCTGACCCAAAGCCTCTGGTCTCTGTGAATAGTGGCATCTTCCTGAAACTCCACCTCCTCTGGAAGCCAGGCCCTAGAACAACTAACTGCCTCTCACCTTCTTCTAACCACTGGTCCCAGACCTTGATGACCATCCTGGTAAATCTGCCTGAATTACATTACCCAGATCCAATGCCTGCTCCCCTCTATCTTTAGCCCCTACCTGCATCCACATGACCCAGTCCATAAGAGGAGATTAACTGAAGCTACATTATAAGAAGCAGAGAATGTATAATTAGGAGCAGAGGTAAAGGAAATTCTTCTGTCTGTGTAGATGAAGGGACCACATGTTCCTCTTGACTCTCCTCCAGTGTGGTAGATGGAATCTGAAATGACTGAGGAGACAAAGGTTTGATTTTCCAAGAATATCCATTTACTAAGTGATACATACCAATTACCCAACAAACCAAGGCCAAGCCCTTCAGCTTTGGCACTGGACCCAGAACACAGAAGACAACAGATTTTCATGCATTAAAAACAATGAAATACAACCAATTAATTAAAAGGAAACAATTAACCAGGATATAAAATTACATAATCTGATTTCTAATTAGATGAAAAATTAGGAAACTTTTCAAGTTTGGAGGGGAAAGTGCCCTGAAATAGGAAAAAGGTGTCCCATTCCCCTCAAGTGTCTGTATTCAATCTAAGGACCCTGGAAACAGTAACTAATTAACTACTATGGGACCAGTTTGCAGATAAGACATATGGATTGCTAGAAATGTACAATTTTGAGAAAACTTGCATCAGTCTCCAGATCTGACTAGGTTTCTGGCCAGCATAGCCTCCCTCCATCCTTTGTTTAAGGATCTCTAAGCAGCAGGTCAAGGTGGTCCAGTTTCCCAACCATGTAGGGCTTGGTTTAAACAATGCAATGAGGTTTTCTCACTCTTCTCATAATTGAGCAAAGTTTTCTCACAAGATAGAAACTGGACTCAACCCCTCATTGAATAGAAAGGGAATTGCACTGGCTCCAGAACTGAGTCACAAGATGGAGTCAGTGTGGTTCCCTCAATTTCCACCACCCCTTGCTGTTCTAATTCCCTCACCAAGTTAAACATCCCCCATTCTTTCAATTGATTCTCATATGTCATAGTCTTCAAGGTCCTGCACTGGCTTGGTTCTTCTCCTATGGACACTCTCAAGCTTCTCAGATGGTCCCACTGCCAAGACCTCATTTGGAAGACAGCGGTCAGTTCTGTGAAACCTAGACTATCACCTCACTCTTCCCAGAAGCTCAGTGCACACTACCACATGGTGTTAGCATTTGGGGCTGGCTCATCACAATGCAGATTCACGTCAAGCTTGGGGTCTCCTAAGCCCCCCAGATCAGTCTCAGGGTATGGAGGAGCCAGCTTTCACCTATTGGTAAGAACAAACTGTCAAGTTTTCAAGATGAGCATTTATACCTCAGAAACCAGAAAATACAACAAATCTGGCCTTGATGTATTGTTTTGTTGATTGTCTAAATTTAAGAAAGCGATGGGAGTATCTAGGTGGTGCAATGAATAGAACACCAGCCCTGAAGTCAGGAGGACCTGAGTTCAAATCCAGCCTCACACACTTGACACACTTATTAGCTATATTACCTTGGGGAAGTCACTTAACCCCAATTGCCTTGCCTTCCCCCCTCAAAAAAAAGTAATGGAGAAAATATTAGTGCATATTTAACTTAAAAGTTGGCAAAATATTTCAGAGTCAATTGTTAAACACATTCAGCACACCACTGTCAGTTTCAGAACACCTGATGTTGATTACTTGTACCCAAGTGCAAGACTTTCCATTGGCCCCTAGTCTTTTTAGATTCAGCCCAATACACTAACCTGTCAAGACTCTTTGAGATCCTGCCTCTCATTCAGCTCTCCCTTCCAGCTTGCTGTCATAAAATCTGATGGGTATATCATATATGCTTTCATCTAAGATATGGAAAAAATACTAAAGTGAACAGGGTGAAGCATAGATCCCTGGGGTACTCCACTGGAGACTTTCAGCCATGTTGATGCAGAACCAGTAATGACTCTTTGAATCCAGTCTAATCGATGTCTATCTTCTCTACAAGTACAGCATAAAATACTTTATCAAAGGCTTAGCTAAAATCCAGGTAAACCATAACCCCAGAATTGCCCTTATCATTTGAGCTTAGTGACTCCATCAATAAATGAAATCAGGTGAGTCTAGCCTGACCTGTTGTCCTACTGCTTCCCTCTTAGCAAGCAAAGCTTTAATGGCACTTTCCCCAGAGTTTTCCCAGAAATCAAAGGAATACTAAAGGCCTAGAGTTTGCAGGCTATTCCTTCTGTTTTGGACAATCAGGATCATAGTTGCCTTTGTCCAGTCTTGTGACACTTCTCCCACTTTCCAGGCTCTTTCAAACTTTGTTGGTGGTATCTCTACAGTGCCCTGTGCCTTTTCTTTCAGGACCCCATGATATACTTAATCTGAACTTGAATTCACCAAAACCAGAGAAGGGTTCTCTTACCATCTCCCTGTGGAGCATCTTTGTCCTACTATTTACAGTGCAAAGATTCTTCTGCCTGGCAGAGAAAACAGAAGCATAATAAACATTGAACAGCTCTCCTTTCTCTGTGTTGTCTGTGATCATTGTCTCATGTCCCCCAAACCAAGGTCTTCTGCCTTCGTTAAGCCGCCTCTTTCTCCCAGTAGCAGTTTTTTGAAACTCTCGTTCCTGTCCTTGGAGCTTCAGTCACCAGCCTCAGCTCCCACTGAATCGGAGCTTCCCTCACACTCCTTTTCCATGACTGTGCCAGATGTTACATTCATTCCATCACTTGGTCTTTCTTCCATCTTCTCTGCATTTCTTTTTAAAATCTAAGTTGGTTGGGGAGTTTCCCTGTGCAGCCACATAATTTCTTCAATCAAATCCCATTTTTCCTCCTCACTGGAATTTTCTTTTGTGTCTTATTCACTTCCCCTTAGGCATGTTGCTCCATGGTAGCCAGCATAGCTTAGATTTCACTAGTTTTTAGAGTTGGAAGGTGTCTTAAAGACTACTGAGTACAACCCTTCATTTCACAATTAAGGAGCATGAAGCTTGAAGAGGTTATTTAACCTCATCTTATGTGTATTATGGTCACACAGATAAGAGGAGGAGGCGGAAGAAGAGGAGGAGAAAGAAGAGGAAAAAGAGGAGGAGGAGAAGGAAGAGAGGGAGAGAAGAGAGGAGAGGAGGGGAGAGGGAGAGGAGAGAGAAGAAGAAGAAGAAGAAGAAGAAGAAGAAGAAGAAGAAGAAGAGGAGGAGGAGGAGGAGGAAGAGGAGAGAGAGGGTGAGGGAGGATGAGGAGAAAGAAAGAGAAAGAGAGAGAGAGGGAGAGAGAGAAAGAGAAAGAGAGAGAAAGAGAGAGAGAGAGAGAAAAAGAGAGAGAGAGAGAGAGAAAGAGAGAGAAAGAGAGAGAGAGAAAGAGAGAGAGAGAAGCAATCAGAACAACATCATCCACAAAGAGGCTATGGGCCATGACAGCACAGAATCAAAGCACAGAACCTTTAGCCCTTAGCCAAAGTTCCCCAGGCCCAACCTGATTCCTAGAATCATACCTTTGAACTAAGAAGAACCTAGTTCAGAGGTCAAGTTTCCTTCCCCTACCCCCCTTTTCAGGATGAGCAATCAGAAGATCCAAGAAATGAGATGGTCTACCCAAGGTCAGGCACCCTGAGAACCTTTAGGTCAGGGCAGCTAGTATACTCTGGTGAGCCTAGAGAAATAGTGTCCTCAAACTAGAATACATTGGCTCTTCTGGAGCCATTCAATTACCTGTGCTACCACCTCTGGCTACCTTACAGCTGTGGAGGCTTCAGGATATTTTGAAAGATTAGAATGGACTAAGAATGAGACTCCCCTCACCTCACCCCAACAGATCTTGGTTAATTTTCAAGTTCTCTGAAATTATGTAATTTTTCTGAAATGACTTACAGTCTTTAGTTTTTGTTTTATGAGACTGCTTGCAATAGAATGTGCCCCTTTAGCCCTAGAGACTTCAAGAATGTTTTGTTGAAAATTGTGGGCACCCTTGATAAGGAGGGAGCTAGAAAGGCTGCGGGAGTTGTAAGAATGCTTTGGGAGACCCAGACTGACTTAGCCCCAAAGGCTTAGTAGATTTCAGTGTTCATTTACAGATGTGGCATTGTCTGGGACCAGTCCAGACAGACTTCGATGCAGCAACAGAGGCAGTGATCATGGAGCAGGCAGCCATAGCCTGAGAGAAGCCAATCCAGGGCCAGCAGAAGCAGTGGGAGCAGTTTCCCTGGGGACCAGAGCAGGGCTCCTGGGAGATACCGCCTTCTTCCTCCCATCTAGCCCACCGGCACCTGTGAGAAGACTGGCTGGAGCAGTGGCTGTGGGAAGAAACGGTGACCTTGAGGAGTGGGGGAACAGAGCAGACAATTCAGTTTCCTGGTGTTATAGTTTGGTTAATGTGAACTATTGTGAGGAAAATTACTGTCAATGGAAGCCCAGTTATGGGAGAAACAAGAGGCATGTGAGAAAGCCCAAGTGTTAGAGACTGAGACCCAAATTCTTAGGGCTCAGATGTTCATTATTCCCTCTGCTCAAGAGGCAGAGTTATCTGATGAGCCCAAGAACTTTGAATGTGTTGTAGTGAATTGTTTGAGACTGCCTCAGAGGCAGAGGCCTTTAAGAAGTAGAAGCAGAAGCTTCTGTTGGATTTCCCTGTGCTTTAGGAGAAACCCAGAGAAGAGGAAACAGTTAACGCTCCTGTAGAGATAACTAAGCCAGAGGAGAAGGCTCTCTTGAATTTCTCAGAGCCAAGGTCATGGCCAGAGCCAGGGAAATGTGAGAGAAGCTCTGCTAGAGAGAGTCCAGGCCGGAGTAGCCCCTCCCTAGACTGTGTTGAATGGGAAGAAGCCCTGGAACTGGGTTGTGCCCAGAGCCCAGGCCAGAGTAGCCTCTCCCTGTGTGAGGCTAGGGGAGGATGAGCCGCCCGGAGTTGGGGCAATGTGGACTAGAGACAGAAGCCAGGGGCAGGAGGTCCTGGAACCTGCTGTGCCTGGACCCAGGCAGGAGCAGGGAATGGGGCAGCCCCACCCTGCAGGGTGAGGCCTCTGGGTGTGCTAGAGGAGTGGGAGCCCTGGAAATGTGTAGGGGCACCCCCTCCTCCCCAAGAAGTGAGACAGGCAGCAGGAGCAGAGAGCTGTCTGCCTCTGGGCACTGGCAGGAGCAGGGAGCAGTCAGCCTGTGCAGCTGCAGGAGGAAGAGGACTTGCTGTGTTTGGGACCCAGCCATGGGTCAAGATGAAAATTTTGCAGCAAGGCAGGAGCACTGAGGGTGCTTTTCTACCATGTCCCCCTGGAATAGGTTGGGACCCAGGGGTGGAGTTGTCTATGGTGTGATGGGGGAAGTGCCATAACCCCCACGGACCCACCCTGTTGGCTTTATTGCCCAGCCGCCCCCCCAGATCTTGGGGGTGGGGCTGAAGCACTGATAGACTTTTTTGGCTTGCTCGAGCATGTATGCACCTGAGAGTGCCAGGTGAGAACCTGCAATGGCAGCATGGAAAAAGGGCACATGCCCAAGAAGACTTTCAGGACCTCTGCTTTGATTGAGGGGATTGTAACCTGTTGTGGTCCAGGGGTGGACTGTGTTGTGCGCTCTGTTGCTACTGGGGATGTGCTGCGTAGAGAGAATTCTCTGTCTTGTGATGGAGTAGGGGTAGTTTCAGTAACCCCAGCTATCACAGTCTGGGTATGAGGGCAGCCATCTACTGAGGATACAACCCTGCAGGAGCGGGGAGCACTTCAGCCTCTGGCCCAGGACCACCTACCTGAGTGAAGAGGAGCTGGCTGCTCACTTTCCAAAGATTTGGCCCCAAAAAACGTATAAGGTGGGGGTATGCCAGGTTATACACTGGGTGCCATGTTCCATACTGAGTGTTGTGTTATATACTGGATGACATTTTGTTTTAGGCCTTGCGGCCATATGTGTTGGCAAGTTACTTTGGTATCTGTTGAAGCCATGTGGTCACTCTGGTAACATACTGTGTTTGTAAATCTATAGCCCAACGTAACGTTAAGATTATTGCGGTATACTGCTGTTTTGTATTTGATGCCCAACACAATGTTTAGGTTGTTGTAGCCTATATTGTTGCTACAGTGGTGTATCTATTGCTATTGATATGGATTGTGAATCAGATGTTTTAGTTTCATGGCTTGGGGACCCCAAAAGGTGTTACCTGTGTAGACTGTAAGGGCCAGGATATCACCTATGTAGACCTTAAGGGCCAGGATGTCACCTGTGTAGACCTTAAGGGCCAGGATGTCACCTGTGTAGACTGTAAGGGCCAGGATTTCACCTGTGTAGACCTTAAGGGCCAAGATGCCACCTGTGTAGACTGTAAGGGCCAGGATGTCACCTGTGTAGACCTTAAGGGCCAAGATATCACCTGTGTAGACTGTAAGGGCCAGGATGTCACCTGTGTAGACTGTAAAAGCCAGGATGTCACCTGTGTAGTCTGTAAGGGCCAGGATCCTGGAGGGGTAGAGTGTAAGTAAGGTGAATTTTAGTGTAAGGTGGATTTTAGTGCATATAAAGTGTTTTTTGTTATTATTTCTTAGAGTTCAGTTTCCCAGGATCCATAGCCATGACAATCTCTTATTCCCAGGTGTTAGATATGAGTTCCCATAACTACTGTTCCAAACATCTCCACCATGCTTGTACAGCATTACACGATAATAAATAATGTGAGTATCCACTGTGACTGCACAGTGAGATACAGGGATGGGGTGATGTAAACTTGTGAGGCTATTGCTGGCAGTATGCCTTCTTTGTCTGTTGCCCCTATAAACAGGTGGTCATTGGTCAGTGAATGGGGAACCTTACGGTTGAATGCACAAATGCTGTGTGTGCCTTGATCGGCCCCCATCAAGGCTTGGGGGGAATCTATGTTTGCCTCAACTGGCCCCCATTGAGGCTTGAGGGGCTCTAGGGGATGCACAAGTTGTACTTGTCTCAAACTGACCCCATCCAGACGTAGGACTAGTTGTCCCCCTTCTTCTCGCCAGCCCCTGTGAGAAGGATAATCAGGGAATGCCATAGGAGTTTGTCCCCCTAGTATCAGCAATCCTCTTCTGAGAAACTAGACTATGATAAAGTAAGATTATTAACCCCTTCTTGGTGTCTTTTCTGTCTGACCAGATCAAGAGTAAACCTGTTCTAGCAGGCCTCCTGTGTGCTGGGCTTATTTGTCTTACAATCCCATATTACCAACTGCCTATTACACACTTCAAATTGGGTATTTCAGAGACATTGCTCACTCAACACCCCCAGTACTGATCCATATCTATCCTTCCCCCAAATGTTTCTCTTACTGTTAAGGATACCACCATCCTTCCAACCCCCAAGCTCATGCCTAAGTGTTGGCCTCCTCATCCTCCCTTAACCCTATGTATCCAATCAGTTGCCAGACTTTGTTGTTTCTACCTCCACAACACCTTCCCATCTGACCCCTTCTCTCCACTCACACAGCACCGCCTTAGATCAGGCTCATCCCATCTTGACTTGATAATTGCCTCTTACATTGGTTTCCCTGACTCAGGTCTCTTCTTGCTACAGTCAACCCCCTCATAACCACCAGAGCAATTCTTATTAAGTCCAGACCTGACCATGTCACAATCCAACTCAGTCACTTTCAATGGCTACCTATGGCCTCTAAATTAAGATATAAATGCCTCTGCCTCTCTTTCCAAGCCCTAAACGACCTATCTTTCCCCCTCACACACTCTGCAATTCAATCAAATGGTCCTTCTCCATCTCCTTCACACACAACCCCTCTCTCCCGTCACCGTGCCTTTGTGCTGGCTGTCCCCAGTTCCCTAAAGAAATACAGAGAATTACATCCCTCTACATCCCTCTTCAGGTATGTTACTATCTCCCATCGGGTAGGAGGGGAATCATAGAGTCCATTCATCCATCCATCCATCCATCCATCCATCCGTCCATCCATCCATCCATCTATCTGTCCATCCATCCACTAATAAATATTTATTAAGCACTTACTGCATACCAGACACTGTGCTAAGTTCTAGGGATATAAAAAGAGGCAAAAGACAATCCCTGCCTTCCAGGAGCTTACACTCTAACAAGGAAAACAACAAGCAAATATATACAAAGCAATCTAGATACAGGGAAGGCACTGGAATTAGGAAGGCTGAACAAGGCTTTCTATAGAAGGTGGGATTTTAGTTGGGACTTAGAAGAAGCCAGAGAAGTCAACAGTTGGAATTGGAGGAGGGAGAGTCTTCCAGGCATGGGGGACAGTCAGAGAGAATGCCCAGAGATGAGGGTTGGAGTGTCTTATTTGTGGAGCAGCCAAGAAGCCAATGTTACTGGATCGAAGAGTATATGTCAAGAAGTAAGGTATAAGAAGACTGAAAATGTAGGGAGCGGCAGGTTATGAAGGGCTTTGAAGGCCAAACAGATAATTTTGTATTTGATCCTGGAGGCCATAGGAGAGTCATTAGAGTTTATTGAGTAGGAGAGTGACATGACAGGACCTGGGTTTGGGGAAAATCACTTTAGTGGCTGAATGGGGCATGGAATGGAGTGGGGAGACACTAGAGGCAGGCAGATCCACCAGCTATTGTGATAATGCAGGCTTGAGGTGATGGTGTCCTGTACAAAGGGGTGGCAGGGTCAGGGGAGAGGGAGTGTATTCAAAAGATGTTGCAAGAGATAGTGAGGAGCTAAGAATGACTCTTAGGAGAAACCAGGAGGATGGTGTTGTCTTTAGTGTAATAGGGAAGGTAAAAAGAGGGAGAGTTTACGGGGAAAGATAACAAGTTCTGTTTTGGACATATTGGCTTGAGATCTCTACTGGACATCCAGTTCAAGACATGTGAGAGGCAAGTGGAGATGGCAAGCCATCAGAGAAAATAGGGCAGAATAGGTAGATCTGAGAATCATGCACATCAAGAAGATAAAGAAAGCCTTGAGAGCTGATGACATCACCAAGTGAAATATTATAGAGGGAGAAGAAAAGAGAGCCCAGGGCAGAGCTTGGGGGGGGGGGGAAACCTAAGGTTAGAGAGTGTGATCTGGAGGAGGATCTGGCAAAGGAGACAGAGAAGGAGCAATCAGAGAGGTAGGAAGAGAACCAGGGAAGACCTAGAACCTGAAAACCTAGAGAGAAGAGAGTATCAAGAAGGAGAGAGTGATCAACAGTGTCAGAGGCTGCAGAGAGGTCAAGGAGAATGAGGTGGGAGGAGAAAAGGCCACTGGACTTGGAAACTAAGAGATCACTGAAAACTTTGGAGAGAGCAGCTTCAGCAGGATAAGGTTGGAAGACAGATTATAAGGGGTTAAGATGGGAGTATGAGTAAGATGGGGTGGCTGGGTGGTGCAGTGAATAGAGTGCTGGCTTTGGAGTCAGGAGGAGCTGAGTTCAAATGTGACCTCAGACACTTAACACTTACTACCTTGGACAAGTCACTTAACCCCAATTGCCCTGCCTTCCTCCATCCAAAAAGCAAAAATAGAGAGAGAGAAAGAGAGAGAGAGAGAGAGGAGAGAAAGGGGAGACATCAGTTGTTAGATGCCTTTTTGAGTTTAACTGCAAAGGACAGAAGAGACATAGGATAATAATTAGCACAGGTGGGAGGACCAAGTCAGGTTTTTTCAGTACTGGCACGTTTACAGGTAGCAGGAAATGAGCCAGTGAAGCAAGGAAGATTGAAAGTAAGTAAAAGAGTGGGGATTACAGAGGGGCAATCGTTGGAAGAGACAGAACGGAATGGGGCTGCTTCAACAGGAGAGGGGTTGCCCCTGCTAAGGAGTGAGGCCACTTCATCATGTGAGACAGGAGTGAAGGAGAAGAGAGTGCCAGAAGGCATCTAAGTGCTGGGAGATGAGGAAGAGGAGAGGGAGCTTATAGAGAATGGCCTCTTTTCTGTAAAATATGAGGCATAATTCTCAGCTGAGAGAGTGGGGAGAGGAGGAGCCAGGGAGGTTTGAGTGGGGATGAGAAAGTTTGGAAGAGCCACTGTGGAGAGAGGGAGAGGGAGTTAATAGATGTAGAGTAGGGTTGCCGGGCATCAGTGAGGAACCAGTTGAGGCTGTATTACATAAATTTGTATCTAACCCAATCCAAATGTGTGTGGTTACCTCCATTTTCATTCAGTAGTCTGTGTGTTACAGATTCCAGGCTGTTGCTCATTTCTTTTCCCACCCCACAAAGCACCTAAAAAAAAACACTTCAGAAAGACGGAGTAAAGTTTAAAAAAGGAGTAAATCAAAAAACGTCATACCCATTTATATTACATGTTATTTCCAAAAGCATTAAAAGCAATCAATTCTACATGCAAAGTCCACTCCCAGACTCAGAATAGGGCATCAGCGAAAGTTGGCTGAATGAACTGGAACCTGCAAAGACTTCAAATTGCTCATGTACAGCCCAGTCCTAGGAAACAAGTGACATGAGACAGGGCACCCTCAAGCCAGACATCTCCCTTTGGGAAAAAAACCCAGGCCCAATCCAGAGTCTTATTTCTGCTCAAAGTAATAATCAGAAGGGTCCATTTACCAGTAAAGGAGGATCATTTCTCCTCTGAAATCTGTAGAGCTGAATATTCCTCTGACTTCAGCCAGAAGGAAACAGTAACAGGAAGATCATTATCCCGACAACCTTGTTATCCTCTCCTCCCCTTTCCCACCTCCCAGCATAAGCAATCCAGCCATGAACAACTCCAGAAAAACAGATGAAAGCTGTGACATCTCATGTCTGGGACCTCTGCAACTGCTACCCAGTTACCCCAAGCTAGTACCAATGGATGTGGAGGGTTTGAAAAACCACAAAAGGTCCTCATTTTGCCAATCACTATTAAAGGAATCAACCAAATTAGCCTGGAACACACAAAAGCCAAAAACTCACATTCAGAAGGGTAGCTCCCCATCCATGAGTGACCTCCCCCCAAGCCAACAGATCTCAAAAACATATGACCTAGCCCAGGATAAACACCTTAAAAGTTAGGCTGAATCTCAAAAAGAAAAGCTTATCTTTACATTGGTCAGTTTGTCCTGATGGAGGAACCCATCCCATCTAGACTCTTTGCTGCCCAATATCAGATAGTCATTAAATGTTCCCACACTCAGAACCCGAGTCACATGTGCCAGGTATTATACTGAGCTCTGGGGACACAAAGAAAGGTGAAAGACAGTCTCTACTCTCCAAGAGCTCACAGTCTAATGTAGGAGACTACAGAGAAATAATTACAGACAAACACACATAGGACAAATTGTAGACAACGTCCATGGGAAGGCAATAGTAGGAACAGGCCTCATAAAACAGTCCCAGCTTGTAGAAGGTGAGATTCTACGTAGAACATCAGAGCTGGGAGCACCCTTGGAACAGAGAACATGAAATGTCAGCTGACAGGAACCTTAGAAT
>CM053593.1:24568076-24588532 GCA_028646575.1 Pseudocheirus occidentalis
AACATGAAATGTCAGCTGACAGGAACCTTAGAATCAAGAATTTCAGATCCAGAAGGGTCTTAGAAGAGAGAATGTCCCACCTGAAGGGGGTCTGAGAATATTGGTGGTCATGAATATTGGATATTAAAAGCACCTCTGGAGGGGCGGCTAGGTGGCGCAGTGAATAGAGCACCGGCCCTGGAGTCAGGAGGACCTGAGTTCAAATCCGGCCTCAGACACTTAACACACACACACACACACACACACACACACACACACACAACTAGCCGTGTGACCTTGGGCAAGTCACTTAACCCCAACTGCCCTCCAAAAAGCAAAAAAAAAAAAGCACCTCTGGAGAGAGTTGGATCCCAAACACTGGATTTGGAGTTTAAAAGACCTGAATTCAAATCCTACTTGCAGTATTTATTAGCTGTGTGAACCTGAGCAAGCCAATGCTCTATATTCTCAGCTCCTTTGTCTGTGAAATGGGGGTGCTGGACTCCATGGTGTCTATTTCATTACAGGTCTAGCTTTATGCTATGATCCTAAGACATCTCAATACCATATAAATTTAGCACCTTGGAGAAAAGGACTGACTGCCTCACTCTAGGTAAATTTCAGGGCTGTGGCTAGGCAGAGATGAGCAGGCTTGAAAGACGCAGTCTTGTCCACAAATTCAGAGAGCTGCTCCTAAAGTTAGGCCCTCCTCTCCTACCCTCTCTCCCTCCAGAACTGAGATCTTTCCCTTTCCCTTTCAGGCAATGGTTCACAATGGGTAGGACTGAGAGGATGGCTGAGATTTGGACGGTGGATCCCAGGGGCTCCTGGGCTCACCTCAAGTCAGGGGCTCCCAGGTCCACGTTTTACACTTCTTCCCTCCTGGTGTCTGGGAACCCATAGAGTCTGGGGGCAGTTAGAGGCTCCCTGAGGACAGGTATCCCTGTGTTTTCCTTGCAGACCATGGACTATCCAGGACAGACCTGTGTCTCCCCTCAGACTAAAGCTTCTCCAGGACAAGAACATGTCTACTGGGGGCTCCCTAGGGACAGGCCTATATCTCCTCTCAGAGCAGAAGCTCCCCAGGACAAGCCTGTTCCAATTTTTTGTTATCTGTTCCTCTAGTGCTCTGCTAGGGGCTCTAGACCTCAGGGCAGAGTCCTCAGAGTGCCTGACACCGAGGTCCCTGAACCGTGTGGCAGCAAGCACCAGCAGAATATCTTCTTAGTGTTGCAATGGGAAAAGCAAAACTATTTCCTTACTGTGGGACTTGGTTTGCCCCCAGTGAGCTTCCATTTCCTTCTCTGCCTTCCTCTGGATGATCATTAGCATGCTTTCCAGCTCTAACTATCCCATTATCCTAATTCTCTGAAACGGCCTGAATGGTTGCAGGCGAAAACCTGTTTGCCCAGTGGGCAGCAGGGGGCAGCAGAGGGCCATAAATGGTGCTGAGCTGTGCTGAAAGCCAGTCACGGCCATACTAGGTCAGGACTTTGAGTTCACCTGTGTGGTCTGTGTCTGCACAACCCTCCCCATAAAGATGACCTCTGAGGGTCTGTGAGGCTAAAAAATTTCACGCTGGCCAAGAGACTGGAAATCATGATCACCTCCGCAGCCTGCCTCTCTATGGCATCTCGAGGGGCACAGGGCACGCTCCTCACACCAACTCCAGGAAATATTCAGGGAATTGCTGTTACCTTCCATTCTATAGATAAAGAAACTACAGCTCTGAGAGGGGAAGAGACTAGATTAGAACTCAGGTCTCCTGCTTCTACTTCTACCACTCCATGCTGTCTCAAGAGGAATGACTCTCTAGCCACTCCCCTACCTTGATTTTCCGTGGGGTTCAGAAGGGTTCAAAAAGAGTCAAGACAACTTCACACCCAAAAGATGGAGATTTGACTAGACAGCATCACATCTAGAAAAGACTCGCAAAATTGACTGGACTGAACTTTAAATGCCACCCTCTACTCTTCTCTTATACCCAGCCCCTGATATCCAATCTGTTGCCAAAACTTGTCCTTTCTCCCCACATCATTTCTTACCCCAACACACACACTTTCTCCATTCCTGTTTTTTTTCTTTTAAGTAGTACTTTGTTTTCCAATTATATGTAAACACAACTTTTTGCATTTTTTCATAAAATTTTGAGTTCCAGATTTTCTCCCTTTCTCCTTCCTAAGTAAGTACTTCGGTGTTATATGTGTGTGATTATGTAAAACATTTCCATATTAGTTGTTTTGTATAAGAAACAACAAAAGGAAAAAACTATTTAACAATAAAGTGAAAATAGTATGATTCAATCTGCATTCAGATTCCATCAGTCCTCTCTCTGGAAGCAGATAGCATTTTTCAACATGGGTCCTTTGGAATTGCCTTGGATCTTTTTATCACTGAGAATAGCTGAGTCATTCACAGCTGATCATCCTTTGATATTGTTGCTGCTGTGTATACTGTTCTCCTAGTTCTGTTCACCTCACTTTGCATCAGTTCATGTAAGTCTTTCTAGGTTTATATGAAAGCATCCTGCTCATCCCTTCCCGCCTTAACTGTATTTTTTCTCAATTACACATAAAGATAGTTTTCAACATTCATTTTTGTAAAATTTTGAGTTCCAAATTTTCCCCTTTCCTTCCTCCCTTCCCCAGACAGCAAGCAATCTGATATAGGCTATACATGCATAATCATGTTAAATATATTTCCACATTAGTCATGTTGTGAAAGAAGAATCACAACAAAAGGGGAAAACCACAAGAAGGAAAAAAAACAAAAGTGAAAATAAGTCTGCTTCAATCTACATTCAGACTTTATAGTTCTTTATCTGGATGTGGTCAGCATTTGCCATCATGAGTCTTTTGGAATTGTCTTGGACCATCATATTGCTAAGAAGAGCCAAGTCTGTCATGGTTAGTCATCACACAACATTGCTGTTGCTGTGCAGTGTTATCTCGGTTCTGCTCATTTCACTCTGAATCAGTTCATGTGAATCCTTCCAAGTTTTTCTGAAATCCAGCTGCTCATCATTTCTTATAGAACTATAGTATTCCAGCACATTCAAATACCACAACTTGTTCAGCCATTCCCCAACTGATGGGCATCCCCTCAATTTCCAATTCTTTGCCGCCAGGTCATTTTCCACATACACTCTATTTTCTCTTCTGAACTTGCCACCTCCCACCTGGACTATGGCAGTAGTCTGCTGGTTGGTCACACCGCCTCAAGCCTCTGCCAGTGAAGGTTATTCTGCACTTAGCTGCCAATGTGCAAGGGTCACATGAGCCCTCAAGCCCAAAGGAGGTACCTATAGCTCCCCCTCATCCTTGCATCATGCTAGGGAGTTTGGGTGGAAGAGTGTCATTACAGAAAAGCGAGAGAATAAGGAGTTTGAGGCAACTGTTAGGGAACTACCACCAGGAACTCAGTAGGGACCTATCACTTCCACTTTACAGATAGGGAAAATTAAGTCCCATAAAGGAAACAGTAATAGAACCTGAAATAATAATGAATCCTAGTACCTCATCGCTGGAAGAAAGCCCTCTGCAACATGTCCCAGGTGGGGGAAGGGGAGCCCTAGTCTTTGCAAGACTTCCAGAGAAGGGAATTCACTACCTGCCAAGGCAACCCCTTCCACTTTGGGGCAGGGCTCATTATTAGTAAGTTTTTCTAGATATTGGGGATAAATTTACCTCTAGACAACTTCCCTTCACTGCTCCTGGCTCTGCCAAACTGAACAGGGTTGATCCCTCTTCTAAGATATGACCCTTCAAATACTTGAAGGCCACTCTCAGGTCCTGATCTGTGCCTTCACATGGTCAGCCCCTTCATTAGATGCCCCTATGACCTGGTGTCCAGTATCTTTGCTCTCCTGCTCTCCCTTCTCAAAGCAAGAGGGCCAGCTGCCAAGCCTGAAATAGAATCCTGAGGTCCAATTGGTGAGAATAACCGGATTCCTTCAATAGCTGGTCCTGACAGAATAGTGGGAATGAGGCCACTACTTCCTCTGGGGGGAGGAGAACATTGTTTCCAACATCACTTTGGTTCCCTGCTCCCACCCCTCCCCACACAATCAGCTTCGCCTCCTGCTGGGCTGTAGGGCCTCCTTCACATCTGGACACAGCTGTTTACCTGGAAGTTGAAGCAGATGGCGAGGAAATTTCAGGAATCCTGGAATTCTAGGACTTATGGGAAATTCCCAGGAGCCCAACCACCTGCAGCTTGGAAAGGGACCAAGCACTATGGGCTCCCCAGGGCTGAGTCACCTGTGGGGGAGGTGGCAGTTCCTCTGGCATCCCCCACCTCCTCTGCTACTAGCATTTCCCATGGAAACCCTGCCCTCACTGACCTGCCAGCTGAACATCTGTAAATGTACTCCAGCCTTTCCACAATGAAGAGGGAGATGCATGCCCCACAATTTCTAGGAAATTAACCTCCCTGCCCCCAGGTAGCGCAGGAGTACCTGCCAACCTTGCCACACCTCTGAGACTATTCTGAGAAAACTTAAGAGGCTAAGAAACCCCTAACTTAGGAAGAGCTCCAACCTGGGGCACCTGGATGCCTGGGTCCCAACCCCTGATGAACCCTTCTTCCCAGGGCCACCCTCCTCCCCCCAAGGCACCAGTTCCTCCCTGGTACAGCCCTTAAAAGTCCTTCTCTTCTTCCCAGATCCTGATCAGCTGCCACCTCCTCCAGGAAGCCTGCCATGAAAGGAATCTGAGTTTCTACAGATTTTCTGATTTTCCCTGAGCTCCTTGTCTGGATCCTCCCTTTGCTCCCATCAGATTCCACCTTATATCATACTCACCTGTGTTCTCCATATATTGCTCCTAGTAGGGCAGGAATCTCCATTTTTCTTTTTGCAGCATAGCTCAGAGCACAGCACTTTGCACATAGTAGGGCTACACTAAAACAGCTGTCTTTACACTGTCTTCCCAAGCTTTGCCATACTCTTCCCTAATAATGCCATCAGATTTCATCACATTCATGTCCCAAAGTTTGCTTTGTCATTCCCCATTTGATGAGCACAAACTGTTTCCAATTTCACTACTAATAAAAAGTGCTACAAAAATATTTTGGTGTAGGTGGAGTCCTTTTTTTCTCGTTGACTTCCTAGGGTTATATGCCTAGCAGTGGAATCTCTGCATCAAAAGGTATGGACATTTCAGTTACTCTCAGTGACTTTCCAGAATAGTTTTCTATTTGGACAGCAATTTGGAATTATGCAAGGAAAAAACATTAAACCATCCATACTCTTTGACTCAGAAACCCTACTGCTCAGAATATGCCCCAAGGAGGTCCAAGACAGAAGCAAAAGTCTAAGATATAGCAAAAATGTTCATGGCAACTCTGTTTTTAAAGAATGCAAAAAACAGATGACCATTAATTGGGGAATGGGTATGGAAATTATAAAACATTAGAGTAACGGAATATTATACCCTAAGAAATATCAGCTAGCTATCATTTATCTAGGGGCAGCTAGGTTGTGCAGTGGACAGAGCACCAGGTTGGAAGTCAGAAAGATTCACCTTCCTGAGTTCAAATCTGGCCTCAGACACTTAACATTTACTAGCCATGTGACCTTGGGCAAGTCACTTAGCCCAGATGCCCTACCCTCCCCCCTCCAAAAAGCAAAGAAAGGAGGAAGAGGAGGAAGAAGAGGAGGAGGAGGAAGAAGAGGAGGAGGAGGAGGAGGAAGAAAGAAAGGAAGGAAAGAAGGAAGGAAGGAAGGAAGGAAGGAAGGAAGGAAGGAAGGAAGGAAGGAAGGAAGGAAGGAAGGGAGAAATGATGTGCAGTGCCCTCTCTTGATTCCTTCCCACAATTCAGCACCCAGAGATTGGGTCCCTCAGGTCAACAACTGCCTCAGACTCAAGGTATTCATTCTTCTAAAAATAGTTTATGTGAGACCAGTAAAACAAGAATGGGGAGAAGCTAGAGAAGCAGCAGTGGGTGGTGTCCAGAATAGGACACAAGCTTTTCAAAGGCTGTTTTCCCAACAGACCTGCTGGCAGTTGGGGTGGTGGCTGGGTCAAGCTAGTGATACCGCCTGGACCTGTGCCCAGGGCTAAAGCCACGTTCCTCCTGGTGGGTGGGGTATGGGAAAGCAGCCGGTCAGTGTTGGGGGAAGGGATGTGAAGCCCAGAAAGGCTGTGGCAAACGGGCTAAGAGCCTGAGTTTGCCGACAGGTCTGCAGTCCTCACCACCTGCAGGCCAGCACTGGTGACCCAGTTTTGTTAACACCTGGATCTGGCACCAGAGAACCTTTGGTTTGATTCCCAGCTGGGTTACTTAATACACAAGACCTGGGGCAAATCCCTGGGCATCAGTTTACATTGCCATAGAATGGAGCCACCAGATAGAATGATATTTAACATTTAAACAAGCAACAAACACTTATTAACACCCACTTACTGCCTGGGAAGTCACTTCCATGAGCTTGGCCACACAATGGCAAGAGGAAATAGTTTCTGCCCTCAAAAAAGCTTAGTTTTTAACAGAGAAGAAAATGTGCCCGTGTCTAACTGAATAAGGACTGGGAACCAGCCCTCCTCCCAGTGCTATTTGGACAGCTTCTGCCTGCCCTGGGCTGAGGGATCAGTCTTTGGGATGGATGATGGCTCAGGCTGGGGCTGGCTTGTGTCTCTGAGACACAGAGTGATTCCATGACCCTCACCTAGCTGGCATCCTCCCCCCACACACACACACACACAAGCCATTTTCCTAAAACTTACTGACATGGTGCTGGCGAGTTCTAGGGTGAGTGTTGGGTTCACTCTGTGGGTGTGGGGGAGAAGCCCTCACCTCGGTACTGTTCCCCAGCCCCACTGAAGGTGAGGTCATTGCAGTTGTGCTAGTCAGAGTTGGAGACAGAAGGGAACGTGAGGAGCTGAACCTGACTCTTTGCCTTGGGGCCCTCTGAGCTCCCCCAAAACACATCTGGTTTTATTTTCATACTTAGCATTTCCAGCTTCCCAGAGACATAAATATGACCACAAAGAAAGGGCAAAACTCTGGAGACATGTGACTTGGACAGTATGTACCCTCCCTTCACCAAGGCAGATGACTACCTTGGGGGGCCACCCAGCCAAACCACTGATCCCTGTCCTGGAGACCAGCCCTTCGCTCCTCCCTGGACAGCCTGTCACTGGTCTGGGTTCCAGGCTTCTCAGCAGGCAGAAGAGGGCAGAGGGCTTGGGTCCTGGGCTTCCTGGACCAAAGAGCATGTCTGTCCTGCTCTGTCACCAGGGAAACAACCACTGAGATAATAACTGGTCTTCTTCCCCAGCACACCCTGCATTCTCTTTTCCTGCTCAGCCCACTCCCTGACCTCACATGAATTGGGCAGGTTCTGAAAAAGAAATTGGCAAAACAGCATTGAAATGAAATAATCTGGGGGCTTCAGGACAACGCTGCTCCAGGCTGGGAGTTAGGTCACTTGGGTTCCCTTCCCAGCTCTGTGTGACCTTGGGCTTTGCCCTCCCCTTTCTGGGCTGGCTGCTTTCACCCCCAGGAGGAATCCAACAGGCAGACACCCAGGAGCCCTTCCTCTGTGCCAGCCGCCATGCCAGCTAAAAGGAAGAAGAACAAAAGCATCCTTCCTTACAGGAAAATGAGGATCGGCACTGGTGCCCCCATCCCCGACTTTCCCTGTACTCTGGATTAGCTTATACCTCCATCCCGGGGTCTCCCCAGTGGGCGTCAGCTCCTTGAGGGCAGGGGATGGCTTTTGCCTTCCTCTGCATCCCCAGTGGTCCCACCCCAGTGCCTGGCAGGTGCACACCACAAGAGCTTCATAAAACGCCGCCGACAGACCCGCTGACTCGCCCTGGCCCTGCCTCTCCCTGTGCAGCCCCGGCTCCGCTGAGGTCACTTCGCTGAGTTCGGGGCTGGAAGCTTGGAGATGGGTACAGGAAAAAGCACTGCTTTGCCACTTTCTAGCCGGGTGTCTCTGAGGGAGTGGCTTCGCCAATCCGGCCTCAGTTTCCCCAGGTGTCCATTGCAACAGACTCTTAGGTCGCTTCCACCTCTACCCTGAGGATTCTCGACTTTGGGCAAGTGGTTTCGCAGTTCTGGGCCTCAGTTTCCTCATCTGCACCACGGGGGAGGGGTGTGGGTGTTGGACTCCGCAGGCGCTCAGCGCGGTTCCTGGCACGTAGTAGGCGCTTGCTCCCTTCTCCCGTCCCGGCAGCGCCAGCTCCGAGAGTCCGGCCCAGGAGCGCTCGGGACTCCGGAGCAGGGCCCGCGGGCCCTTTAAGAGGCCCCGCCCACACGCTGCCGCCCAGAGCAACGTCACGTCGGGCGACCAATGGGAGCGCGCGCTGCTAGCAGGCGGGTGGAGCGGCCGCGGCCCTGGGGGAGGGGCGTCGGGACCGGGCCGGGCCGTGGCCATGGGCCGGGAGCGGAGCCCGCGGCCGCCCGAGGCAGAGCCCGGGCCGGAGCCGGAGCCGGAGTCGGAGCTGCAGCCGGAGGCGCCGAGGGAGCGGAGCGGCTGAGTGGCCCGCCCGCGCCGTCCCGCCGCGTCCCCCCGGCCGGGCCGCGCTGGAGCCCGGCGGCTGCTGCTCGGCCCCGGGCGGCCCCCTCACGCCGCCCAAGAAGATGAAGAAGCGCAAGGAGCTGAACGCGCTTATCGGCCTGGGCCCCGGCGATGGACGCGGCCGCAGCCGCCGGAGCCGCCGGGCCTGGAAGGGCTCCGCGGGCCACCGGCTGCTACGCACCGAGCCGCCCGCCTCGGGCTCCGCGTCCAGCTCAGAGGACGAGGACGATGATGACGACGACGAGGACGAGCGCGCCGGCGGCGGAGGGGGAGGCGCCCGCGCGCGCTTCGCCAGGTGGGAGGGGGCGCCGCGCAGCTGGGGGGGTACCCGGCGGGCCCCTCCGAGGAAAGGGGGGAGGAGGCAGCTGGCGTGAGAGACTGCCGGTGCAAAGGCGCAGCGGTGGGAAAATAGGAGCAGCCGCGGGGCCCAGGGAAGTGAGGAGACCCAGTCCCACGGCCAGGCTGAGGATCAGGGGATCGGGCGCTCACGGGCCCCGCACCTGTGTGTTTGCAGGGGAGACTATTTACGCTGCTGTAAGGTCTGCTATCCTCTGTGCGCCTTCGTGATCCTAGCCGCGTGCGTGGTGGCCTGTGTGGGCCTGGTGTGGATGCAGGTGGCCCTCAAGGAGGACCTGGACGCCCTCAAGGACCAGTTCAGAATCCGTGAGTGGGGCCCCAATCCCGAGCCAACCCCCAGGTGTGCGTAAAGTCCCTACTCTGTTCGGGGCACTCTCGTGGGGTGTGCGGCCAGGAGACCCCGCCCTACACCTGGGTCCCCGACATGCTGCCACCCCTGAGCTCCTGGATGTGGAGAGCTCGGCCCAGAGAGCTGGGAGGCCAGGCCAGTGCCTCAGTTTCCCCATCTGTGAGATGAGGCCACTGGGTGGGGGCGGCTGAAGGGGCAGCGGGTCTGGCCCTCTTCCTAGGAGTCCCGGAGGGTACCAGGACTTCCCTTTGCTTTGGGCCCCCGGAGAGCCCTGGACCCTCTGAGCAGGAGGAGGGGACCGTCCCCCCCTGCCCAGCGGACCAGGTCGGCGGCCTCCAAAGGACCCCTGGTATTTGCCAGCATGTTCCCCAGGGTGCTGAGTCTGGTTCCTTAGGTCAGCTCCATCCATCCCTCCTCCTCTCCCCTTCCTAGATTGTACTTTTATTCATGATCGTCTTTGACAAGTTGTACTAGACTTTGCCACCTGTGAATGTCAACAGGATATTTCCAAAAGTAAGAGGCTGTTTTATCAGAAAACCGTCCAGTTCGTTCCTTGGAGGCCCTGCCAGGCACTGGAAGGACAGTGGTCCCCACAGGAGCCGCAAGCACATTGCTCTGAGGGTCAGAGGGGACACGGCTGGGCCTTGTCTCCACTGGCCCTCCCACTGAAGGGGAATCGAGGGTCTGCTTGGCAGAGGCGATGGCAGCAGGCATCCTCCAGTGAGGGAGGCAGCCTGGGAGTGGGCTTTGGAGCCGCTCCTTGCTCTCAGAAAGCCTTAACTTATAGACTCCTAGGAGGCCCCCAGGCACAACTCAGCCTGGACTCGGCCAGCAAATGCCCTCAGTGACTGTCCTGAGTTAAAGATCTCGAGTGCTTGGGGACTTGCAGCCTCCACGGATGAGCCTCCAGCCCCTCTAGGAGGAGCCCCTTGGTGAGGACATTTCTCCTTTTATGTTGTTCTGCACCTTTACAGAGTAACTTACCTTAAAAATAGTGCCATGCCTAGCACCAGATAGTCTGGAAATGTCTTCTGGTGACCCTAAACCTTTAAGATAGTATGTAGGCTAGCTGGTTCCTGTTGTGAGCTGACTACTTGTCATGTCTAAGCACCCCGACAGCATCTTTGTAGGCAAACCGTGGAAGGCAAGCTTGCCTGCAGTCCAAGAGTCCTTGGCACCAGGGATCAGGAGAAAAGGCCTCCTGCCTTCCCATCCCAGGCCTAGGGAGTCTTGCCATCACAGGGTACCTTCTAGCCCACTGTCCTCAATCATTCAGACTCCCAGTCTGTCCCAAGAACAGCTGCCCCTTAAGTAAACTTACAAGGGGCCTTCCTTGGAGAAAAAAAGAATGCTCCCCATGGGTCTGAGACCTCACTGAGGTAAGGGGCTCAAGGGACTTGTAGCTGTTCTCTTGGGAATCTGGATCCATCTGACCCATTCTCTTTATCTCTATGTAGAATCTGTTTATGGTGAAGTGGGAGTTAAGTTTGAGTTGATTTGCATTTGTATCCCCTGTCCGGGATGCTTTGTCGGGGGAGTATTATGGCCAGCTGATAGTGGTCCAGGTGTGCTTTGGTCCAGCAGTGTGAATCCTAACCCCAGCTGCAGGGTGGGTTTTTCAGAACTTAGGGGGCCCATAATTGCATGGGGGCAGAAGATGGTTCTTCTTACTTCCCTTCCAGTTGTGGCCTTTTTGTGCCTCTGTAGACAAATACATGAGATAGTCTGAATTTGTCCATCATTGAGCTGCAGGGCCCAGATGTTTCAGTGCGGTGACCTCTGCCAGTGTGCCTGTCAGAGTAGTGAGGCACCAGGGAGGACTTGGGTGGAGAAAAGGCTGGATTTGGTTTGTGGTTCATAACCGCCAAAGATACCTCCTGCCCTGACCCTCTCACAACTTTGTGCCCTTCAGTATGGCAGAGGGACCCGCAGATGGTGCCAAAGCAGCCTCTCCTGGCATTTGTTGTCAGGTGGGGCATTCTCTTTGTAAGGGAGAACATTCATGCTTTGTTTCCCCTTCTTGGAGGCGAAGAGGGGGAAAATCCAGGCCTGCACTTTGTCTGATGAAGAGGTCAGTGGCCCTGGGGTGCTAAGGATGCGGACTGAGGAGCTTTGCCTTCTTCCGTGCCTGTCAAGCTGGGGCTTCTTTCCACTACTTCCTCACATGCTGCCTAGCACACAGTAGGCCCCTCATCAGTTACTGTTGACTTAAACCAGGGGAGAAGGTGATCGGAGCTTATGATGGGCCAATCAGGCAAAGGATTAAGGTTCCAAAACAATTTTGCCAATCACTATTCTGCACCCCCTCCTCGGACTTAAATGATCTTCTTTAAGACATCTGCTTTTGATTTTAAACTGACTTCAACAAATGTCAAAACAGACATTTGCTTGTGGGACCTAAATAAGAGGAGTCATTTGTCCTTCTTCAGAGAGGACTTTCTGAGAAGCCAAAACCTCTCCCTGTTCATGTACCATTGAAATGTCATTACTCATGTATTAAGCACCATGTGAGTGCTGAAGATGCAAAGAACCATGCACAAATAAGCAATGGACAGCCTAAGTTTGAGACAGTCAGTAAAGAGAAGGCACTAGCATGAAGGGAAATGGGGAAAGAGCTCTTGTAGATGGTGGAATTTTAGGCGGGTTTGCATGACAGACACCTGGGTTTAAACCCTGGCCCTGCCCCTCAATGTAGGGCTCACTGCTGACTCTTCATTAGGATGGAATGAGGCAGAGCCTGTGGAAGCCAACCTGGAAACCAGGCCCTTATTGGCAAGTGTTGTCACTGGAGGGACAGGGAGGTCCAAAATGGGGAGCCTTCTTTGGCAGTGTTGCCTTCCCTAAGCTCCTCGTCAGTCAGGAGGCCAGCACTCAGCCCTCAGGATCCCCCAGGATCCCCCTCCCTGGGGCCTCCCCAGCATGGCCTTAAGTGAAAGGAGGTGTGTACCAGTGAGACAGACACAGAGTGGGGCCAGTATGGGACTCCCTGGAGTTTTCTCTTGAATGGTATTTACCCAGACTCCAGGGTGTGGATGTTTGCCTGAAAGAGCCTCTGACTCACCTGTTTCCCCAGCATGCCCAGGGATCATTTGTGGATACCAAGGAGGACTCATCAGTGGGCAACTGGGACTCTTCCCTACAGCCAGTCATCAATGTTGCATGAGGTACTTTTGGTGCTGAAAGCTCATGCATTAGTCATTGGGAGCTGTTTGTTACACTTCCTCCTGATTCTTTAACCAGAGTGCCTGGGCTGGCCCCACTTCCTTGGGAGATCGTGCTGAAGGGGCCTGCAGGATCCTGCCTGGTCACTGTCCTCTGGGGCCCAGACCCTGCCACGGTTTTGAGCAGGAAGATAGGTCCTAGCTCTGCTCCTTATTACCCCTTCCCTGGAGATCCTAAAACTGAGGTGACTCCTTACTCTTCTGGTAAAGGAGATGGAGAGAGAGTTGGTCATTGAGAACTGGTTAGGTGTCTGTGCCCAAAGAACAGTTGTTAATGATTCATTGTGTACGTAGCAGGTGTTCTCTAGGAGAGTACTCCAGGGTCCTGTTTGGGGACCTGAGCCACCTTATTTTTATCAATGACTGGCCTGCTCCTCAGACTTGCACGTGACTCAAAGCTGGGAGGGGCAGCCATCACCCCGGTTGAATGGCTGGGTCAGGATCCAAAATAACCTTGACAGACCTTAGATACTTCCCCTAAATTCAATAAGACAACATGTCGTGGGGATAAATGTAAAGATGCACACTGGAGTACTGAAATCAGCCTCACAGGTATAAGGCAGGAGAGGTGTGGATAGACAGCAATTGTTCTGAAAACCATCTGAGTTGTCTCAGTGGATTGCAAGCTCAACACCGATCATCAGGGGGATGTGGCAGCCAAAAGGGCTAATACAACCTTGAGCAGTAGATGGAGCTCCCAGGAAGAGGAAAGCAGGCGTCTCTCTGTCCTCCATCCTAGCCAGATGTCATTGAAGGATTATATTCCAGTCTGGGAATCATTGTTTTATGAACACCGACAAGCAGGAGTATTTCCATAGTTGGGCAAACAGGTTGGTGAAGGACCCTGAGTCTGACATGAGGATTAGTTGGAAGAAGTTGAGGAGTTTGGCCTAGAGAAGAGATGCCTCAAGGGGTATGATAACTGTGCAGGTATCTAAAGAACTGTCCTATGGCAGAGGAGTCAGGCAGGACCAGGACCAGGACCAGGAGGGTGGGGGGCTGCAGGCTGGAAGAGGCTGCTTTGAGAGTCAGGTGAGAGCCTCCCATCTGGAGGCCCGATGTCCCCATGGCCATCACATTCTAGTAGGGGTGCTTTTGGTGTATAGCTTGGAATAGAAGACCACCAAAGGCCCTTCCAATTCTCAGATTCTATGATTGGGAGCCCAGCTCTGTCATGGCCCCAAAAGAGAATGTCATTGGCTCATGAAAAACCCTGTGCCCACTCAGGATCAGGATCAGCATAGTCTTGCTAGTGCTTATCAAGCCAGTCTGGAGACTCCTTCTTAGGCAGTTGGCATCTATCTGCCTGTGTGTGTGGCTGATTTTTGATGCTGTGCCCAGTTAATTATGTAATTCAAAGATAACCTTCTCAAAGTAAACAGCATTGGACAATGAAAAGAGCCAGTGGCCTCGGGCTTACATCTTACCTCTGATGCTGACTCCTTTGTTACCTTGGCCAGATCACTTCCATCCCCCTATCAGATGAGAAGGTTGGACTCTGTATCAGCTGAGCTCCCTCCAGGTTCCAAACCCAGGATCCTGTGAGACCATCTCAGAGATGGTGGGGATGCCCTTGGGGCCAGGCACACGGTCTGAATTAACGTAGAAGAAGAAGGCTTGTGTGACAAATGTCACATCACCATCCTTTTCATTGGAATTTTAGACAATGACATGAACCACTTTAGACATTTGGGCCACACAATTAGGCCTGAGTGTGCCAGGATTTGGGCCAAAGTTTTTATTTGTAACTGAAATACACACCATGAACCCTGTTCTGAGCCTGGATGTGCCCTCCCCTACTTCTACCCCATCCCCAGGACCTCATACCTTGTATTGACTGTGTGCACACAGATATCTGTGTGTGTTGGGCCTCTCTATGGAAAGTGAGCTCCTTGAAGGCAGAGAATGGTTTTCTTTTGACTTTGTGTCCCCATCACATAATCCAAAGGTTGGCATACAGTTGGTGCTTAATTTGTTCATTGATTTTTACTTACCAATATCTAAAATGAAGCCTGCCCAAGAGGGCTGGTGACAAAAAGATCGTAAGGCTTGCTGCATTGGTTTAAGGTGATCAACATGAGCAGTCTGCTTCTCCAAGGTAGAAGCAACCCTCACTATCATAACATTCAGGACCTGCTTTTTACAAATGAGGAACCAAAACTGGGGTGGGGGGGGCAGGTGACTTGTCTAAAGAAACAGCTGCTTGGTGCTGGAGCTGGGCAAGGCTCCCACTCTCAGCTGCCATCCCAGTCCTTTTCTGCTACACCAAGCTGGTCATGTGGTACCCTCAGCTGATGTGGTTTATTAAAGGATGCAAGTGGTAAAAAGTAGGGGTATATCTGCCCTTCCCACCCCCTTAACTTTCTTTTTATGGTGCTTTATTTAGCTTCCCTGAATACTTTTCAACTCCCTTCTCTACTGAGAGAAATTATTATTTTCCGTTATATTAATAATCCATTATTAATTAGGATCCCCCCAACTAGGAAAAAGACCTTACTTCTGAAGTATAAATAGAATCAAATCTAGGTAAATTATTGCCCTAGAGAATAATCCCGTGTCCTTGATCCCCTCCAATGGAGTTTAAGGTGACCCAGCTCATGAAGGAGAAAACTAACCATTATGGTCTGGGTGGAAATGGAGTCCTCTGTCCAGATTACTGGAGGCCACAGAGTCTGGAAGAGGTGAAGACTTTTAGCCCACCTCCTTGTTTAAATGTCCACCAATCAGGGTTGATTTTTCCTGTCAGGGGCATTTCTTTTTTTTTTTAAAGTATTTAAGGCATTTAGTATCTCTTTTAGGAGTCTTTGGTAACCAGTAGAACCCACTGACCACCAATGTATTATTAGCTAGCTTAATTAATAAATTGATTATTAATTACCCAGAAACACTGTCTCTCACTTGTTTCATTTGTCATAATACCTGTTTGCTCCGGCTCCCTGTGAACATTTGGGGAGATATTTCCTCATAATAGCAGTTTGTTAAGAGTCAGCGTGCAATAATGAACATGCAGGCAGCATTGGCTTATGAGAAAGGGGATGTGGATATGTGTGTTTCATTTGTCTTAGCTATTTTGAGCGCTATTTCAATAAGAAATTGTCACTTAAAGTTGTAGAAATTATGTGGGTCCTCCAGAGCTCACTGGTGCTGGCCCAGTGAATCTTGAAGGTCTCTTAAAAAAGAACCAAAGCATCAAGGCATGATTAGCTAATGTCTGTCTCTCTTTCCTTTCTCTCTCTCTCTCTCTCTCTCTCTCTCTCTCTCTCTCTCTCTCTCTCTCTCTTTCTCTCTCTCTCTTTCTCCCCTTCTCTTTCCCTCTCCCTCTCCCCCTCCCCCTCCCCTTCTCCTCTCTCTCCCTCTCCCTCCCTCCCTTTCTTTCTCTCCCCCTTTTTTCCCTCCCTCTCTCCCTTTTTCTTTCCCCTCCTCTCCTCTTCCTCCCTCTCTCCTTTCATATTGAGCTCTAGGCTGCTGTTCATGCAGACAGCATTCTCTTCTTTTTCACAAGGAGCCTTAATCAGGCAGAAATAAGGTAACCATCAGTATTCATGCAGCTCATAGACATCTTCATTTTGTAGATTGTTGAGGTCCTAGATCCTCTGTGAACAGATGAACAAAGAGGACTTTGGTTTCATAACTTCCAAAGCCAAGGCCCTGCAAACTGCCCTACCCATTTCTTGATTACCTGATGCCCAAGATAAATCCTTCCCCCCAGCCAGGCCCAAATCTTCTTTGAGCTGGTCAGAGTTCTCAGTCCCCTCCCTGCTTATTGGCCAGTGGAGCTGGTGAGCAGCCTGACTACAGTGGAAGCTTAAGATCTTAGAGATGAAAAGATTGGAAAGGTTTAGCTAAGTCATGTGGTAAAATGATGACTCTCCTCACCTTTGTCCTGAGCCTAAGGACAGTGTGACATAAAATGCCAAATGTTAATAGTTCACATTTGAAGGCCTAGAGTATTGAACTCTTTCTAGCCAACATTTGAATTGTACATTGGGGCACACAAAGTGCTTCTACAAATCTTATCGGATCAGGTCCTTACAGGTCCTGTAGTAGGCAGGACCGAGATTATCCCCATTTAACACTTTAGAAAATTGGGGCTCTGAGAGAGAGTGTGTGGGCCAAGAGCCTCCAGGGAAGAGGTGGCAGAGCTGAGACCAGAACCCCCAGCCACTCTTCCTCTTTATAAGTCCTGTTGTCTCCTCAAGGTTAGGAGATGCTCCTCACCCCATGTTTGATTTGTTTGTGCCCCCCCAGCTCCCTGTTTGCTTAGGTTGTCTGCTATTAACTCATCTTTGTGTCACAGGGAGTACTGGCTGCTATTGCTGATCCTTCTTATTTTTGGTTTTAGTGGAATCTAATCAGAAAAGCTCATTCCAAGAGATCCCCAAACTAAATGAAGACCTCCTCCAAAAACAAAAGCAGCTGGAGAAGATTGAATCCGGAGACCTGGGCTTGAGCAAAGTCTGGAGAAACATCACAGAAATGACAAAACAGGTAGAAGGGGGTTGGTTCTGCTGCTCTAGAGCTTCCTGCCCATAGCTAAGAAAAGGCCCAGGCCATGGAGACAGCTTCTTATCTGGATGATTCAGGAAATTCAGATGAAATTAAATGGTGTGGGCATCTGCCTTAACCTAAGTCAGTTAGGAAAATCGAGCCATCAGCTTGAAGTAGCCATGTCCTTGTCCTAATTTGCCGCTCACCTTTGTCTGTGGATAGGAAAAGTGTCCTTCACAGATGTGGAGGGATAAGGTCAGTGCCAAAAGGTGCCCCCAGCCCCAAAGAGCCAGTGCCTGAAATGCTGCTCTGAGGTGGACCTGCCCAAAGGTCACAGAAATAAGTATCCTATTCAGAATGAGGTAGCTGCAAAGGCATTTGCAAACTTCCCGAGTCTTCCTAGATTTACTAGGATTTGTGTTCTGAGATCAGTGTTCATGTGTTTTCTAGGATTTTGCCAAAGAGCAGTATGGTCTGCTATCCAAACGTCTTACTGAGATTTAGAAGCTCTTGAGTTATAGTTGCTTTCCTGGAGCAATTTAATTACCAAATAAAAGTAAATCGTTAAAATGATAGATGCCCTGTAGATATTGAATACTAGAGACAGACCTTTTATTAATGATAGCTTATTCTATTGCATGGACTTCAAAAACTGCCTTTTACTAAAATAGCCTCGGGGTCCCAGCCTGGACTAGCTGGTCTCTGAGGTCCCTTCCAGCTCAGAGCTTCAGTGATTCTGGCATGAAATATTAAAATACTGGACTCAGATGCAGCCCAGTCTGTTCTGCCCTGTGCCCCCTCCTTTCAAGTTGTGATACTACATCTGGGCTGGGGGACAGGGGGTGGGGGGGTGACCCTCTTTGATTTGTTTTGTCAGATGGGGCTGGCACCTTGTACCTGAGGATGTAATACACAGCCAGCAGCTTTGGTCATGCAGCAGGGGCTCCAAAGCAAGGGATGCTGGGTTCCCTCTGGCTCATAGGATTGGAAGAAGTCCTGAGGATGCACTGCCCATTGTTGCCCCCAGGTTTGGGGAGTGGGCAGAGTTCACTGGGTCACCGTGAAGGTGACTAGCCTTGCTCACAGCTCACTGAATAAGAAAAGCAGCATCTGTTTCTGTTTAACTTAGTTTGGTGCCCCACAGAGCTGATCAGAATCTGCTATTTGGGCACTGTTGCAGGCCCAGGGGCCCAGGCTAGGAGTGAGGGCACCAAAGGGGAAGAGCCCTTCCTTTCATCTGCCACCCTCCCCTTTCTGCTATCCCTCCCCTGAGACTGTTGTTTGGAAAAGCAATGATCAGGAAGAAAAGTCAGGTCTCAGCCAAGTTTCAAGGAGGAGCTTCTCAGTTTCCCAGTCCCCACTCTTTACCAGGCACTTGGGCCTGGTTACAGAGGCAGCTTAGCCCCTGGCCAGTTCTGCCTCATGTTGAAGAAGTCCCCTCTGTGAAGTGGGGAGAGGGCAGTCTCAAGCCTGCTTTTGTTCGACCTTAAACAGACACACTCTTGAGGCCAGCAGGCCACAGAGGAAGACTCTGTTGTGGTCCCAGGCCCAGCCTGAAGCTGGGAGGGGAGGCGACGGAGCCTGGTGGGCACTGGGCAAGGGTCCTGGGTCAGAGCAGCCAGTGCTGATGCAGCACGGGGCCTCACACTGGTTCTCTCAGCCCTGAAGCCTCTGCTGGTTTTCTTTAGGACCTTCCTTACCTGTCCCTCTGCCTCTGTCCCCACACACTTGAGGTTTGAGGACAGAGAAGGGTGCAGACCAGTGTGGAGTCATACCACCTGCGTGGAGGTTCTGGCTTTTTTACTTTCTGCTCCTGGAATTTTAGACCAGTGACTACCGTTCTGGGCCTCAGTTTCCTCATCTGTAAAATGAGAGGCCAGGACTAAATCCAGGAGAGTTTTCACCTTTTCTCTGCTACAAACTCCCCTTTGATATCTTGGTGAAGTCTCTGCACTCCTCCAAATCATGTTTTTCATGAGTAAAACAAATAGGATTACAAGGAGAAATACAGTGATCAGAAAACATTTAGGCTAAGACTCTCTGAGCTGCAGGCTGTCTGAAGCCTCTTCTGCCACATGCAGTCTGCCCATGAACCCAAGGTCAGTTGAGGTTTGTCCTCATTTGGGACCCTTTCTGAGCCTCCCGAGCAATGAAAGGCTCCGGTTCTCAGGCTCAGGCTCCTTTGGGCTTTCTAGGTTGGCAGGGCTTTGTTTCCTCTCCAGAGCAGAAGCAGCAAAAACCACTCGCAGGGTACGATGAGGGATGACGTATGAGCGAGGGCTCACCCACGGTGGCTATTTTCACTCCTGCTTAGTTGTCTCCTAATGTGCACAGCAGTTTTATTTTAAGCAACTCTGGCTGACTCATCCTTGGCCTCAGGGATCCTTCCCTCTTAAATGTTTTCAATGAGCTCCACTTTTTAGGCCCTTCCATTCATGGAGCCACGGGGCTCTGTCCTGCCCCTCCAGGCCTGCTTCCCAGCTCCTTCAGAATGGTGGAAGAGGAGCCTGATTTAGAGTGGTCACCCTGCCTGGGAGACACCGGTGTGCTCCCAGGAACTGGTGTCCAGATAAAATTTCATGGCTTTGGGAGTTCCTTCCATTTACTCGGTGGCAAGCGCTTGGAAGATCTGCTGTCCTAGGAGCCATGCCAGAGGCTAACAAGCTAGCTAAAGCTAGTAAGTGGTAGATCTGCCCAGCAGCTGCACTACATTTGATGGAGATGGTGGCAGCTACACTGTGTCCCCAGTATGCCACGAGCTTTGTGCATGCCTCTGCTGGCCCATTCCCTGAGTCCTACTCCAGGGCACTGTGCCCTGAGCAGAGGGTTGGGGCCTACCTTATTCACTGGCCTCAGATTTCCTTAGGGAAGAAGGTCTCTGGAGGAGGCAGTTACTCTGGAATCGGCTGGGCGTGTAGAGTCACCACATTCTGGCCCTTTCCACTGCTTCATGTTGCTCAGTGGGTTCTCCTTCTTGCCATCTCCTCTCCTTTCAGTTTCTCCCAGTCCTGTTCCCTCTTTTAAGTTCACTCAAGTCTTCCTACCTCATTCAGCTGGGTTTTTGTCCCTTTTATTCTGTCGTGGGGCTTCATAATCATTGGTACTTTGTTTGGCCTCCCTTGTGCATAGTCAGCTCTGCCCCCCTGAGGGCAGAATTGTTGCGTGTATGTTGTAGATTCCCTCCCTGCCACAGCCTGAGACCAGGAGTTGTCCATCTCTCTTCCTTCTCCATCTTCAGGGTCTCAGCACAGGACTGGGCACGTAGTCATATTCAATAAATACCTTTGAGGAGGTGCTATCGCTACAGTAAGATGCACTGTTCATGTCCTAGTGTTTGGGAGAGTACGAGAGCAGGGTGCAGAGGGATACCCCCCGAGCTGGGCTCTGGCAAGACTTGCCCCGTGCAGAATTTGGCATGAGGCAGGGCAAGGCAGGAGCGGTGTTCCTGGGAGCACCTGACCAATACATAACCCATATACCCTACCTGGGAGCACCTGACCAATACATAACCCATGTACCCTACCTGGGAGCACCT